>JAKSZT010054121.1:973418-1164500 GCA_026826555.1 Tolypeutes matacus
AGTTTTCTGAGGAACCGCCAAACTGTCCTCCACAGTGGCTGGACCATACCGCAGTCCCACCAGCAGTGGATGAGGGTTCCTATTCCTCCACATCCTCTCCAACATTTAGTGTCTCCTGTTTTTTTAATAGCTGCCATTCTGATGGGTGTAAGATGGTATCTCATTGTAGTTTTGATTTGCATTTCCCTGATAGCAAGTGATGTTGAGCATTTTTTTCATGTGCTTTTTAGCCATTTGTATTTTTTCCTTGGAGAAGTGTCTTTTCAGGTCACTTGCCCATTTTTTATATGGGTTGTTTGTCCTTTTATTTTCGAGGTGAAGGATTTCTTTATATATGCAGGATATTAGGCTCCTATCAGATATATGGTTGCCGAATATTTTTTCCCATTGGGTAGGTTGCCTTTTTATTTTCTTAATAACATCCTTAGAGGTGCAGAAGTTTTTAATTTTGAGGAGATCCCATTTATCAATTTTTTCTCTTGCTGCTCGTGCTTTGGCTGTGAAGTTCATGAAACTATTTCCTATTACAAGGTCCTGTAGATGCTTCCCTACATTATCTTCCAAGGTTTTTATGGTTTTGGCTCTTATATTTAGATCTTTGATCCATCTTGAGTTGATTTTTGTATAAGGTGTGAGATGGTATTCTTCTCTCATTCTTTTGGATATGGATATCCAGTTCTCCAAGCACCACTTGTTAAAGAGGCCACTCTCTCCCAGCTGAGTGGGTTTCGTGGCCTTGTCAAATATCAGATGACTGTATATGCGAGTATCTATATCAGAACTCTCAATCCGGTTCCATTGGTCAGTAGGTCTATCCTTGTGCCAATACCATGCCGTTTTGATCACTGTAGCTTTGTAGTATGTTTTAAAGTCAGGTAATGTGATACCTCCAACTTCATTTTTCTTTTTCAATATATCTTTGGCAATTCGGGGCCTTTTACCTCTCCAAATATATTTTGTGGTTAGTTTTTCCAGTTCCTTAAAAAATATAGTGTTGACTTTTATTGGGATTGCATTAAATCTGTAGATTAGTTTGGGTAGGATAGACATCTTGATGATGTTTAATCTTCCCATCCATGAACAGGGAATATTTTTCCATTTATTTAAGTCTTCTTTGATTTCCTTTAACAGTGTTGTGTAGTTTTCTGTATATAAGTCCTTTACATTTTTAGTTAAATTTATTCCTAGGTATTTGATTCTTTTGTTTACTATTGTAAATGGTATTTTTTTCCTGATTTCCTCCTCAGTTTGCTGGTTATTGGTGTACAGAAATGCTACTGATTTTTGAGCGTTGATCTTATAGCCTGCAACATTACTGAACTCCTTTATAAGTTCTAGAAGCCTTGTTGTCGATTTCTCAGGGCTTTCTATGTATAGGATCATGTCATCTGCAAATAATGAAATTTTTACTTCTTCTTTTCCAATCTGGATACCTTTTATGTCCTTTTCTTGTCTCAGTGCTCGTGCAAGTACTTCTAAGACAATGTTAAATAGGAGTGGTGATAGTGGGCATCCTTGTCTTGTTCCCGATCTCAGAGGGAAGGCTTTTAGGATTTCACCGTTGAAAATGATGTTAGCTTTGGGTTTTTCATATATACCCTTTATCATTTTCAGAAATAGATAGTTTCCATCTATTCCTATCTTTTGTAGTGTTTTTATGAGGAAAGAGTGCTGTATTTTGTCGAATGCTTTTTCTGCATCTATAGAGATGATCATGTGATTTTTTTCTTTCAGTTTGTTTATGTTGTGTATTACATTGATTGATTTTCTTATATTGAACCATCCTTGCATACCTGGGATGAAACCCACTTGGTCATGGTGTATAATCCTTTTGATATGTTGTTGAATGCGATTAGCAAGTATTTTGTTAAGGATTTTAGCATCTAGGTTCATTAGAGAAATTGGTCTGTAATTTTCCTTTCTTGTGGTATCTTTATTTGGTTTTGGTATTAGGGTAATGTTGGCATCATAGAATGAGTTAGGTAGTATTCCTTCTACTTCTATTTTTTGGAAGAGCTTAAGTAGAATTGGTGTTAGCTCTTTCCGGAATGTTTGGTAGAATTCAGCTGTGAAGCCATCTGGTCCTGGACTCTTCTTAGTTGGGAGGTTTTTAATGACTGAGTCTATCTCTTTACTTGTAATTGGGCTGTTGAGTTCATCTAGTTCTTCTTTCATCAATGTCGGCTGTTTGTGGGTTTCTAGAAACTTGTCCATTTCCTCTAAATTGTCATTCTTGTTGGCATATAATTTTTCAAAGTATCCTCTTATGATACTCTTTATTTCTGTGGGGTCAGTAGTGATATCACCTTTCTCATTCCTTATTTTATGTATTTGCATCTGTTCTCTCTTTTTCTTTGTTAGTCTGGCTAAGGGTTTGTCAATTTTGTTGATATTCTCGAAGAACCAGCTTTTGGTTTTGTTTATTGTTTCCAGTGCTTTCTTATTCTCTATTTCATTTAGTTCTGCTCTAATCTTTGTTATTTCCTGTTTTCTACTTCCTTTAGGTTTAGTTTGTTGTTGTTTTTCCAATTCCTCCAAGTGTGTAGTTAGGTCTTCAATTTTAGCTCTTTCTTCTTTTTTAATATATGAATTTATGGCTATGAACTTCCCTCTCAGGACTGCTTTCGCTGCATCCCATAGGTTTTGATATGTTGTGTTGTTGTTTTCATTAGTTTCAAGGTAGTTACTGATTTCTTTTGAAATTTCCTCTTTGACCCACTGTTTGTCTAAGAGTGTGTTGTTTAACTTCCATATCCTTGTGCCTAACCTGTTTCTCTGGCCCTTATTGATTTCCAACTTCATTCCGTTGTGGTCAGAGAAATTACTTTGTATAATCTCAATCTTTCTGAATTCACTGAGTGTTGTTTTGGGGCCTAGCATGTGATCTATTTTGGAGTATGTTCCATGTGCACTGGAGAAGAATGTAAATCCCGCTGTATTTGGGTGTAGTGTTCTGTATATGTCTATTAAGTCCAAATCTTCTAATGTATTGTTGAGTGCCTTCGTTTCTTTATTGATTCTCTGCCTAGATGTTCTGTCTAATGATGATAGTGGTGTGTTGAAGTCCCCTGCTATAATTGTAGAGGAATTTATTTCTCCTCTTAGTTTTTCCAGAGTTTGCCGCACGTATTTTGAGGCACCTCGATTAGGTGCGTAAATGTTGATGATTGTTCTCTCTTCTTGAGAGATTACTCCTTTTACTAATATGTAGTGTCCATCTTTGTCTCTTACAATAGTTTTGCATTTAAAGTCTATTTTGTCTGATATTAGAATAGCTACTCCTGCCCTTTTTTGGCTATTGTTAGCTTGTAAAATGGTTTTCCAGCCATTCACTTTCAGCCTCCTTGAATCCCTGGGCCGAAGGTGGGTTTCTTGTAGACAGCATATAGATGGATCATATTTTCTTATCCATTCTGCCAATCTGTGTCTTTTGATTGGTGAATTTAATCCATTAACAGTCAGTGTTATTACTCGTAACGAATTTCTTACTTCAGTCATTTTTTCTTTGGGTTAATGTATGTCATATGTTGTTTTGTTTCTCTTTTGGAGTTTTCAGTTGTTTTTAAACTCTCCTCCAACTCTCTCTCCTTTGTTTTTTCCTTTCAATTTGTAGAGATTCCTTTAGTATTTCTTGAAGTGCTGGTTTCTTCTTGATATACTCTCTTAATTGCTGTTTATCTGTGAAAATTTTGAACTCTCCATCATTTTTGAATGCCAATTTTGCTGGATAGAGAATTCGTGGCTGGAAGTTTTTTTCTTTTAGTGTTTTGACTATGTCATACCACTGTCTTCTTGCCTCCATGGTTTCAGCTGAGAAATCAGCACTTAATCTTATTGTGCTTCCCTTGTATGTGATGGTTCTCTTTTCTCTTGCTGCCTTTAGTATTTTCTCTTTGTCTTGAGCATTGGACAGTTTGACAAGTATATGTCTTGGAGTTGGCCTGTTGGGATTTATACTATTTGGGGTGCGCTGTGCTTCCTGGATCTGCACATCCATCTCTCTCAATAGAGTTGGGAAGTTTTCAGCCATAACTTCCTTCAACACTCCTTCTGTTCCCTTTCCCTTCTCTTCTCCTTCTGGCATGCCCATAATGCGTATGTTTGTGCGTCTTGCATTATCGGTTAATTCCCTGAGACCATACTGGATTTTTTCTATCTTTTTGTCTATGTTTTCTACAATCTCTTTGATTTCAACTGTATTGTCTTCCATATCACTAATTCTTTCCTCTGCCTGTTCAATTCTGCTGCCATGTGAGTCCAGCGTCTTTTTCATTTCTTGACTTGTGTCTTTGTTCGCCATCATATCCATTACCTTTTTAGGTGTGTTAGCTATTTTTTCAGTATGTTCTCCCAGTGTCTTCTTTATATCCTTAATCTCTTCCTTCAGTTCTTTAAGTTGGTCCATGATATTTGTTTGGATAGCTTTGATTAGTTGTTCGATGTACTGCATTGCTTCCTGGTTTTTATTTTGTGCACTGGACTGGTCCATGTTTTCCAGTTTTTCAGAGTCATTTGTATTTTTCTGTTGCCCTCTGGTCATCATATTATCTTGATGGGTTTGTTCAGTTGATTAGCTTTTCTCTATGCTCTAGAATTTTATTTAGCTGTTGGTTCTGCGTGTGAGTTAAGTTTTCTCTTTGGCAGTTTTTCTTCTTATTTTATTTCCTTACTTCTTTCTATGTTCCCTTGAAGGCAAAAGGTTAGGGCCAGAGGAATCAAAAGATGTAAGGAAGGCAGAAGGATAATAGAAATGTTGATAAAAGTTAGAAGAGGGGCAAAATGAGACTTAATAAGATGAATATTTAACTTGTGTAGGCAGTGTAGAGTACTAGGAAAAAATATGGAGTTCCTATAATGGACTGGTAAAACAAATGGAGGAATATATATATATAGTGATTTAGAAGGCTAGAATTATGAGGAGGTAGAGAAATAGTAGAGAAAGGTCTGAAAGGAAAAAGTTAATACTAATAAAAAAAAAAAAAAGAAAAAAGAAGAAGGAAACAAAATAGATGGGATATAAATTGACACCCTTAAGTTGTGGGCCTATGATAAAATGTTGTCTCTAAGAGCCACAACAGAAAACAGAAGGCAGAAACATGCAGGAAGGATAAGCGATAGTTTGTAATACAGAATCAATATATACAGCGAGTGGGAAATTACTGAATAAGAAGCCCAGCAAATAAGCGACCAGCTGGCAGCACCTATTTAAAAAAAAAATAGAAGGAAAAAGGAAGGGGGGAGGAAAATGGGAATAATAGCAATAGACCAGAAAGTAACAGAGAGAAACCAATGATCCACACAGGCAAGCAGTCAAACAGAGCTAAGGGGGGTCAATGATTCCCCTAGGGTCCACGTGGATCCTTCCTGCCTACTTGTGTTTATCAATGAATTTCCCCACAGGGTTCTATATGCAGGTCCTGAAGCAGCTTTTAGCTATTAAACTAAATTAAAAAGAATTTATTTTTCAATTGTTGAGGTGACCTCACTTTTTTTTTTTTTAGCCAAATGCAGGACCCAAAATAATTCCTCTTCTAGACCAACCCCCTTATGGAAGGGACCCTAGCTGGGCCCGTGGAAATTAATCAAGCACGTCCCACTTTCTGGACTCCCCATGTTAGCTGAAGCTCTGATGTTAGTCAGTGAGGAGTGCTAAAGAGGCTGGATTCCGCCCCTTCTGGCGCCGAGCTCCAGCGTCACCGGGCTGCTCAGTAAATCAGTTTGAGTGCAGATTCGCGTCTGCTCTCAGCCTGATGCTGCTTCAGGTCGGCTTATCTGCTCCCCAAAGCTATGGGGCGGTGCAGGCAGCCAGATCGATGTCTGAAAATATAAAATACCCTTCCCTGTCTTCCAACCGAACCCTCCCTTTTTTGGGAAGTGTCCCTTCCTCCTGGCTCCGCAGCGGCCCGGGTCTTATCCCTGGGTGGCTAGGGAAATCAGCTGCGTTCCCCGACCAAAATCCCCCTCCGGTTCACCGGGTGCTGACTAGCTTTTTGCTCTGCTCACACAAGGTCCAAGGGGCGCCAGGCAGCCAGCTCCCCAGAAAATAAAACTTTCTCGCCCCGCCCGCGGCTCAAAATGGCCGTTTTATTTTTTATTTCCGTAACCGCGGGGCTCAGCCTCCTGTGCCAACCTCCACCGGCAGCCTCAAAACTCACGAATCTCCACCGTTCGGTCCACGCCGCCGATCCGCGCAGATAGATATCCCCTGCTCATTTATTTTTAACCTTTCTTGTTTACCAACCATAAATTTGAAGCTATAAAGCTTCCTCTTCATACAATTGTAGTTGTGTCCTATGTATTTTGACATGTAGTATTTTGATTGTCATTCAGTATTAAATATTTCTTAAATTATCTTATAATTTCATTTTCAATCAACTATTTTTGCAATATGCTTTTGGTATTTTCCAAAAATATGGTATACTTAAGCTAATATTCTGTTACTAATTTCTATATTGTTGTTGGTTATAATCAAGGAGCATTTGGTGTATAATATTGATCCTCTGGATTTCATTAAGGCTTTCTTTATGGCCTAAATTTTAGTCTATTTTTTTGTAACTTTTCCAAGATTTACTGGGAAGAGTTCTAGCTATATCTAAAAAGTCAAACAGTATAGTTCAAATCTTCAGAATCTCTGCTGATTTCTTGTTTCCTTGATCTATTATATTTTGAAAAGAAAGTGTTATATAACTCCAGTTACATTTAGTGATTTCATGATTTTTCTATTCTGCATTTCTTTAGATGCTGTTTGATATATTTTGAGACAGTAGAGTTAGGTGCATATATGTTTTTGATGATATATTTTCTTTGTTTCTTTTTGCCTTTTAGAAGTATAGAACATCCTTCTTAGTCTCAAAATATATTTTGGCTGAAATCATCTTTTGTTAGTAATTAGAAAAATTACCTATGTTTCTTTTGGTCCACATATATCTCCTCCCCATTTTCAAATTTGCTATTCTTTGCATGATTTTTGCATTAAGCATTTCTTCTGTAGAATTCTTGTCTTTGAATCAGTGGCTTTAAAGAATTTATATTTATCTACTATGTATTAGGAAACAATTCTTTTCCTTATTTTTTTTTTTTGCCCTTTTATCAGTTGCCCTTAATTTAGATGCATCCATATATTTATTTAGCTCTATTTTTGCCTTTAGCAATATCAGTATACATATAGTATCTCCAAAAAGTTATTAGCACACATTTATTTCCCTTTGGCTCCTTGCCCCAATATAATAATAATGCCTACAATTTTCTTTACATTTTTCTTTTATCTTTTAGATAACAACAAAATTTACCAGATATTAGTGTACTTATGATTAAAATGTCTTTCATTTTCTCCTGAATTTATTTCTTTAATTACAACAAAGTATTTAAACACCAGTTTGTGCATTTAGTTCATAATAACCATGATAGATTGGTCAAAATGCTCTAGGAAAAAGATGCCCTTTAAGCAAAAAATAATACAGAAGACAAGAAAATCATTTCCACTTTTTTTCTAGAATTTCTTACTGGACAAGGGAAGGACACATTTTATATAGTAAATGAAAGCTAAACTCTCTCCCTTCCATGATTACATGCAAATGATACTTGCTATGCAAATATGTCATAAATTTCAGGTCCTCTTTTTCAAGGGAAGATTTCAAGATTCTTTTGCCAAATTAAAAAGAAAAAAAAAAAACATAGATCTTTCACCAGAATATGAACTGGAACTCTGACTAACTTCAATTTAAAGATGTGAAACAATTTGGTTTAATAAAGGTTTTTAATTGAAGTAGGCAGATTACTCAGGGCTCAACTAAGGGCATAGCATTAACAATTCAGGACCCCACAATAATAATTTTGCTCAAGAAAAAAATTAAGCTTCCTTAACAATCCAGAAATGCACAGGAATATAGCAAAATTACATTATCAACTGAAATACTTATTCCTTTTTTAAAAATGATAATTTAGGACAAAGATACTCATTTTTGTCAGTTTTCAGAGTCAAAGTTGGCTAATAAAAAACAAATCAATGACTGACCTCATCATGCCAAATATCCTCCACTAATATTGGAACTAGAAATATCTTTAAAATAATTGGCATTATACACTTTAGGGCAGGGGTTCTTAACAAGAGGTCCATGAGCTTGAATTGAAATTCAAAAACACATTATTCTTGTGGGCACGTGTTGGTGCAGGTGTGATATATTTATTAATTAATACACAGTATAGTGTGGACTTAATAAGGGTTCCATGGTTTTCACCTGACTGGCAAAGGGGTCCGTGGAACAAAAAAGGTTAAATACCCCTGTTTTAGGGCAAAGAAATTTAATAGCCCTTCATTGATCTGTACATAGGAAAATACTCCTCTCTGGAAACAGGATTACTAATGTAGGAATAACTCTTCCTTTGCTTGGATATGTACAGATTAATGAATATATGCTTATTCATAAAATATTTCCTAATAATAATAAATTACTCTGGATTAATCTGAGTTAATGGCAATAGTCATAAAAGATATCTTTATCAGAATTGTAGGTAGAAGTATAGTACAGAAGCATTTAGGTATTTTAGCATTTATCACTTCCTAGTACCCAAGCATTGATACCCAAGCAATCTGATTCCAGAGTCCAGTTAACCCATCCCACAGGGTTGTTGTGAAGATTAAATGATATAAACTCTGTAAAGCATTCCTACCAGTTACTGGCACCCAATAATTACTTACTAAATGTTAAGTAACTGATCAGGACATAATAGTATGTGTGTGTAGGTGGTTGGGAATCAGACCTCAAATTTAAGCTTTTGATGTAAAATAAAGTTATCCGTAGAGACATATAGTCATTGTAGCTGTTTATGCTAAGATGTTGATTTGTTTTAATAGAGTATTTCAATATATCATGGTTTTTGTAGCCATATTTTGGCATTTCTTTTTTTAATTTTTAAATTTCCAATGTAGTTTAAAAATGGAAGTATATACAGTGAAATATTTGACAATAAAAAGAAGCAAATTACCGATACATGCTACAACATAGATGAACCTCAAAAACATTATGCTAAGTGAAAGAAGCCAGACACAAAGGGCCACATAGTGTATGGTTCCATTTATATGAAATGTCCAGAAAAGGCAAAGAAATCTACGTAAAGTAGATTAATGGTTTCCTGCAGTTGGGAATAGTTATGGGAAGTGATTGTAAATGGAGCACAAGGTTTCTTTTTAGAGTGATGGAAATGTTCTACAATTAGATTGTGAAGATGGTTGTACAGCTCTGTAAATATACTAAAATTAATTGTATTGTACATTTAAAATAGGTAAATTTATGGTATGTATATTATAACTCAATAAAGCTGTTTTAAAAAATGGAGTAACATATGTCTCTCTCAGCTTCTGGGAGGACATGTCGTTAAATAGTTGGGTACCGTTAAGAAAGTCATTTCTTCTGTTTCCTAATTCTGTTTTAGTGGAAAACTGTAAGGCCCTTGAGGACTGGAGCCATGTCCATTTCTGCTCACCATTGTATCTCCAGTTGGTACACCAAAAGCATCTGTTTAATATATGAATGAAGGAGTTACTCTCCATATAGACAAATTCTTAATCCTCTCAATAAACCCTGATATTTGGGCAATCTGTCCTCTTCTTACATGTGTGAAAACAAAGCCTGGGGCAGGTTAATTAACCTGTACTGGTTTCTGTACTTAAGGATTTGGAGGTTGGGTTCAGCCTAAGCATGATCAACTGTGTCTAGATTATATCTGAATAAAGATCTTATGGGTGTCCTTTTTCCAGCCCAGGATTGTTACCTACTCTTTAGGTGACCTGTGCTCTGCAGGAAACACATATATCTCTTGAGTCTAAATTTGTGAGGGCTGTTCAATTTGGCTTTAATTTTCCCTGAAGTGCAGAAACTACTTGTCTATGACAAGCTATACTATTTCTATAATTTCCCAAGACTGACAGAGTCTTTATTAGTTTATGTCTGACCACGAGTCAGAGCCACCAGCCTCTAACATCCAAACTGAATGAAAAGTGACATGACTTTTAAAATTGGGGTACAGATTTAACTCAAGTGGTTGAATGCCTGCTTCTCATGTATGAGGTCCCGGGTTCAATCTCTAGTACCTCCTAAAAACAAAAACAAACAAACAAAAAAACAACTCTCACTGGGAAGCAGATGTAGCTCGGTGGTTGAGCGCCTGCTTCCCATGTACAAGGTCCTGGGTTCATTCCCCAGTACCTCCCCCCCAAAAAAGCATATTAAAAATAAATAAATAGCCAAAATTATAAAGCTTATATGTCCTGAGAATATTAATGATGCACATTTCTTTAGTGTTTCTCTTTTTTAAACAATAAGTTTGAAACAGATTAGGAATTTTTATCTATATATGCTTGCACTAGATCTTGCAGGAATCCTTAGCACTTTGGCTGAGATTAAATTTCTATAGGAGGGTAAAAATAAATTTACAAGAAAATATATACATTTCTGTTTTGGGGCATAGGTGGTGAATATTAACATCACTTAGAATCAATGAAAAAACAAAACTCATACTTTGTAGATTTATAAAACGGGGCTTTCCAAAGAAAAACTGTGGAGTTTGTATATGAAATAAAGTGAGGATTTATATGCAATTTTGAATCAACCCTTTCATTAGAGACATCTTCAAAAATGAAAATCACATTCTTTATTTAGAAATCTAGTACTGTGTAGATTGCTTCACCTCATTGAGTTCATCTCCAACTCTCTCTTAAATGCATTGGAAAAGCTAACACCGAAATGAAGAACAGCAATACTAAGATCAATAACATAAAAGACTATTCCCAAAGTTACAGATAATTTAGGAATCCAAACAAGATCATATGGATATGGATAAGAAACAAATTTCTCCAGTATTTCACCTATATGAATAAGAAAGGTAGTCACAGAAATAGACACATTCAGTGAATACTTAGAAATTTGACAAAACACAGAGGTTAAGACCACATATTTATTATTGCAAATCAGATACTCTCATTTTTAATCAAATCATTCTGTGTCTACTAAAATATAAATTACATATATGATTGCAGATAACTTTATGTTATAAACGTTTGACCAATATTCCTGAATTGACTGGTCTAAGAGTAAAATGTATAACCATCCAAGAATGATATTTTCCTTCTTGGTGCTTCTATAGTACATATCCCCTGTATCACTTATCATATAGTGTTTACAGCCATTCTTTGTATTGCTGTCTACTTTTATTACTTATTCTTGTAGAGTGATATATCATCCATTGTCATGGCTTATATCCCAGTCTAGGTTGACACTCCTTATGGAAAGAGATTGGCTATTATATTTCTAAGTGTCTTCTAGAGCCTAATAACCAGGTGCTGCATGCCTGGCAGGCCATCAATACTATTTGCTGAATTATTGTAGGGAAGTAGCTTTGCTGAGCATTCCTGTTCAATTGACCAAGAGAAGGTAAAACTGATACTGTGTCACTTTTATCATACATAAGAGCTATTCTCCATTTGCTATTGCATGTTCAATAGATGAGATGTAGAAAACAAATGCATAATACATACTTCATGTTTGTTTTGCTTTGATGCTCTTCTTTTAAAGCACAGAAATTAACTTTAGATATTTGCTTATTTCTTAATTATGTTTAGTACACTGTGTGAGAATAACTGAAAGTTTCTAATTAATTTTCTATTTAAATTAGAGAACCAACCACTGCTTCCTTATGACTCACTTTCACATTCTAGTGTATATTTCTATCTTATTAAATCGTTTTTCATATCCATTGGGTGGAAATTATGGAATCAAATGCTTTATCTAGAAAGTAACATCAATTGCAAACCATTAGGGCCTTAATTGCAATATTTTTTTAGAATGTCCAATTTTAAAGTATTCACTAATATGAGCCCTAGTAATTGTGTTTTCAACAATAGCTCTCTTAAAATTTCTTGTTCTCTGGAATTTGAATGTTGACCTATTTTTTTGTTCATAAATACATATACATGTAAAGAAATTCAATTTGAATTTATAAATATTATAGTAGAAAACATTTATATTGTAATATTAATGTTAATCCGTAAGTACCTACAGTTTATTCCATCATGAAGTTCAGTATACTATCACAAATTTGAATATATCACCAATAAAAAATAAATTATTTTACCCCTTAACAAAATAGATTAATATTTCTTTTATAAATTCTAGTTGCAAGTTACTTGTCAAATAAATAAGCAGCTCTTTCATACCCAATAGCTTCCTTTCTGAAATATTTCAAAATATCATCTACAAATATGAAAAATATCACTCTTTTCACGTTTTTTTTAAATGGAGACAATCTAATTTTTGTGTAAGTCAGAAAGGTCCTAAGATGAGACTAAAAATGCAAAATGGCAGTTTCTATACCTCAAAGGAGGATTAGACTAAGTAAAAATTTTAGTAATTGACAGTTCATTAGATGCATTGGTTTAAGTCTTCTTTTTTATTTGTATTTGTGTTCATTTGTACCTTTGGAATGCATTTGAAATTTATGTCTAAACATTTAATACCAATACTGAAATAAGAGGCTTTTACAGCTTTATTATAATAAGCATGAATTATTATTTAAATATTGTAGTATATTATTTCAGAATTTAATGTTTCTCCTTATCTAAATGGATTGTAAGCCCATGGCAGACAAACACTCTTATCTTCTACTTTACTATATCTTCCACAGTGCCTTGAAAGAGCAAATGTTCAATATCTGCTGATCTGATTTTGATTACAAATCTCAGAAGGAAAAAAAAAAGAAACTCCCTTATTTTATAACAACAAATAATTAGTTAGTAGAAAACATGCCATTAAATAGTGAAATAGGTGTTCATCTTCCCTTTAATTTGCTAAAGTATTCCTCCTAGCATTGGAACAAACTATTCAACAATGTCATTACGAGATCTCCATTTAGAATGAGGTGAAATTCTAAACTGAATAAACATATTGCTCTAAATGCATGATGCTTAATTCTAAATGTTGCAATATATGGAAGATGCCAGTCAGATTGACAATGAATCTCAAGAGTTGTTTTGAAAGCTAAGGAAAACAAAGAAAAGAATTCTACATTATGTGGCTTGATTAAAGGCAGCAAGACATCCAAGTATTTGGAACAGTCAAAACTTGGCATATGGGAACAGTCCTTATACCAAGAGAATTAATACTTCCATTTGATATGTATATTTCTTCCCTTTTCCCTGGGACTTGGGTTTTTCATCACTAATTGGTTATTCTTTATCAGATAGATAAGAATGTAACAAAGATAACTTTAGAATAATAAGAAAGAAAGACTTATGCAGAGAAATAGGATTAAATTATAAGCCAGCAATAGAACCAAACCTGTCTTTCAGTAATGCAAGTATCACATCATTAACTTGTAAACACTGCTAGTACAATACTTTTAAACTTGCATTACTGGGCACTGGACAAATAGGTGTTGATTGAATTCGATGTATTAATAGCTTCATTCTGCTCTACTGTTTTCGCATGCCTACCATTGGGAATCCTTTTTTTTAATTATAAAGTAAAAATACTTAACTGAATACAGACCCATTGTATTTTATAATAATAAATCAATGCTAATAAATGCAAAAAAGAATCAGCATTCAGGAATGTTAGATGTAAAATCTCCATGTGAGTAGGGATATTAACTCCCCACTTACTCAAAAGCCCCCATTTAACTCACATGCATCATTTGACAGTTTGCATATCCATTAATTCTGAAGAGATTTACTAGGTGAAGATGTTTCATGACGTACACTAACATCTAATGGAAAGAAAGTTCCAGAGAAAAATTACCCCAAAAATGCATCTTTAAAAGTCTACTTCAATCAACTTCCAGGAAGATGGTGGACTAGAAATGCACAGGACTCTTTTCTCCCCCAGGAAATAGCTAGAGGACAGGCAGGAACGGCCTGGAAAAAATCTTCTAGGGTGTAGGACACCAGGAGAAGGCTGGACACCGCCCAGAAGAGAGAGGGACAAAGGAAAAGAAATGCAATGGCAAAACTATGAGTTAAAAGCCACAGCTGCTACTGCCAGCAACCTCCCCCACACTATAGACACTTTAGAATTCTCAGGCCTCAGGGGTGGCAGCTACAGACAAAAGGATCCACTTTCCCAGGAAAGGGGAGAGAGGAGGACACAGCCTAAGGCTGACTCAGCTTTTGACCCACAGATTTGATCTGCTGTGTCCCATGAGCCCTTCCAGGCTAGATGGGACCACACCATTGTTTGCCTTGGGAGCTGGCAGCTCCAGATTAAAGAAATCTGGGACTAAAGAGATCCACCCTCTCAATCTCCCTCTCTACTGACCGGGAAATGTTGTTGAGGACACAGAGGGGAGTGGAATTATTTCCTACCTAGAAAAAGGGAGGGGGCTGCCAGCAAAGGTTGGAGAACTGCCTCTAGGAAATATGAGGCTCTTTGCCTCCAGGCAGGAACCTCTGCCAGGACATTGATCCGGTCCACATTGCAGCAAACACACTCCAACCAGACATTGAATTGAGAGGGCTGCCAAAGAGTGCATGTGAGGAAATTTAAATAAGTAACAGAGACTTTTTGGCCTTTACAGCTTCTCTCCCCAAGGCCCTGTAAAGTGGTTCTTCAACCCATTACTGGGTCTAGCACCCTTTTTCGAGCAACCAACAGGGACAATCCTAAAGACCCAGAACAGGTTAAAGCAAGAATCAAAGAACAGCAGTAACACACAGCCTCCCACCATTAAAATCCTAGGAAACAGAGAGAAATCGAGCATCTGAGAAAACTCACTATCCTGATCAGATGCCTAGATATCAGCAAAAATTACAAACCATACTAAGAAAATGGAAGAAATGGCCAAAGAAAAGGAATATATCAAAGTCCCAGAAGAGACATAGGATTTGAGACAACTAATCAACTAATACAAGAATTTAACAACATAATCACATTTAAAGAGATTGAATCAGTCATCAAAAATCTCCCAACAAAGAACAGTCCAGGACCAGATGGCTTCACAGGTGAATTCTACCAAGCATTTCAAGAATAATTAACACCAATCCTGTATAAACTCTTCCAAAAACTTGAAGAGGAGGGAAAATTACCTAACATATTTTATGAAGTCAACATCATCCTAATACCAAAGCCTGATAAAGACACTACAAGAAAAGAAAATTACAGACCAATCACTTTAATGAACATAGATGCAGAAATTCTAAACAAAATACTTGCAAATAGAATCCAAAAGCATATCAAAAGACTTATACATCATGACCAAGTGGGATTTATTCCTGGAATGCAAGGCTGGCGCAACATAAGAAAATCAATTAACCACATTAACAAATTGAAGGGAAAAAAATTCCACATCATCTTAATTGATGCAGAAAAGGCATTCAAAAAAATCCAGCAACCTTTCTTGATTAAAAACACTTCAAATGATAGGAATAGAAGGAAAATTCCTCATATGATAAAAGGCATATATGAAAAAGCCACAGCCAACATCATACTCAATGGGGAAAGGTTGAAAGCTTTCCCTCTAAGATTGGGACTAAGAAAAGGATGCCCACTGTCACCATCATTATTCAACATTGTGCTAGAAGTTCTAGCTAGGGCAATTAGGCAAGAAAAAAAAAAAAGTCATCCAAATAGTAAAAGAAGAAGTAAAACTCTTACTATTTGCAGATGACATGATCCTAAATTTAGAAAATTCCTAAATGTCTACAACAAAGCTACTTGAGCTAATAAACACACAAAAATCAGTAATGTTTCTGTACACTAGTATTGAACAATCTGAGGAGGAAATCAGGCAAAAAAATTCTATTTACAATAGTAACAAAAAGACTCAAATACCTAGGAATCAATTTAACCACAGAAGTACAGGGCCTATATGCAGAAAACTACAAAACAATGCTAAAAGAAATCAACAAAGACCTAAACAAATGGAAAGACATTCTGTGTTCATAGATTGGAAGACTCAAATTGTGAAGCTGTCGATCCTACCCAAACTGATTTATAGATTCAGTGAAATACCAATCAAAATTCCAACAGCCTACTTTACAGAAATAGAAAGGGCAATTACCAAATTCATTTGGAAGGGAAAGTGCACCCAAATAGCCAAAAGCATTCTGAAAAAGAAGAGTAACATGGGAGGAATTTCACTATCTGACCTTGAAACATATTACAAAGCTACAGTGGTCAAAACGGTATGGTATTGGTATAAATATAGACACATCAGTCAGTGGAATAGAACTGAGATCCAGAAATAAGCCCTTACCTCTACAGCCAACTAGTTTTTGACAAACCTACCAAAGCCATGGTAATGGGCCAAAACAGTCTCTTCAATAACTGATGCTGGGAGAACTGGATATCCATAACCTAATGAATGAAAGAATACCCCTATCTCACTCTCTATACAAGAATCAACTCAAAATGGATCAAAGACTTAAATGTAAAAGCCAAGACCGTAGAACTACTAGAAGAAAATGTAGGAAACATCTCAAAGACCTTGTGGTAGGTGGTGGTTTCTTGGACCTTACACCCAAATCACAAGCAACAAAAGAAAAAAATAGATATATGGGACCTCCTAAAAATTAAACTCTTTTCCACCTCAAAGGACTTTTTCAAAAGGGTGAAAAGGCAGCTGACGCAAAGGGAGAAAATATTTGGAAATCACATATCTGATAAGGGTTTAATATCCATGATCTATAGGGAGCTGCTACAACTCAATGATAAAAAGACAAATGACCTGATTAAAAAATGGGCAAAAGGCTTGAATAGACATTTGTCCAAAGAAGAAATACAAATGGCAAAAAAAAAAAAAAAAAAAAAAAAAAAACACATGAAAAAATGTTCCACATCACTAGCAATTAGAAAAATGCAAATCAAAACTACAATGAGATATCATTTCACACCTATTAGAATGGTCTCTATAAAAAGAGAACTACAAGTGTTGGAGAGGATGTGGAGAGATAGGAACACATTCACTGTTGGTGGGAAGGTAGAACAGTACAGCCACTGTGGAGGACTGTTTGGTAGTTCCTAAGGAAGTTGAATATAGACTTGCCATGTGACTCAGAAATACCATTACTAGGTTTATACCCAGAAGAACTGAGAGCAGTGACACGAACAGATATCTGCACATCAATGTTTATAGCGACATTATTCATGATTGCCAAAAAGATGGAAACAAACCAGGTGTCCATCAGTCAATGAATGGACAAACAAATTGTGGTGTATACTCACGATGGATTATGCAGCTGTTAAGAAGAAATGAAGTTGTAAAGCATATGACAACATGGATGAACCTGTTGCTAAAAGAAAAGCTAAAAAAATGTAACATGGAACTTTATAGTATAGTAAAACCACATGTGAACTATGAATATGGATAAAATTGTATATATAAAATTGTTTTGCTCTGAAATTGAACAAAAGTATGTTAACACTACAAAATGTTAGTAACAAACAAAAAATATGCTAAGTGAAAAAAAAGACTCAAAGTACTATATACTGTATTATTCCATTTATATTAAATGTAAATATAAATCAGTTTATAAAGAGGAAGTTAGATTAGAGGTTATGTAGGGCTGGGGAAGGACTGCTAAGGGGTGTGGAGGTTTTTTTTTGGAATAATAAATAGTTATAAATTTTTTTGTGGTGATGAATGCACAACATTGTGATTATAGTAAAAGCCATTGACTAGTCACTTTGGATAGATCGTATGGTATATGAATATATCCCAATAAAACTGCTTAATAAATAAATAAGTAATTGTGCAAGAATAGGGGAAGCATAGAGAGAGTGAGGGGTGAAGAATTTTCTTATTTGTTATTATTATTATTGAAATAATGAAAATACTCTAGTGATGATTGAGGTGATGAACGCACAACTATTTGATTATACCAAATACCATTGATTATACACTTCAGATGAATTGTATGCTTTATTAATATGTATCAATAAAATTGATTTGTAAAAAAAGTCTACTTCAAGATATCAATCTATTTATCATAGGAAATTAATTTGAAATATAAATATTTTTCTAGAAATGAGAATGTTTATTTACATCTTTAAAATCTTTATAATACCCAAATATAAATTCATAGTTCAAAGGGGAATTTAGCAAGAAACATCAGGGTGTAGTAGAAAAAATATCTGTACTTGCAGGGAGGAGACCTGATTCTCAGTTCTAGTTAGTTGTGTGATATTAGGCTTATATTCATACCCTCTAGGCCTTATTTTCTCACCTGTGAAACAGAGGTATTCATTAGCTCTATGGTTTCTACTTGTTGCCAAGCTCCATTTCCTAGCTCTGGAAAAGAGATAAAAAGGAGACTGGTCCCTCAAAGTAATGTCTTCATTTTTCTTACATGTGATGACACTTTTTCATCCAGCTTGCCTTTTTAAAAAAACTCTATTTATAAGTGTAATACACATGCAAAAGAAAACTGCAAAAAAAAAAAAAAAGGACAACTCAATTATATTTCACAAAGCACCCATGAATCCACTATCCAGTCCAAATTTAGAACATTCCCACTATTCAGATGCCTCCTACATACCCACATGTCACTATATCTTTCTCACAGGTTACCACTCTCCTGAATTTCCTAATAATTGCATCCTTGTTTTTATTTATATTTTACCAAATAAAAATGCATCCCTAGATTTTCCTATTCTTCAAAATTTATATCCATAGAATTACATATTATATCATTTTTGTAACTGCCTTCTTTCATTCAGTATTATGTTATGACTTCCGTCTATATTGTTGGATGTATCTGTAGTTCTCATTTTCATTACTGTGAAGTATTTCATTGAATGAACACACAACAATTTGGTCTTTTATCCATTCTACCATTGATGAACATCTTTGTTGTTTCCAGTAATTGACTATAATGAAAAATTTGTGCAAGCATTCATAGGCATGTGCATACATTTCTAAGAGAAGAATTGCTGGGTAATAAGGCTAAAATATTTTCCACCATGACAAAGAGAATTCCCATTTTTTTTCCATCAATTTACTTACACTTTGTGTTGTCAGTGATTTTTTTTTTGATGTTGTCTTTTTTGTTTCACCTTTATTTTGTACATTTAATAATTGAAAACATAAACAATTAAAACCTAAAAAGTAAACACAAATGAATAAATATATACATTTCTCAATTAAATATAATGGATACATGTAAATTTTTTTTTAATCAAACAATATATTACACAATATATTTGATTCATAGTAATGCATTCATACAGTATTTGTCCTTTTAATATTAGCCATTCCAATAGTGTAGTAATATCTCATTATGTTTTAATTTGCATTTCACAGATGACTAAATGAGGTTGACTTCTATGATACATGTTTATTGGGTATCATCTTTTATAAAGTAGTTTAAAATTTTATTTGCTAATTAAAATTATTTTCTATTAATAATTGTTTGTGGCTGGCCAGAGGGGAATAAAAGGTCTCGAAGTTTGAGTATCCATCCTTCACTTCAATAAAATAGTTTTGGCCTTCAAGAAGATATTTTCAATATTCTTTCCCCTTATTTATTTAGTTGGAAGATTAATTTAAATTACCTAGTCCACCATTTCTAGAAGACTCTTGCCTCATCTTTAGGTAACAATAGTACCAGAAAGAGCTATTTGTATGAACATTTATCTCTATTTTCCACTTAATGCCATGCTATACCTATATTCTTGATGGCTGTCTTTGTTTTTCCCAGTGTGAAGCCCCCTCTTAGTCAGCACCCTGCTACTTCTAGACTTCTGATTCTTCTTCAATATTGATATCCTTTGAAGCTGACAAAAAGTAGAAAAGTAGTTAAAAGTAGAAATTTGACTTAGAATCGGGCTCCTATAGACATTTCTGTATTCTGGCTCAGTTTTCTTTCTTCTCTCTGCCTAACTCCTGGTGACTTTTATTCGTTAAATGAGCTCAGTCTATTCTGCCCTGAATGGGGCCCTAAGCCCAGATCTTCAGTTTGCTCCTAGCCTCAATTATCCATAAACTCCCCAGAACTATCTTGTCTCTCAGACATTCTACTTAGTTTTGCTCTCTAGTCCTGCTGGTACGCTGTCTTCCAAAATATTGATCCATGACCTGAGCCCTTGCCCTGCCTTCTCCACCTTACTCAGATCATTCTACATGTTCTGACATGATACCAAGCACTCACTAGCCCATAACTCTTTAAGTTCCCTTGTCTTTCATTTTTGTGATAATGTATTGTCCCAATTCCATCCTAATTTTCATATTTCTGTTTTCCCCTTTTAATTAATTGCTCTTCTTTCTTTTCTCATCCCCAAATGTGAGCATATTTCTCTATCCACCAACTCCTTTGAAAACCACAACAGTTATGCAAATAATTGTTTTTATACTGACTACCCAGTCCAGATTCCCACCAGAATTCCATTTCTGCAATTCTAATTGTCCATAGGATGCAAAATTTGAAACAATCCTCTCAAAATAACCTGCATTTCTCAGTTTTATTTTAATGGTAGCATTCTTCTCACTATCCCTCAAATTCATAATTTGAATGCTCATTTTTTCTTAAAGCATCCCTCAAATTTTTCCTTTTCTTTCAATGCCCACTGCATGTAATAGACTGTAGACTAAGATTTCTTATTCAAAGTTTAGTGGAATTAAGGGAAAGCAATAGAAAATATGCAAATCCACAAAAGTGACATAACTTTGTATATATCTGTGAATTTATGAAGAACGACAATTAGCTTTGATCAGTTTCTTAAATAATTAAGAAACAATGTTCTAGATTCTCATCACCTTATACCTGGATTACTGCAATAACATTTGGGTTTAATATGCTTAACCCTAAACTTGACTGATCCAGGAGATGAATCTTTAAAGCAATTTTTATCCACTCAATATTCATTTGTTCATTTAACACGTATTTACTGAATATTTACTATGTATCAAATACTACTCTAAGTTCTGGACTTATATTGGTGAATAAGATAGAAAAAGTCCCTCCTTTCATGGAGCTTATGTTTTAGTGGATGAAGCAAAATCAGATAATTTGTAAATAAACAAAGAATCAAGGAAATGTCAAGTAACAATCTTTGCTGTGTATATAAGTAAATAGGAAGATTTCATAGTTGCTGAGTGGCTATTTCAGAATATATGGTCATGTAAAGCCTCTCTAAGAGGATGATGTACAAGCTCAGCTCCAAATCACAAGAAAAAAAAAAGGCAGCCAGGAGATGAGGAAAAAGCATTCCAAAGAGTGGGTTATAGGTTAAATTGTGTCCCCCAGAAAGATATGTTCAGATCCGAACTCCAGTTCCTGTGAATGTGGAGATAAGGTCTTTGAAGATGTTATTACTTAAGATGAGGCCAAACTGGATTAGGGTGAGTTCTAATCCAACATGACTGGGGTCTTTATGAGAAAGGGAGAGGAGACACAGACAAGGACACAGGGGAGATGGAGACAGGAAAGAATCATGTGAAGATGGAGGTGGAGATAAATCTACAAGCCAAGGAATGCAACGGTTTCTGGCAAAAACCAGAAGCTAGAAGAGGCAAGGAAGCCTTCAGATGGAACATGGCCTTGCAGACACCTTGATTTCAGACTTCCACCTTCTAGAATTGCCAGACAAATTTCTGTTGTTTTAAGCCATCCAGTTTGTGGTATTCTGGTACAGCAACCCTAGCGAACTAAGACACAGAGATACACACTAATGCAAAAGCCCAAAGGAGGGAATGAGCTTCATGTTTTGTAGGAATAAAAGACAAAACAAAAGGCCAGTTTTGATAAAGCACAGTAATCAAGAGGGAAAATGTATGGATGAGGTCAAAGGGGTAGTTAGTGCCAGATAACTTAGGACTTTGGAAACCAGAATGGGGAGTTTGAAAAGCACAATGGAAAGCTTAAGCAGAAGGGGCAGAATTCGGGTTTATGTTGAGTGGAGAAGAAAGGCATCTTCACAAAAGTAGAAGAGAGGGGGCAGATGTGGCTCAAATGGTTGGGCATCCATCTCCCATGTGGAGGGACCTGGGGTCAATCCCTGGGACCTCCCGGTAAAATAAAGAAAAATATAGAAGGTGCGCGGGCCTTTAGGTCCTGTCAGCAGGCATGCCGTCAGGCCCTGCGTTTGGGTGTGCCAGGCCCTGCCGAGCCACATGGCAAGATGATGACGAAACAGAAGAGTGACACAAGGGAGAGCCAAGACGAGATGCGCCGAAAAACCAGGAACTGAGGTGGTGCAGGTGTAAAATGGATAAAAGTAAATTAATTAATCAATTAATTAATTTTTTAAAAAGGTAGAAGAGAGAGGCAGTTACAGTAGTCCAGGTGGGAGATGGTGGAAGTCAAGTTCATTGCGTCTGAAAAACTGATACCATTTTCCTGTTAGGTCCTCAGTGTAGTTATGCTGACCTTACCTATGTTTGTCTATCTTACCTCATTTTTCATGCATTGCCTCCTTTACTCGTCACAACAACCCCATGGTGTTATATTCATTATACAAATACTAAAAAGACACTGAGATTAGTTGGGACTCATCGTGAAACAGCCAGCCAACTGGGAACATGAAGTGGTTATTATTTACAAGTTGTGTTCTTCAAAGTATGCCATAGTTTTTAAGTACCCAGCGGAGAGCCCCTATCCTTTTTATTGCTTGTACCCAATTGTGTCTACTAATGTGTATATTATTTATCATGGTAAACTATAAAATTCAGGTTTTAAAGTAATTTATTTAAAAAATAACTGTCAAAAAGCTGTTTTTCCTTTAAAAATGCCACTGTATGCATTGTGAAACAGCAATTTCTAGAAAATATTTATCAATGTCATTTTTAAAAGCAATTATTGTACATCATGAGTCATGATTATAATTGTATGGAAACTGCCTTTGGTTAATAAACAAGGAGAATTAAAATAAAAATGTTTTGAGGGCCCATTGCTCTATGATAACTAATTTATACTGCCTCTTACCCTAATTCCTTTCTTAAATGCCATCTCTCCCTTGAATTTCTTCTTTCTATATAATTGATCCCTTTGTTTCTCAAATGACAGTGTCCAACCTTGTCTCTATACATATATTTTTAAAACTATTTTTGCTATCAGCAAAATTTAAATGTTATATGCCTTTCTGGCACATTAGATAATGAAGATGATGGTGAAAAGAAGCATGAAACTCTTATATTATGTTGATTTTTAGCAGAGGTCTTTATGACATTTGTGGTTGGACTAATGGAAGTTAAGTTCATTAAATGTATTTACATTTCCTTATATCCAATTTCTAGTTCATCTTTTCACAAAGACAAAAAAAAAAAAAAAAGCTGATCAAACAGACTTAAGACTTAGATTACCCTTAAGGCTTTCATTAATGAGACAAGTTAGTTTTATGTATGTAAGATTTACACATGATCTTGAATGTACAGAGAAAAGGCACTACAAGTGAAAATTCCATCAAAATACCATCAGAATTGAACACTCCTGGCTCCCATACTTAAACGAACTGCTGTAGATAAATTCAAGTCAGGGCATGGTCACATTGAACTTGTAATTATCAAAAATGACAAAGTTCTACCAGTAAAACACAATTTCTCATCTCATTTACTTTCTGACTTCTTAAAATTTAAGTAGCTCTGTATACAACATTGGCCATTCCCATATCTGTATTCCTACAACACATTGGTTTATTTTTATTTTTTACTTATGTCATTTGGTCTTACAATATAAATAGTTACTAATTTATATGTCTATTTTCCCAATCAAATGAAAAACTTCATCCATTACATTTTATCTCAATTCTCTCAACATCTCTGTGAGGCATAAACAATCAGTATCCCATGTAATAAGTAAGGAAAACAAGGCTACTTCACTCAGCTGGTAGTACCGAGTTAGAGAGCCTATTCTTTCTGACTCCAAAGCCAGGCTCTTTCATTATACCATAATACCATCCAGCCCTTGTGTTAAATACTCATACCCCATGTGGAGGAGGGACTTACTTTTGCTTAAGTAGTTCCTTAATACCCTCAAACAGTGGGTCTAGAGGTCAACTTAGAAGCATCCTAAATTTCAGCAATGGATCAATAGTTTGGTTTTTAGATCCTGGATTCAGGAAAAAGATTGGAAAGTTATATGTCTACAACATTCAGAAATCATGCATCATTATTTTCCTGGTTATCATCAATTGAAAAAGTTGCTTTAACTACCTTCCAAGATGCCCTTGTGATGAGCCCATTATAATTGATTTATATATGGAAAGGCACCTTCTTTGAATGAATAAAGAAATCCAGATTGAACACCAAAAAATTCAGTTATTTAAACTGATAGGAAAATTTCTTTTAAAAATCATCATATACTGTGCTAACTGCAAAGTTTGTTTTTTAATCAACTTTTTATAAAGATTAACTCTCAAGATATTATTTTTGCCTGAAAAATTGGCAATGCATTTACTCATACAAATGTAAAACAGACATGATTCTTAGACAATATTAATCAATGTCATTTGTCTAAAAAAAAGTAATTGGTGTGCATCATGAGTCATGATTATAAATTTATGTAAACTGCCTTTGGCTAATAAACAAGGAGATTTGAAATAAAAATGTACTGAGTATCAACTAGATCAATAATAACTAATTTGTATATATTTAAATGATATCTATCTACCTCAGGCAATCACCGATTTCTTTAATAACTGTGTTGGAACATACTTTTGAGCAATTAGAACTCAATTGCTGTCAAATGGCTTAAATTTTAAAACGGCATTTAAAAATTACATGCTTGAACATTTAGAAGAAATGAAAATCCTGTTTATTTCTGATTGCTTATTATATAGGTCACTGAACGTCTTCTGAGTTCAATTTCAATAATTTCCTGTGATATTTTTTAACATTCTTCAGATTTCTATGTTTTAAGGATGAGGGTTAAAATAAAACACACCTTTGATATAAAACTACATAAACAGGATTATATTCATCTCAAATTTAAAAA
The DNA here is from genome assembly GCA_026826555.1 of Tolypeutes matacus. Classification (NCBI taxonomy): domain Eukaryota; kingdom Metazoa; phylum Chordata; class Mammalia; order Cingulata; family Chlamyphoridae; genus Tolypeutes; species Tolypeutes matacus. The sequence goes on from JAKSZT010054121.1 coordinate 998,332, forward strand.
GTGACCAGCCTGTATATTTAGTCTTCACTTGAAAACTCCTGAGCTCAAATTAAAGAATTCATTTGAGTGAAAAAAGCCCAGCTTAATTTTTTCTCTAAATTTCTGGGAAAATCACAAGAGTACGTTCTATCAAGCCATACATAGGGAAAGAGTTCTTCCACTTGGACCTTCTGTGTTCTCTGGTGCAATGAAGTTGGTTCCAGAAAAATCACTTAAATATATACTATACACATTCAAATAGATATCAGGATCCAAATGGTTTGAAATATTTAGGCTCTGATGTCCTATGAAAAATATCTTTTTCTCCTCCTTAGATTCCCTTTCAGGGCCAGTATTTTTATGCCTTAATTTGAAAGGATGATTAATGAGACATGATCCTCTTCCTTATAAATCCAAGAAGAGTTCATGAGGCCAGTCCTTTGAAATCTGACCCCTGACAGTACTCCACCAATCTGTGGTGAGAGCTGACCCTGAAATTTTGTTCATATCTCAAAGAAATGCTTGCTGAAAATATAAATTAAAAATCAGTGCTCTTTCACACTGAAGCGTGTGTGAACGTGGTTTAAAAGGGAAGTTTTGGATTGTCCAGGTTGCTAGAAGGAAAGTTAGAGGATAAAACAAGGGACTGTATAACACAGTGAATTTTGGGGTGGCTGAGGATTGTGGCTAATAATAGAAATATACGAGTGTTCTTTCAGGATCAAAACAAAGGTACATCACTAGTATAGGGTGTTGATGGTGGGGTGGTATATGGGGAAAAATGTTCCTAAAGCATACTTCTATGGGATGTAAATGTATTCTTGTTGTCATAGGTATGTTTTCTCGATAGAACCACACAGTAGCTAACAAAACATTAAACTTCTCTCCTGGGGAAGTCCTGCTATTTTCTCAAATAAGATAAAAAACCTCAGGAATATATCAGCCATGCCTAATGAAAGGGAACAAGCCAATATGCCAAGCCATCGATCTTAATGCTTGTACTTATGAAACTGTAAAAATGCAACTAAGCCTAATTAGAATTAATGCCTAAGAATTACCTCCTGAAAACCTCCATGTTACTCAAATGTGGCCTCTCTCTAAGCCAAACTCTGCAAATAAACTCATTACCTTGCCCCCAATGTGGGACATGACTTCTGGGGATGAGCCTCCCTGGCACCAAGGGATTATTACCAAGCGTTAATCATTGATGCATTTGGAAAAAGACCTTGACCAAAAGGGGGAAATATTAAATAAAAGAGAGTTTTATGGTTAAGAGATTTCAAAATGAGTCGGGAGGTAATTCCAGAGGTAATATTTACACAGGTCTCAGGCAGATTTCACAAACTTCCACAGTAAGCAAAGCCTCAAACAAAAGTTCTCCTGAGGGCTCTAGGGATATCCGGACACCAGAAGCAAGGCACACAGCCTCATGAACTCAAGACCCTCTTGGCGGGCCCTATTTGAGAATATATGAAAATCTGTTTCCCCAATACAATATAGCCATATTCATTTATATTTCCCTTAATCATGATTCTTCTACTCCTTTTATCTGAACCTATAATTTTCAATATACCTGTTAAATGTATTTCTTTTTTTAAACTTTATTTTGTACTTTAATAATTGAATATATAAAAAATAATTAAAAAAGAAAAAGAAAACACAGTTGAATAAAAACATACATTTCTCAATTAAATGTACTGGATACATATTAAAAATTTTTTGAATCATACAATATGTTACCCAATATATTTGGTTCGTAGCAACGCAGTCATACAGTATTTGTCTTTTTGTGTCTGGCTTGCTTTGCTCAATGTAATGTCCTCCAGGTAAATATGTTTCTCAGAGACTTAAATCTTCAGATTTTTCATATGCCAGTTAAACCCTGAAACCCAGCAAAATTGCAGCCAACTCCTCCTCTCCAGTCCTTTGGGTATGCCCGGGACAACTATCAAAACAATGATGATAGACAGTCCCATCCCCCAAACAAGAAGAATATACAACTGCAAACAAAACAATTCTTTCCCTCTGCCCCATAATATCTAAGGCCCCTCTCAGCCTAAAGCTGTCAGGGTGGATATCATCCCAAATGCTTCAAGCTGAGGAATGAACAAACATAAGGGAGGAGTGTAACCATGGACCGAAGAAGATTTATTGTTATTATAGTTATTATCTTGTGTTAATGGAGTAACTTGTAACATTGATACCAAAATAGTGGTTGCCAGGGGTTCAGAAGGGAGGGGGAGAGATGAATAGGTGGACCACAGGGCATTTTTAGGGCAGTTAAACTGTTCTATATGATACTGTAATGATGGATACATGACATTATACTTTTTTCAAACCCTATAAAACTGTAGGGCACAAAGTGTAAACTTTTAATGTAAACTACAGACTTTGGGTAGTAGCAATGCTTCAGTATTGGTTCATCAATTGTAACAAATGTACCACACTAATGTAAGATGTTAACAATAGAGGAAACTGTTGGGGGGTGGGGAGAAGAGGGGAGGTGTTATATGGGAACTCTCTGTACTTTCTGTGTAATTTTTTTGTAAATCTAAAACTTTTCTAAAAATTAAAAAAAAATAAAATAAATCAATGCTGTTGAGGCTTTCGCTTCTAGAAACTGCAGACTTGGTAATAAAGACCAACTTTCCCCTTGGAAAAAAACTAAGAAGGCCTGTAAAGATCTTCTCAAAAACAACCAAGATATAACATCATTGTCAGGAAAAACTATGAAAAAGTGAAAATCCAGAAAGGTAAACTCAGCTCTCAAAGCTACTTTCACCTTGAAGACATTTTCTGATCTACAAGAAACAGCTATGGAACTTAAAAAGTTTTAACATCATAGTGCAAGAGGAAAAGACGAAGTTCAGAGCCTTCATATTGTGGGGAATCAGATAACACACTCATTGGGAACTGGGGTATGAAAATGCTAAACCCTGGAAAATGTTAAATTAGATTTGCACACAAATTGGTAGCCTGAGGCTCTAAAAGCTTAGATAAAATGGTCTCGGGCTATTAGCGCTCACAGCTCCTGGCAGAAGAAAACAAAAATTCTTTTAGAAAAGTAGCATAATTCTAAGCCACAAATGTTTCCCACAAGTACTTTTTATAACAAAATTCAATATCCATATCATGCACGCATATAAGAAAATATGATACAAGTGAGAATAAACAGAACCAATAGACAGAACAAACTAATTGACAGGCTATAAGAGACTATAGATCTTCACTGTTTTCTAACAAATAAAATACACACTAGCAAATATATTTGAAAAGGAAGGTACTCTAAAAAGTGACATAGCAAATTTGAAAGTGAACTAAATATTCTAAAATTGTAAAATATAATTATTGGAATTTAATATTTAGTAGATGTTTTTAACTGCAGACAGATACAACTGAAGAGAGAGTTATTTTGGAATGTAGTAGTAAAAATTATGCAAAATTCAAAAAATAAAAGACAATAAGGATGGAAGATAGAGAACAAACGATAGGAGACATAGAGTTACAGTGAGAAGGTCTAACATTGTAAGAAGAGAGAAGTGAGAGGAAAGAAAGGAGTAGAGATGACATTTTAGAATGCAATGGCAAAGAAATATCCAGAACTTATGAAAGATTCTGATCCACAGCAAGAAATCCACATCTAGACATACACACACATACCCACACACATATATAAATATTATATATGAACATTATACACATATAGGAACATAGAAATGTCCATAGAAACATTGTTTATAACGGGCCCAAACAGAAAACAGTATAAATGCCCATCAAAAGTAAAATGCATAAACTACTTCAGTGAATACTACAGAGCAATGAAAATAAAAATATTTTTGCTTCACATCACAACTCTTAAGTAGCTTACAAACACAATGCTAGGCAAAAGAAATGAGAGATAAGATCATATAAACAATGTGATGAGATTACATACATAAAGTTCAAAAAACAAAACAGAAAATTACAAAGAAAAACAAGTAGATGATTACCATAAAATTAGGATAACAGTTACCACTAATGGTGATAATGGTGGGGAGAGTTACGAATCGGGTAATTTCTCAAGAAATCTCCCAAGAGCACCCAAATATTTTTTATATTTATTCATTATGCCACACATGTATGTTTTATGCATTTTGGTAGGTGTTACATTTCACAATATTTTTAAAGTCCTAGAATTGAATGTTATGTTAATTTTATTTTGATCTATAAATAATTCAATATACTATAACATAGTCTAGGAAACTGCATACTATGGCTTGTGGACCAAATCCAGCCTGTCATACTCATTTATTTATGTATTGTCTCTGGTTGCTTTTTGCTCTAAAATAGCAGCGACGAGTAGTTGCAACAGAGACTGTGTAGTCCACAAAGTTGAAGATATTTACTATCTGGCTCCTTGCAGAAAAAGTTTGCCAACCCCTGCCATACTCTATAAGAAACTTACAATATTATAACTCGAAGTGTCTTTACATTTTTACAAGGAGCATTCTATTACTTTTTGTGAAGAGAAGGACTGGAAATTATTGAAGTGAAGCTAAATGTTCATCACATTTCATCCAAATTGCTCTTTTTATGGGATTGGCTACTACTTAATTGTTTTGTATTTAAGTTGATGACATACCTTTATTAAATTGTTAATGATGTTTATCGGGCCTTTTTGTTTCTTTTTAGCCAACATTAAGACTAAAATTAAGCCAATATGGTGAATTCGGAAAAGAAATCATGCTTTACACTTTAAATTTTGTGCTAGAAATGTTCACTTATATGGCAAAATCCTAGCCAAATATCTTTGATTATTATTTTCATTTTCTATTGCTGCTATAATAAATTGCCACAAATTTAGCAGCTTCAACAACACAATTTATTACCTTACTGTGGGTTAGAAGCTAGACACAGGTCTCACTGGACTAAAATGAAGGTGTAGGCAGGACTGCATTCTTTTCTCCAGTCTCTAGAGGAGAATTGGTTCCCTTGCCTTTTCCAGCTTCTAGAAGCTGCCCACATTCCTTGGCTCGTTGCCCTCTTCCTCCACCTCCACAGGCAGCAGTGGGGGTGAGAGGTCAAGTCTCTCTCACATTGCATCACTCTGACCTCTTCCACGGTCACATCTTCCTCTCTGACCTTCTTGTCTGCTTCTCTTTTCCAATTTTTGGGACCCTTTTGATTTCATGGTCACCCCCTGGATAATCCAGCAGGCTCTCTTTTAAGGTCAGCTGTTTAGTATCCTTCAATCCATCTGAAGCCTTAATTCTCCTTTACCAGGTAGCCTAACATAGTCACTGGTTCTGGGAATTAGGATGTAGGCATCTTCAATTATCCTGCCTACAATTATATTATTTATTAAAATTTTAAGGCACATTTTTAGGTCACATTTCTTTTCAATTCACTTAAAGTCACATTTTGAAGTTAAATTCAGATTCAAAATTGATGTAAAATGTAAAGTGATATAATAAAATAATATAAAATTCCAAATTTTACTACAGTTCCTCCAGTGGTTTTATACATTTACTATGCCAAAACGGAAATTAAGTTGGATAATTCTCTCTCCCAGTTCAAAGCCAAATAGAAATGAAACTAAATATGTAGATGTTTTGTGAAAACATAATGAAACTCTGGCATAAGCATACTATATATCGTTATTACCATTATTCCTTAATTATCACATTCTGATATGGACAGAACTTTTAACTAACTGCAGTACTACCTAATTCTATACTGAAAGAAGAAATGATTTTTAAAAAACAAAACAAATGTTTTTTTTTTTTTATTTATTAGCAAAGGACACTATATATATATATATATTTTTTTTAAAGATTTATTTTCTTTATTTATTTCTCTTCCCCCTCGTTGTTTGCACTCGCTATCTGCTGTGCCTGTTCGTTGTATGCTCTCTGTGTCTGTTCATTGTGTGCTCTCTGTGTCTGCTCATCTTCTTTTTAGGAGGCACCGGGAACCAAACCTGGGACCTCCCATGTGGGAGGGAGGTACCCAATTGCTTGAGCCACCTCCGCTCCCTGCTAGTTGTGTCTCTCATTGCATTTCCTCCTTGTGTCTCCTTGTTACATCATCTTGTTGCATCACCTTGTTGCATCATCTTGTTGTGTCAGCTTGCCGCACCAGCCTGTCATGTCAGCTTGCTGTCTTGCTTGTCTTCTTTAGGAGGCACCAGGAACCGAACTCGGGACCTTCCATGTGGTAGGTGGTCACCCAACTGCTTGAGCCACATCCACTTCCCACAAAATATATTTTATGTGCTTCAGGGAACTCCCAAGTCCATTTAATCACTTGGCATATATAAGTTATATTAGGTTATATAGGTCGTTGGAAAAATAATTGCGGTTTAGGACCATGAATTTTAAGTCATTATAACTAGGCTCAAAAACATCTTTATTAATCAAAATAGGAACCATTACAATCAACACATTTTTGCCAACGAGAAATTAGTTTGTTTATTCCTGTTAATCCAAGCTTCGGGATTCAACAAACTTTTGGAAAGCATTTTCTGCATCCTGCTGGCTGTGGAAGCGTTTCCCCTGCAAAAAGTTGTCGAGATGCTTGAAGAAGTGGTAGTCGGTTGGCGAGAGGTCAGGTGAATATAGCGGATGAGGCAAAACTTCGTAGCCCAATTCGTTCAACTTTTGAAGCGTTGGTTGTGCAACGTGTGGCCAGGTATTGTCATGGAGAAGAATTGGGCCCTTTCTGGTGACCAATGCCGGCTACAGGTGTTGCAGTTTTCAGTGCATCTCATCGAGTTGCTGAGCATACTTCTCAGATGTAATGGTTTCCCGGGATTCAGAAAGATGTAGTGGCTCAGACCGGCAGCAGACTACCAAACAGTGACCATGACCTTATTTTTGTGCAAGTTTGGCTTTGGTAAGTGCTTTGGAGCCTCTTCTTGAGCCTGCCGCTGAGCTGGTTGTTGCCGGTTGTCATATAAAATCCACTTTTCGTTGCATGTCACAATCCGATCGAGAAATGGTTTGTTGTTGTTTTGTAGAATAAAAGAAGACGACACTTCAAAACAATTTTTTTGATTTTTGGTCAGCTCATGAGGCACCCACTTATTGAGCTTTTTCACCTTTGCAATTTGCTTCAAATGCTGAACGACCGTAGAATGGTCGACATTAAGGTCTTCGACAACTTCTTGTGTAGTTGTAAGAGGATCAGCTTCGATGATCACTCTCAATTGGTCGTTGTCAACTTCTGATGGCCGGCCACTACGCTCCTCATCTTCAAGGCTCTCGTCTCCTTTGCAAAACTTCTTGAACCACCACTGCACTGTATGTTCCTGGCCAAATTCGTAGTTGATGTTGCAGTTGTCTCCGCTGCTTTATGACCCATTTTGAACTCAAATAAGAAAATCACTCGAATTTGCTTTTTTTCTAACATCATTTCCATAGTCCAAAATAAATATAAAGTAAACAGCAAGTAATAAGTCATTAGCAAAAAACATAAAGTGAGAAATGCACATTAAAATGATATATAACATAACCACATTAATTTAATAATGTATTCCAATATCAAGTGGCAAATTTCAACAATGCAAACCCGCAATTACTTTTGCACCAACCATTTAAATATATTGTATAAAATAATAGTGAGGGAGGGGAAATGTGATAGAAAAATTGTCTATCACCATGTTGAGAAAATTAAAAACAGAGTTTTTGGCTATGAGCCATTTGCAATAAAATATTCTGTTACCATATACATGCTTCAGTAAAAGTTTCACTAGGAAGAATGAAAGCAATGGGATGTTTAGATATATATGCAATAAAATGCATATAAGTCTATAAAAGTATCAGTTCCAATCCTCCAAATTCCTTCTGCTTTCAAACAGTGAGCTTAAGTTCTTATCTTCCTAGTAGGAAGGGTTAAGACAGTAAATGCCCTTTCACCATTTGAGACTTTCTCAGTTCGGTGTCTGTATCTTTCCTATATATGCTGTATTAGTCAGGGTTCTCTCAGGAAACAGAATCAACAGGAGATATCTGTCAATCATATGAGATTTTATAAGTCTCTCACGCGACTGTGGGGATGCACAAGTCCAGGTTCCGCAGGCAGGATGCAAACCAGGGGCTCCGGTGAAAGTCCGATGAAAGGTCCTTGATGAGTTTCTGGGAGAAGTTGCCTGTCCAACGACAAACTGGGAAATTCTCTCTGAATGTTGAAATCACTTCCCCTTTTAAGTCATTCAACTGCTTGGATAAAAGTGTCACCCATTGATGATGCAATCTCCCTGATTGGTGCAGATGTAATCAGCCATCCACACAGTACACTCACTGGTGATCGAAGTCCATAAATGCTCTTGTATTACAATTAGCCCAGTGCTTGCTGGACCAAACACCTGGACACAATTACCTGACCGAGTTGACACATTAGCCTAACCATCACAGTCCACCGCTTGTCAACTCGGCAACCATACACATTACCCTAAACCATACTTAGTCTCTAAGTTAAAACAATAACAGACAAGCATACTTATATATGTCTGCCTAATAATGTTCAACTCCCCTGCATACAACCGGAAATGCATTAATTCCCCTCAGAATAGGGTGCAAGTCCTTGGGTAATATTCACTCTTAAACTTGACATCCTTAAATATTATGACGTGAAATTAATACAACTTTTCATACGATAGGGGAAAAGGTTGGGGAAGAAAACAAGAAATTCGTTTTGTGTACATATACAATCATACTAATAACGAAACAAGGAAAAAGGGTTCATGACTATTACAGTCCTCGTTTCTGTAACTGGTTACGTGGTCGAAGTTCATATTTATCACTACCTCCTTCCACTACCCATTCCATGTTCCCGTTACCTTCAGAAGCACTTCAGCTGGCCGTGGTTCTTTGCCTGGTGGGGTGACCCAGACTTTCATTCCCGAAGATTCTGGGCCGGTGTCTAATAATCCCTGAAATATCTGATCATTTCCTTTTCCCCAATTCACAGTTACTCTGGCAAAAGCCGTAGGTCTCCTTGGGGAAAAGTGGGGGGAAGATTAACAGCATAAATTTTTGGCAGTTTAACAGGATCCTTCCCCAAGGGGACCTGGCCTTCTCCTCATTCAAGGGGCTCTGGGGCTGTAAACTGTCTCAAGTCTGGGAATTGATTAAGGGGCTGTGATTCTCTGTGTCTGTAATTTGAGTTAGGGTTTTGTTCACTTGACCTAGAACTCTTCTGCTTATACAGATCCAGAAGAAATTTAGTAGACTGCCCATGTATTTCACTTCTAGGTACCCCATGATCTATTAGCCAATACCATAATTCCATGTGACTCAGACTATTCTGTGTGCTGCTTTGAATCTGTCTTTCATTGCGGTAGCCATGCCCACCTTGTCGTTGGTGAGTAACTGCCTATACTTGACTTTTACGGACCGAGATCCGATCATCCCCACAATGTTTAAGGATTCCAATTCCATTATAGCCTTCCCTACAGTAATATCTGGACTGCAGAGAAGAGCAACCACTGAGCTCTTCAGAGAAGATGGAGTTAGTCTTACAAATTTATTCCTCACAGTCCTGGTTAAAGTTGTGTCCTCTGGACATTCCTGGGGTGGGTGGGCAGGTCTCAAATGGTAAATCCATTCTAGCATTCCAATCTCTCTAAGCCTTTGAATACCCTCGTCTACTGTATACCAGGGCAAATCAGGCATCTCAACATCAGACATGCTAGGCCATCTTTGGTCCATGCTTCAGTCAGCCACCCAAAGAAACTGTTAGAGCCCTTTCTAACCCCTCGAGCTACAGCATTGAATCCAGAATTTCTGCTTAGTGGGCCCATATCAATAAATTCAGCCTGATCCAACTTTATATTCCTTCCACCATTATCCCATACCCTTAGTATCCATTCCCACACATATTCCCCTGATTTCTGTCTATATAAGTTGGAAAACTCATGCAGTTCTTTCAGAGTATAGCGTACTTCCTCATGGGTCACACTTTGTATTTCACCTTTGGGGGCTTGTTGTGATTTTAGTCTAGTAATGGGTCTCGAAGACAAGAGGGGTGGGGGGTGTGGGTAAGGAGAAGGATTAGAGATGTCTTGCAGGCTACTGACCTCAGGGCATTCCTTTGCATTTTCTTCTGGTGAGACATGATTAATCTCTTCAGGCAGGGGTTGGAAGACAGATTCCTCAAGACAGACTGGAAGTTGGGCAGTGCATGCTAGAGTTTGGCTGGTACCTGCCTCATGGCTGGGAAGAGGTCCAGATTCTCTGGGGCAGGCTGGAGGCTGGAGAGTGCTTGCTGGCATTAGGCTGGTACTGCCTCAGGGCTGAGAGGAGGTCCAAACTCCCTGGGGCAGGCCAGAGGCTGGGCAGTGCAGGCTTCCGTTTGGCTGGTACCCACCTCAGGGCTGGAAGGAGGTCTGGACTCCCTGGGGCAGGCTGGAGGCTAGACAATACAAGGTTGACAAGGTGTGGTCTCCATAGGGCAGGCCATTACAGGTTTATCTGGTAAAGTCTTAGCAGAATTTAGGGTTCCAATATCCCCACCAATATTATCATCCCATATGTCTCCGTCCCAATCCTCGGGGTTCCACTCCTTTCCAATCAATGCCTTCACTTTAACTGTAGAAACCCTGTGAGGTTGAGATTTTAGTTTCCTCTGTAATTCTGCTACTCATACAATGAGAGTCTGGGTTTGATTCTCAGATATCTCAAGTCTGTGGCTACAGGAGACAAGATTTTCTTTCAAGGCACATGTAGAAACTTTCATATCATTCATGTGGCATTTAAGTTTCAAATTTGAAGACTTTAGTTCATCTCTTTCTTTTGTAACTTAATCCAGAGTATCTAGGAGGAGCCAGCCAACATCATTATACTTTTTGACTCCACAAAACTCTGTTAAGGTGTTGAAAACACTCTCACCCAGATCCTTGCTTCTTATAAGCGTGGAAGTAGGGGAATCCAGTAATGCTATTTTGCGTATCTCTATTGCCAGCTCATGCCATGGACTGTTAGCAACCTCTTCATTATTGGAAAGGGAGTCATTAGTACCCCTGAGTCCAATTAGAGTAGAGAACCAATTACAAAACCCCCAGAACCACCTCAGACATCCCATGTTTAAGACTATGTTCCTCAAGAACCACTCCCAGTACCACGCTGTATTAGTCAGGGTTTTCTCGGGAAACAGAAACAACAGGAGGTATCTATCAATAATATGAGATTTTGAAAGACTCTGTCACGCAACCGTGGGGATGCACAAGTCCAGGTTCCGCAGGCAGCCTGCAAACCACGGGCTCCAATGAAAGTCTGATGAGAGGTCCTTGATGAGTTTCTGGGAGAAGTTGCCTGTCCAACAACGAGCTGGGAAATTCTCTCTGAATGTTGAAATCACTTCCCCTTTTAAGGCATTCAACTGATTGGATAAAAGCGTCACCCATTGCTGATGCAATCTCCCTGATTGATGCAGATGTAATCAGCCATCCATGCAGTAAACTCACTGATGATCGAAGTCCATAAATGCTCTTGTATTACAATTAGCCCAGTGCTTGCTGGAACAAACACCTGGACACAATTACCTGGCTGAGTTGACACATTAGCCTAACCATCACATACGCCATAAATGAAAGCTTGTTTTTGTTCTTTTTCCACCCAGTAACTGGAAGAACTACTAAAAATATTGTTTTTCAACCAACCTTGCAATAATGCAACCAAAACATTTACTTGATTGACTATTTTGGACCACCACAATAGGGAGGGAGTTTCTTCACTTTTAGGAGTTGGAAAGTATCATCTGATACAACCATTTCACGTTACATATAAGACAACTGAGGCTCAGGGAAGTTGATTCCCACAGTCAAGGAAGAATTGCTAACAGAACTGGGACTGAAATTCAGTCAACAGTTTTTGCCACAGCAAATGTGCCAGACCTTTGGTCACCTGGCAGCGCTTCAGCAAAAGGAGGGACTATTTGCAGAAAGTGGCCAACATTAATTCAAGTGAGGACAGAAATCCTCCCTCCCTCCCTCCCTCCCTCCCTCTCTTCCCTTCCTTTCTTCCCTCCCTTCCCACTTGCCTCCCTACATTGCCCAATAGCATGTACCACAATTAACTCAATTTTTATTTGAGAACATATGTACTCCAAATCTCCATTAAGATGATAATCTAATATGCAGTTTTTTTAATGCTTGGAAAAAACTCAAAATGACTCACCCTTCTTAGACCTCTAATATTGCTTTCCCCCAATGTCAAAAATTACTGTAATTAAAATATAAGCTGTTTTTCAGTCAGCATTCTACACTGTCATAGTAAAGATTGCTTTAGGAATTTCTCAGCTGCCTTTAAGATTACATACTGGGAGCACTTTCAAGCCTTACTGATTTGTTCTTTCATTCAATAAACATTAATTAGGCACCTACTATATTAATCATTAAAATCTAGGCTTTTAAAAAATAATTGTTGGGCATACAAAAAAATCATGCATAAAATACAGGGTTCTTCCCATATACCATCCTATTGGTAATACCTTATATTTGTGTGGTACAATTGTTATAATTGATATCCTGTATTCTATGCATGATTTTTCTATAAGCCCATGCTTCTTTAAGCAAAACAAAACAAAACAAAACAAAATCATTGGAATAGCACTTAAAGTAAGACTCTATTTCAATTGATCATTCCAATCAAATATATTTTACCTAAAGCCTTTTTCAAATAGCTTATGATTTTTCAGAATAATACAAAGTGCATCTCTGATTACTAGAGAGAACTATTTGCCTCTAATATCACCCATGAAATTCTAAATAAAAATATATTAATTAGCATAATCCTAAATTTAAAATATCACCAATTCCTTGATTAGCATTTTTAATTCCCTTTCATATCCTTGTCTCTCATTTAGAATTTTATCACCTCTCAAATAAAAATCTCGTTTTGCAGATGAATTACAATTCCAATTTGGTACTGATTTTTCTTGATTATGAACTTAGTCTGAATTTCACATGAAAGAAAATAATTGTACCTGTTGCTGCAAAGATCAGATCTTAATAATTTAAATTTATACTTCTGGTGAAAAATGACATTTCTTGGACTTGTATTTAAGTTTTGTCAATGCTTTACTAAGTGATGAGGAGAGGACAATAAATATAGGTGCGTATTTCCATGGATGCGGCTAAGTGCCCCATTTACAATCTGGGTCAGCTTAAATGGTCCTATGTAATGGTAATACATCTTCTAGCATAATATATATTTGTTGGGAGTGCTTTCCTGGTCAGGAAATGCAGAGATCCACCCAGGTACAGTAGGCCTTTAGGAATTTTACCACTCCCAGGGTTCTTTTAAAATGGCCCTGGAACACTGTAGACAGAGTTTCTTAGTGAAGGATAGCATAATACAGGTTGTCATTCAGAAATACAGGTTTCTGAAAATATGTCTCCCCAGTGGCCATTACTGCCTGGCATGTGACCTCTGACAAAAACAAGTACCAAAAAGAAGGTGATACTCTGTCTCTTAGATGGAGAGTTTCCTGGTCTGCCACATTTGCTCAAGCCATTTTGGGCTGAGCATATTGTCACCAGGCTGCACAGCCTTTTGAGCTTTAAAGATGGCCATGATATACAGCAATTCCCATTGTAAAGAGAGTAGCTATTATTTCCTGGCATCGGCAAGTGAAATAAATAGGCACAGGGCAGCAGTCTGAGGGTCTGGTACTGCCTAGGTTAGAGAGGCTCAACTGGTGTCATCAGTCTTGAAAATGAGGCCCTGGGTTGGTTGGGGATGAGTTAGGATTTCAGCAAATGTAAACAGAAGGGGAGTGGATGTGGCTCAAGCAGTTGAGCACCCACCTCCCACGTGGGAGGTCCCAGGTTCAGTTCCCAGTGCCTCCTGAAAAAACAAAAACAAACACAAGCAAAAACAAAATGAAAAAACTAACTCAGGGCTGGCTTCCCACATACAAGGTCCCAGGTTCAATTCCCGGCTCCTGGTACCTCAAAAAAAAAAAAAAAAAAAAAAAAAGAAGAAGAAACAGAAGTTTTCGGATGTGTCTTCTATAGAACAGGCCAGCCCTTTTTCTTTGGGAGTATGTGGGATGTTAGATGTCTAATATTACAAAGAGCACTGTGGCCCCATTTTGACTTGGAGGTCAGATGAATTCCTACTATAATGTGTTCTCAGTGTACTTGAGAGAGGCTGAGGCTTCAAGGTCAGAGAGGAAGTGCATAGCTTAGTGGGATCATAGGCCTCAGCCATCAGCTTCCTTTTATACTTGGAGAAAAAATGACAAAGATAAAGGAACACTTTCCTAAAGTAATGTATTTCTTTTTCTAGCATCCTTCATGGAGTTGTACTGTGATCTCTGTTTAAGTCTGCCAATTGCAAAAGTCTAAAACCAATCCATATTGCCTCCACTGGAAACCTAAAGTTTAATGTGCCCTGATATAAGTGCATCTGCGGGAGAAAGAAGATTGAGACTCTAAGTCATTGGTTGATATTTCCATGAGCAGTTTTCCTGCCATTGTGGTGGTGAAGGGAATTGGGGAGGTCTAAATTCATAGTCTGCTGGAATCAGTTCAGCTGCAGTTGGACTCCCTCACCATTGGGAGGCACTGTTGAGCTGAAGTAGGGCTCTGGACTCCACTTTCCAAGGGTGCTGGACTGTGAACCTGAGAAGTCCTGGGCTGGGAGTCCAGAAAGCACCACAGTAAACAGAGCAAGCTGTACCCCCAGATAAACAAAAATTAGCAACAGCTGAATGGCAGGTCCCACCTGAAAGTCTTTGTGATACTTGTGCATTTTCCCACATACAACTAATCACTTAGCAAATACTTAATGAGCACTTACTATATGCTAAACATTTTTCTAGGCATTGGAGGTATGTCTGAAGAAAATATATCAAAATCCCTTCTCCCATGAAGCTTGCATTTATCAGAACAAAATTTTGAACCTAGAAAGTTGGGTTTAATAGAAAAAAAAATCCAAACTCGTGTTGTAAATAAGGCGTGGGTCCCAGGGCTGGAATTCCCAGATCAGTATTGGGAACTGGGTGGAGCTGGGCCACAGCTGCAGGGTGTAGAAGAAAAGGTACCAAGGACATTGAATTTGGCTTGGGAAACACCTAGATTCTTCAAAGCATCAAGTATTAAGGGATGGACTGACAGACAAGAAACAGATCAAAAGCTGAGTATGTACACAATGGAAATACACAAGATAGAGTTAGTGGGTCAGGAGGCAGAGCCAGGATAGGTTCCTGAGAGAATACATAGAAAAATGGTGTTTGATTCAATAGCTGTGGCCTCACCATGAGCAAGGAGGCACCTTTTAAGAGTACCTAGCTCATTTATACAAGTACAATTTGGGGATAAAATTTTGTGGTTAAAAATATAAAAATGAAAAAACAGCTTAGAGCCCCACACATTGAAATATTCCCAGAACAAGTTCTAGTCTTGACAACCCAACCTTCATTTGTTCTTCTATTTTAATTGAATGGTTATATAGATAGGAAGACCCTGTACTTTCTTTGTCATAGTACTTATCACAGCATCCTTTCATTGTCAGTCTCCCTTACTAAACTGTAAGTTCTCAGAGAAAAACTACTTTGAAGTCATCCTCCTTATTTTTCTGTCCAGCACCTATGACAGTCCCTGTTTTCATATCAGGCAGAGCCACCTTATATAGTCGTGCACTGTACAACTCCAGGGGACATCATACTCATAAATATGTGACTATCACCCCTGAAGTCCAGCAATACACAAAGCTCACAAATATTGGCAGTGGCCCTGGAACTCATAAATGTTTATTAAATTAATAAAAATATCTTTACTACTTAGGATTTTTTGCCAGGTAGCACAAATAAATATGCCAGCTTGTGACACACCATATGAATATGTGGCAAGGACACTGGCATTCTATAATAAAGAAAGTGAATTTCTATTTTAATCTTACACTGAAAGAGATGGCTTTGAAAATTTGTGTTGATTACACAGTGAAGTGACAGAACAAGATAACCTCATTAAAAAGATAAAAACATCTAGCTCAAAAATAGTAGATTCCAGTTATATGAAATGTATCATATTTAAATTGGAATTTTTAATATAGTTGAATTAGCAAAGTGGAAGATTCACTTACTTGGGTGAACAGAAATCTGGGCTATGAAATTTATATTTTAATAAAATTTGAAACCCCTGAAATATTCCCACAAAGACATCTTAATGTTCACAAAAGCTTTGACAATATAGCCACCATTTTTCCAAGTTACACAGGTTAAAAGGTAATGTAAAATACTTCTTTTCCCCAAATGAACTTCAAATCCCCTTTAGCAGATACAAACAGGAAGTGATAAATATCCATCTTTAATCTTACAAACATTAAGGCTATGTGAAGTGGATGTAAAAAACATTCATCATTTCCACTTGTGAAAGAGGTTTTGAAATTTCAGTGTTTTTCTTAACTTTTTCAGCTCTGATTTCTGGCTCCTTTGATAAGTTCCAGCCTCATGTTAACTGCCAGCATAGCCATGTGTCTTTAAAAATGTATTCAGAAGTTGTGTACAAGTTTCTGTCCAATAATGCTTTCTGTGTATGTTTACATCTTCCCAAGATGAGCCCTCATTATCTTTTCCAAAACTGTGATTCTAAAATATAATGTAAACCTTTGCACTTAGAATAAATTGAGGGGACTTTATTTGTGAACAACATGGTGCTTATAGAACAACTTGACATGGAGAGCTTTTGGCATGTTGAGTACTCAATTGGTCCAAGTTTGGTTTCATTGAAGAGAAGTCAAAATATAGTTACAAGGCCACCATACTGTTGAATGGGGCATTTTCTTTAGTGAATTAAAAACTGAATATACTGATAGCTATTGTGAATCCGGAATTCCATTTAAAGCAGAGGCTTTTTAAATTCAAGTAGAAAGAAATTTGATTACTAAAGCATCAAAAACAACTGGTAGTGCAAAACTAGATCTCAAAACCAGGACTCATGTGATTATTTCCCTGGGTGATTTTAAGACCACCTACATTTGAATATCTTGGGGCACTGGTTAAAAGATTTATACTTCTGCAATCAAATCCAGAATAGAATTTCACATGGGTGGAGCTGTGATGGGAATGTGATTATTAAACAATCTCCCCAGGAAATTCTTGTACATGCCAAATTCTGAGAACCATTGGCTTGGAGAATAGTTTTTGAGTTCATTTAATCGTTTTTGGTTAATTTTTTTGTTCATAGAGCCTGGACAGTTGAGACATCTGCTTTCTGAACATAATAATATTAAAGAGCCATGAATATTTAAAATGAGACTCATGTTCAGCATTATTTAAATTATAACTAGAAATGTTTGTTAAAATGACTGGATTCAATGCCCAAACTAAGATTCATGATGTCAAGAACTGTGAAAGGGCTGAGATTTTACCCTACTTTTAAGCCAACGACTTAGCCGTCCATAGTTTTAGGGATGCTGATAGAAGGCAAGAGATTACTGAGTCAGAGACCTTGAAATGGGGAAATTATTCTGGATTATCCAGGTCGGCTCGATCTAATCACATGAATCCTTAAAAGTGGAGACCTTTCCTGGCTGCGGTCAGAAAAAGAGATGTGTGGACAGAAGCAGGGTTGGAAATATCTATCTTGCTAGTGCTGAAGATGAAGGAAGGAGGCCATGAGCCAAAAAGTGTGGCATCCTTTGGGAGGTGGTAAAGGCAAGGAAGTGGATTCTCCCCTAGAGCCTCCAGAATGCACAAAGTTCTACTGACCCCTCATTTTTAGCCCAGTGCTACCGGTGTTGTACTTCTGACCTACAGAACTGTAAGACAGTACATGATTGTTGTTTTAAGCTACTAAATTTGTGGTAATTTGTTTCAGCAGGAATAGAAAACTCATAGAAGCAGTAACAGAGTATCAGGAATTTTGTGCCAGCTCCCTGAGCCCCAGTTCCCACAGGGTGGTACACAGAAGGCCAGTAACACCTGCACATGCAGTGGGTTGCCTTACAGGAGAGGAACCCTAAGATTAGAGAACCTGAGTCTTTTCTAATGGTAAGCAAGCACAATTGTCCTTTGCTTCAGGGGGATACACTCTTCCATGGTTGGTTGCTATACAAACATCCTTGAAAAGAGAGTCTTAAAGGACAGACAGTGACTCACTTGGAAGATGTGCAGAAATGCAAGAAACCCTTGGAGAATTGTTTCTCAATACAAGGTACCATCCAAATTTACTACTCAAGAGTACCTGCAAGATGGTAGAGTTTCAAATTTCAACACTAACAGGGATTTTTAGCATAACAATGGGCAGTGAAAGTGATAAAAGTTGATACAGCTGTGTAATAAATATCTGCTAATGAGATTATGAAAATAAGATACATTATTGTAAGACCAAAATGAATATGAACATATGGTGAGCTTGTTCACTAATACTTGGGTTGTAGAGCTTTACATTTATAATGGTTAACAGACATACACACACAAATATGCCTTTATTACGGGAATTGCTACAGGTAGAGAATTTTTATTAATGCAAGTTTGGAACTTTTTGGACTGTACAACCACTTTTCCACTTGAAACAGTGCTTTTTATTATGGAATTGTTTAATATTGTGAGGTTTCTTAGAACTATCACTCTCATGTAACAAAAGCAGATTGGGCTTCTTTAGATAATAAGATTTACTTTTCTATAAAACTTAGAAAATAGATTTTTATTGGAATCCTGGTTAAATTGGTCAAAGTTGCAAAGGGATAAGTATGAACTGTATTTTCCAGTAAAAGCAGCGGAATATAACATAGTGTGTGATAAACTTTCTTGTCTTTCTCAAATAGCCTAAATTAACCCTAATTACTCATTTAAAAGAACTTCTTTACATCATCTAGCTATTATTAAATGACATAGTATCTATAAATGAAAAGATATTTTCAACAGCAGTAGAAAATATACTGGGTCATAGAATTTGACACAAACATTATAGTCACCATGGTAATCATTTTAGTCCTTAAGTAAGAAGGCCCTCCATTCTGCCTAGTTTAGCCAATGTTTGTGAAATCCTTTCTGTCACCTTCTGCCAAAATACACCCCCTTAGCCAGGAGTCCTTTTGGGGATGCCCCAGAAAGCTCTAGGTCCACTCAGCATTTAGGAGAAACCATCCAAGTTTGCCATTCAGTCTCTCTGAAGACTGAAATCATAAGAGAGGAGTCTAAAAACTGACCCTGGATTCCTTTAGAAAAGAGAAAAAGAGTTCTGCTTTAGAAATTCTAGTTCAATTATCCACCCCACCCATGTTAAATAGTTACGGTGTTGTCTCTTAACTTCAAACCCATCCCTCTCTACTCGGGCTAGGATTCTGCAAACCCCATTTTTGCATGTCCAGCTTCTCCATGATAGGATTTGCCAGTAAGGAATGCTAGAGAGAGACCACATGGCTCATGGTGGAAGGGAAGAAGAAGACTGGAGGAAGAAGGGACTGTTCCATGGGGATCCACCATCAAGCCTCTAAATTTTAACATTCAACCTCTTTCCTTTATTCCCCAGCTCTAAGGATGGTAGCTACTTTCAGGAGTTACTGCCTCTCTGATATCTTAGGGTCCTCTTTTTGCCTTTTTAGTTATGTACTTTTTGAAAATCTATGGTCTAAATTTTCATTTTTCTGTTAAATAATTGTTGTACTTTCATGTTCTGAGTGTAACCTGACTGATAACCCTCTATCCTTCGTATAAAACATTCTAGAGTTAACTGTAGGTGGGAACACATAAAATCTTGGAGGAAATTCATTCCAAATCACATGGCCCTAGCACAGAGTGTCTGATGTTTGATACAAAGAATCACTTGTTCAATAAGCATGAGTTGGACACTAACTGTTTCTCAGGCACAAAGGTTAATGGAGATGAAACTTGTTCTCATTCACATCTAGGATGGTGATGAAGGCAACATTAAAAAACTGTAAAGTACAGTATGTTAAATCACTGAAAGAAGCAAGAAGCGCCATGATAGCAATCCAAGAAGCACCTAAGATGGTAGAAAATGCAACTGAAGACTTCCCATAGAAGTCAGTTTAGGAAGTAATCAGGCAAAACTGGAGTAAAAGCAATTTCAGGAAGAGAGAACCATGTGTGCCCAGTCCAGGAGGTTTGCAAAAGTGTGAACATTGAGGGAACTGCAAATCATTCTGCTTAGGCTGTGAGGGATGAAGCCTGACTAAAAATAAGGCTGGAAAAGTGAACAGAGACCAGCTCTTGAAAACATTCTGCCTTTCTTAGACGTTTAGCTTCAAACCGACAGAAAAGGGGAGCTGTTGAGTCTTTGAAGAAAACTGGGAATCCATGTGTTTCCTTGTGTTTTCAAGGAAATGTTTTAAAGAAGTACAACATACAGTATATATAGAAAATTGTACAACTAATAAGCAGAAAGCTCGAGTTTTCAGAAACTGAACATACCAGCATAACCAGCTCCAAGATGGAGAAATCGAATATCATCAGCACATCCACAAGACCTTTCTTGCACCCACCCAGTCACTGTGGCCCCAAAGGTGACATGATCTCAACTTCTACAACCATGCATTATTAGCTTGGCATGTTTTTGCATTTTATATAAGTTGAATGAAACAGTGTGGAACTGTCTTCTTTGATTGGCTCAACAATGTGAGATTCATCCCTGCTTTGATATAGATTTGTTCATTCTCATTACTGTGTAATATTCTATTATATGGATATCCTACCATTTATATATATTTTATTGTTGATGTACATTTGGGTTATTTCTAGTTTTAAGTTATTATGAATAGTGCTGCTATGGAAACTATTGTTCATGTCTTTTTGGCGAATTCATGAATATATTTCCATTGAGTACATACCAAAGAAGTGGAATTAGCTTTAGTAGATGATGCCAAAGTAGTTGTACCAATTCACACTCCCACCAGCAGTGTATGAGAGCTCTATGTACTCTACCTTTCTGCCAACATTGTTATTGTCATTCTTTTGCATTTTAGCCATTTGGGTGGGTCTGTAGTTGACTCTTATTATATAGGTTTTAATATGCATTTCCCAGATAAGTAAGTTGAGCATGTTTTCATATTGTTGGTTATTTGAATATTTGAATATCCTCCTTTATAAGCCACCGTTCAAAATTTTTTCTCATTTTTTAAAACTACCTGGTCTATATTTTTCTTATTGGTTTAGAGAGTTCTTTAAATATTTGGGGTATATGTTTTTTGTGAGATGTATTAATGCAAATATGTTCTCCCAATATGTTATGAGTCTTTTTGTTCTCTTAAAGGTATCTTTTGATGAAGAGAAGTTCTTAACTTTAATGTAGTTCACTCATCATTATTTTCGTTTTAGTTATCATTGTTTCCTGTTTAAGAAAAATTTGCCTACCCTAAATTATATAGATATGCTTCTATATTTTTCCTACTTCAGTTTACATTTCTCTTTCACATTTAGATCTAAAATCCATCCGGAAATGATTTATGTCTATGGTGTGTTATAGGGATCAAATTATTTTATTTTCTTCCATATTGATAATGAGTTGTTCCAGACCATTTTATTGAAAATATAACATCCTCTTGCCACTGCACTGCAATATCTCCTTTGTAATAAAATAAATTGTTGCATTAGTGCAGATCTGTTTTGGGAGTCTTTATTCTGTTTGATTAGTCTATTTGTATAAACTTGCACAAATATCATACTGATTCAATAATCCTAGGTATTTAATGAGTTTAATATCTGGTATTATACATCCTCTTCAAGAATATTTTGGCTAATCTTAGACTTTTTCATTTCCATATTAATTTTAGAATCAGTTTGTGAATTTCTACAGAAAAATCTGCTGAAATTTTTATTAAGGTAAAATGAACCTACAGATCAATTTGGGAGAAACTGTCATCTTCACAGTATTGAGTCTTCCAATATCCTAGCAAGGATATTCTTCCATTTATTTATGCTGTCTCTAATCTATCTCAATACTTTTTTGTTTTGTGTGAAGATGTTTTGCACTTTTTAAAGCTTTATTCCTATGTATTTTGTTTTTTGATGATATTGTAAATATTAACTTTATTTATTTCCATTTTCATCCAGAAATAAAATTGATTGTTGTATATTGACTGTGAATACAACAATAAAAATTTTTTTTATTAATTCTGATAATAAAATTTTTGGATTTTGCACATATAAAATGTTGTCATCTGTGACTAATGTCAGTTTTATTTCTTCTAGTCCAATTCTTACATCTTTAATGTCCCTTTTGTTTTTCTTCTTCTGTTGTATTTGTTAGATCTCCATCATAATGTTGAATAGAAGTGGTTACATTGAACATTATTCTCTTATTCCTAATCACAGGGTAAAATATATCAAAATATCTTTGGTTTGGTATTGTTTTTGCTTTCGTTACTGTTGATAAGGTACACTTTATGATATTAAGAAAATTCAAAAAAGTGCTAAGAGTTTTCATCCGGAATGGGTGTCCTGTTTAATCAAATACTTTTTGCAAAAATATATCTTGAATAATTGTTTTTTCTACTGCATTCTGTCAATTTGATTACTTCCATTGATTTTAAATATTTTTTATTAGAGAGGTTGTAAACTTACAAATCAATCATGCATGATGTGCAGAATTCCCATAAAATGCCCTTCCACCAACACCTTATATTGTTGTGGAACATTTGTTTTAGATTATGAAAGAACATTATCAGACTATTACCACCATGGTCTTCAGTGTACATTTGGTATATTTTTTCCAACCACCCCCTCCCCATTATTAACACCAGCATTGATTTTTTTTATGATACATCCATGCATTCCAAATTGGTACAAATCCAATTTGTTGTGATAAAGTATCTTTTTTATATATATTGCTAATAGATTCTATTTGCTAACATTTAGTTTAGGATTTCTGAATCCATATTCACAAGAAGAATCAGCCCATGAATTTCCTTGCTTGTAATATCATTGACAGGTTTGGGGATCAACACTATGCTGGTGTTATTTTTTTAATTGGGAAATATTTCTTTGTTTTTTCAATTACCTGGAAGAATTTGTGTTAGTTGGTTGTAATTTCTTCATTAAATATCTGGAAGAATTCAGCAACGAAGTGATCTACTTAAGTGTTCATTGTGAAAAAGTATTTTGAAAATATTTAATTTGTATTCTCAATTTGGCAACTATGGCAGGGGAGGGTCTCTGGTGCAGGGTGTAGGTGGTTGGGGTATGTGTGGGGAAGGGTGTAACTGGGGCATGCCTCTGTGGAATATGAATGTGTTCATGTTGTCATAGGGTATTATCTCAATGGGTGGAGACCCACACAATAACCAACAAAATATTAAACTCCCATACTGGGAAGTTTTCAGGTAGAGTGGCAAGAATCTCTAGAGTACATAGGCAGTGCCTAATAAAAGAAAACAGATCAATATGCCAAGCCCTCGATATTAATGCTTGTACTTATGGACCTTATCATTGTAAAATTGAAACTTAGCCTAGTAATAACTACTGCCTAAGAGTTACCTCCTGAAAACCTCCTTGTTACTCAAATGTGGCCTCTCTCTAAGCCAAACTCAGCAAAAAACTCACTACCTTCCCCCTGGCATAGGACAGGACTCCCGGGGATGAGATTCTATGGCACCCGGGGATTAATAACAAGCTCCCACCAGCAATGGATTTGGTAAAAGACCTTTATCAAAAGGGGGAAACATTAAAAATGAAAGAGTTTTTATGGCTAAGAGATTTCAAAGTGAGTCAGGAGGTCATTCTAGAAGTTACGTTTATGCACGTCTCAGGCAGCTCTCACTAACTGCCACAGTAAACAAAACCTCAAGCAGGGATGCTCCTGAAGGCTCTAGAGACCTCTAGACACTATAGGCATGGCAGACAATCTCAGGAATTCGGCACCCTGTAGTGGGTCTTAATTTGGAATACATGCTCCCCAGTGGAACTGAGTTGGACTCATTTATAATTTCCCTACACATGGCTCTTCCTCCTTTTTTTGAAACTATAATTAACACTATACCCATTAAATATATGTCCAGGAAACTTAAATCAGCCTAGTCATGTGCTGGTTGAGCCCTGAATCTTAGCATAGTTGCAGCCAACACCTGCTCTCCAGTTCGTTGGACTTGTTCAGGACAACTAACAAAAGGATAATGATGGACAACCCCTATCCCACCCCAAAAAAGAGTATCTACAACTGCAAGCAAAACAGTTCCTTCCATCTGCCCCATAAGATCTAAGACCCCTCTCAATCAGAAACAGAGTGGGTATCACCATTCCAAAATCCTTAAGATTGAGGAATGAACAAACATAAGGGGGGAATGCAACCATGGACCAAAGTAGAATTATTATTTTTGTAATAATGGAAGAACTTGTAACATGGATATAGAGACAGTGGTTACCTGAGGTTCTGAGGGGAGGCGGAGGGAAGAATAGGTAGAACATAGGGCATTTTTAGGATATTGGAATTGTTCTGCATGATATTGCAATGACAGATATAATCCATTATACATTTTGTCAAAACCTATAAAATTATAGGGGACAAAGTAACCATAATGTAAACTATAGACCTTGGTTAGTAGTGATGCTTCAATATTTGTTCATCAATTGTAAAAAATGTTCCACAATAAGGTAAGCTATTATTAATACGGGAAAATGTGAGGGGTGGGGGTGGGGTATAAGGGAATCCCTTATACTTTCAATATAACTTTTCTGTAATCTAAAACTTCTTTAAAAATGAAGTTTACTATGTGAAAAAATGTTAATTTCTTTAATAGATTTACAATTATTCAAAGTTTCAATTATTGCAGTGCTGTGCTAAGAATTTAAATTTTAATGTAGTTTATGGTACAAAGCTGTTCAAAATATCTTTTTTCTTTTTTTAAATATATTTTTATTGAAGTATATCATTCATACATGAACATACATAAACAATAAGTGTAAAAGTTGTGAATTTACAAAAATAAACATGCATAACATCATATAGGGGTCCCATACATCACCCCTCCACCAACACCTTGCATTGTTGTGAAACATTTGTAATAAACTATGCAAGAGTACCATCAAAATACTACTACTAACTATAGTCCATATCTTACATTTTGTGTATTTTCCCCCAACCCACCCTATTATTTTTTAATATATTTTTATTACAGAGGTTGTGAACTTATAAAACAATCATGCATATATGTAGAATTTCTATACAATACCCCTTCACCAACACATCACATCGCAGTGGAATATTTGTTACATATTATAAGGTAATATCATCAGACACAATATCTTTTTATCTTTTTAATGTCTGTAGGATCTATAATGATGTCCCCTTTTTTCTTTTTAATATTGATAATCGGTGTCTATTCCCTCTCCCTCTTCCTCACCCTTCCCTTTCTCCTCTTCCTTCCCTCCCTTTTTTCCTCCCTTTTTCCATTCTTCACTACCACCCTCTCTCCATTCTAATGAAAACATTGACAACATTATATCCCTTGATTAGTTTTGCTAGAAGTCTATCATTTTTATTGGTGTTTTTTCAAGTAACAAATTGTGGCTTTGTTAATATTCTCCTTTGTATGTATGTTTCCTACCTTATTAATACCTGCTCTTACCGTTATTATTTCATACCTTCAAAATTCTTTGGATTAATTTGCTGATCTTTTCATTATCTTCTTGAAATGAACACTTATGTAATTGATTTTCAGTTATTCTTCTTTTCTAATACATTTATTTAAAGTGATAAATTTGCCTCTAGGTAAAACTTAAATTCATCACATACATTTTAATATTTCATAGTTTAATTTCCATATTGTCTGAAATATATATATAAAGGGAGGTATGAGGGATTGAACCCAGGACCTCATGCAGGGGAGGCAGGTGCTCAACCATTGAGCTACAATCTGTTCCCCTGCCCAAAATATTTTAATATACATTTTTCTCTACTGCCCAAAAGATTTTAATATACATTTTAATTTATTCCTTTACTCATGGATATTTTAAATAACTATATTGATTAATTTCCAAACATTTGAGGAATTATTTCATTTTTTCATAACATTTCTAATGTTTTCTTATTATTGACAGAGCTTAGTTTTACAGTGGTCAGAGAATATACTCTGAATTATTTAACCTCTGAATTTGACACTTGCTTCATCACTCAGGATTTAGTCAAATGTGGTAAATATTCAATATGAACTTACACTGAGAATTTTGTCAGATTTAGCTTTAACATATTATATATATATAAATTAGGTTAAGTATGTTATTGCATTGTTCAGATTTAATATCCTTATATTTTGTCTACTTATTCTGTCAGTTATTAAAAAATTTTTATTAATGTAGCCTAGTATGATTTTGGATTTTTCTATTTCTCTTTCATTTACTCCTATTTTTTAATTTAACGTCTTGCTTATTATTAGTTGTATGTAAATTTAATTATCTTCCTGGTAAATTTATTCCTTTATCATTTTGAAACACTCCTTCAAATTAGTACTTGCTTTAAAAACTATATTTTCTGCTATTAATATAACAATACCAGCTCTTTCTAAAATGTTTACATGGTATTTATGTTTTATCTTATAGCTTTCAGCTATTTTCTGTGTTCATATTTGATCTGTGTCTCTTTTGATTTCTTCTTTTAAGAAGTGTTTAGGTTCATTTTCAAACACTTGAAGATGTTAGTGTGTTTTGAGTGGAATCTTCATGTTAAGTGGGTTTTATTTTTTATTCATGCTGACAAATACATTTTAATCAGTTTATATTTAATGTAGTTACTAATATATGTGAGTTTATAAATACTATCTCACAATTTATTTTATATTTTTCCCTTTTTTTTTCATTTCTTTTTCTTTCCTTTCTTTCCCTCCTTTGGATTTATCAATTACTCTGTTACTCTATTTTCTTGTACACCAGCCTGTTAGTAAAACTTAAGCTTGTTAGTTAAACATTCTTTTACTAGTGTTTTACAGAAATTACAATATCCTTGCTTCTTTTTCTTTTTATTTAGTAGAAATTAGGGTTTGTTTGTTTGTTTGTTTACCAAGTCCAAGACAGTTCTAGGACCTTAGAAGATTTAATTCCATTTGAAATTTTCACATCATCTATTTATTATAGTTTTTATGCAATTTATTCTACAGACATATTTAAACCTAGCACTTTATCATTATTGTTTTGTAGTTAATATTTGTTTTATTTTCAAAAAAATATTTATCCTTCCCTTTGCATTTCATTACTTTCTATATTTCTATGATTTTATCTAGGATGATATTCCTTCTGCCAAAAGAATTCCTTTAAATATTTTTAAAGTTGGAGCTTATTGATGATGGATTATCTGTTTTTGATTGTTTGGCATTTCTTTAGGGATATTTTTACTGAATGTAATGTATAAGTTGAAATTTTGTTTCACAACTTTATAGATTTCATGATATTGTGTTCCATTTTTTTCATTTTTGTTTCAAACTCAGCTATCAATTTCATTGTGGGGCCACTGAATAGAATGTGTATAATTTTTCTCTTGGTTACTTTTGAGATTTTCTCTTTTTTAAAAACAATAATTTATTAATTTAATTTTGTTGTGCCTGACTTTTGCATTTTTAAAATATGTTGTATTCCTGGGATACACCCCACATAAGGTATTTATCCTTTCATATATTTCATTAAATAGTTTTGTACTTATATTCTGGAGGGATATTTGTCTGTGATTGTTTTCTGTTTTAATGCTTCCATTTGAAGTTTTGGTATCAAGGTAATGGTGGGATCATAAAACAAGTTGGGGGATGCACATTCTTCCTCTATTTTCTGGAAGTTTTTGTAAGATTAGTATCATTTTTCCTTAATATTTTATGGAGTTCACTAGGAAAACCATCTGAATCTGAAGCTTTTATTATGCAAAGGATTTTAATTATGAACTCAATTTATTTCATAAAAACAGAAATATTCAGAGTTTCCATTTCTTCTTTAGTTGGCTTTGGTAAATTGGGTTTTTCAAATTTGTCTAATTCATCTAACTTGTTGAATATATTGGCATTAATATGTTCATAACATTTCCATATTGTTTTTTAACATTTCCGTATTGTTTTTTAATTTCTGTAACATCTTTCTTAATATATCCTTTATCATTTCTGACATTAGAAAGTTGAGTTTCTCTCTTTCTTTTATTATGATCAGTTTAGCTAAGGTTTTACCAACCTATTAATCTTTGGAAAGAATCAATGCTTGGCTTTGCTGACTTTTTGTCTGTTTTATATTTAGTTTATTATAGTCTTAACTTTTAAATTTTATTTTCTTATATCTACTTTGGGTTTAATTTGCTCTTCTCTTCATAACCCTTTAAAAGTTGACTTTTCTGGAAGAAATAAAACTTTCCCTATTTGCAAATGATATGATCTTATATATAGAAAATACTAACAACACCACAAAAAAAGCTACCAGAGTTAATAAATAAATTCAGAAAAATGGTACAGCACAAAATCAACATGCAAAAATCAGCAGTGTTTCTTTACAGTAGTAATGAACAATCTGAAGAGGAAATCAAGAAAACAATCCCATTTACAGTAGCAAGTAAAACAATCAAATATCTAGGAATAAATTTAACCAAGAATGTAAAGGGCTTAAGCATGGAAAACCACAAAACATTGTTAAAAGTGATCAAAGATGGTGATGTCCACTCCAACTCCAAGTGAGAGAGGGCTTATATCCCATGGATATGGTGGGTGGGATGATCCTGCCTGCAGATGCAGGCCCTCTCCATTCCCTGGGATGGCCATTGCCCATCGTTGTCTCCTCACCACACACCACTAAGAACTGAGTGGGAGAGAGTGTGGTCTACAGTGTGAACTGTGGTCTATGGTTGGTGGCAAGGCTCCAGGATGTGTAAGTCCATTGAGGGTGGTGGGCCACACTGTGGGAGATGTTTGTGTGGGATGTGGTGGGAGGTGTGGGAGGTGTGGGAGGTGGGCAACATGGGAATCCCAGTGGGTTCAGTGTAATATTTTGGGTAATCTAAGCACCTCTTAAAATATATGTATATATATATATAAATAACATTTTTGTAAGCAAATACACATATATGCATATATATTTATATATCATTTTGCAAATGTTTGTATGTATTGTGAGAATTTTGATTTTTACCCATAATAAAAAAAAAAAAGTGATCAAAGATGACCTAAATAAATAGGAGGAGATTCCATGTTCATGAATTGAGACTAAATATTGTTAAGAAGAACAAAGTTGGGGACCTTACACTTCCTGATTTTAAAACTAATTATACAGCTACAGTATTCAAAACAGCATGGTACTGGCACAAGGACAGACATATAGACCACAGACATATAGACCAATGGAATCAAATTGAGAGTTCAGAAACAGAGCCTCACATCGATAGCCAATTGATTTTTTTAAAAAGATTTATTTTATTTATTTATCCCCCCCCGCCCCCATTGTTTTGTGCTCACTGTCTGCTCTCTGTGTGTTCTTCTTTTTGGCGGCACTGAAAACTGATCCTGGGACCTTCCGGAGTGAGAGAGAGGCGCTCAACCTCTTGTGCTACCCCAGCTCCCTGGTCTGCCACATCTCTTATTATCTCTCCTTTGTGTCTCTTTTTGTTGCATCATCTTGCTGTGTCAGCTTTCCTGCATGGGCCAGCACTCTGCGCGAACCAGCACTCTGCATGGGCCAGCGCTCCTGCATGGACCAGTACTCTGCGTGGGCCAGCTCTCTGCACAGGCCAGCTTGCCTTTCACCAGGAGGCCCCAGGAATCGAACCCTGGACCTCCTATATAGTAGACAGGAGCCCAGTCGCTTGAGCCACATCCATTTCCCTATAGCCAGTTGATTTTTGACAGGGGTGCCGAGTCCACTCAACTGAGAAAGAACAGTCTCTTCAACAGATGGTGCTGGGAAAACTTGATCTCCATATGCAGAAGAGTAAAGGTGGACCCCTACTTCATATCAGACATAAAAATTAACTAAAAATGGATAAAACCCCCAAATATAATAATCAAAACTATAAAACTCTTAGAAGAAAACATAGAGAAGCATCTATAGGACCTTGGGCTAGGCAATGGTTTAAGACTTTCCAAAAAAAAAAGTCTAAGCAATAAAAGAAAAATATATATAAACTGAATTTTTCTATGTGAGCAAAAATAAATGAATAAACATAAAACAAAATTCTCTTTTAGTTCATATATGGATTTAATTTGGATTTCTTCCACTTGCAACTGAAATAGTTATGACTATTAAAGTATGCTATGTTAAAATTTTATTTAATAACCAGAAAAAAGGTATACATTTATACAGAGATTTAATTACTCCACTAACGTATTCCAAGGATAAGATTCTGGCAGTTCTTTCTTCTATCAGGAATCTAGACACCAGTAACCATTTTTCTGATACAAAATCACTAACTCCAGGTGTAAGTGCATTAATTATTTTTAGTGATTTGTAGGAATCTTCTGTCTGAAATACCTTTCTGAATTTCATTATTAGCAATTACTTCTTATATTTCAAGGCTTATTTCAGACTTTATCTCCTGAAGGATGCTTAGTCAAACAGCCAAATGGGAGAATATACTCTGCTATGTGCCTGCATGTCACAGAGTTCTATGACCTCCCTTATATCACCTATCATGTTATTTTTTAAATCAACTTTGTTGACTATAGTTTACATATATTAAAATTCACTGATTTTAAGTGTATTAACTGCAAGTTTTGACCAATGTCAACAGTCATGTAACTACTACCAAAATTGAGTTATAGATCATATCCATCTACCCAAAGTTTCCTCGGGCAATTTTCTATTTATCCTGTCCTCCACCCTAGCCCCTGGCAATGACTGATCTTCTTTCTATTAATTTAATTTTTTCCTTTTTCTAGAATTCATATAAATGGAATGACAAAATATTTAGGCTTTTTCTTCTGGCTTCTTTTGCTTAATATAATGCTTTTGAGATTCATCCATGTTATTAAGTGTATCGTATATCAGTATTTTTTCTGAATAATATTGTAATTTGTTTACCCATTCATCTGATGATGGACAATTTGGGTGTTTCCAGTTTGGGTTTTTTTTTTTTAAAGAACCTTTAACATTTGTGTATAAGTCTTCATGTAAACTTACATTTTAATTTTTCATGGGTACATACATCAGTGTGGGATTGCTGGATCCTCATTATAACTGTATGTTTAACTATAAAAGGAAATGCAAGGCTGTTTTCCAAAGTGGCTGCTCCTTTTTGCATTCCTTCCAGCAATGAATGACAATTTCAGTTGTATTGATAATACAACGTTTGGTATTATCAATCTTCCTAAGTTTAACTTTCCTAAATGAGGGCATAGCAATATCTAACTATGGTTTTAGTTTGCATTTCTCTAATATTTAATGAAGTTGGTTAGATTTTCATGTATTTGTATGCCAGTTTATAAGAATTTCAATTTCTGTACATCCTTGTTAACACTTAGTACTGTCAGCCTTTTTAATGTTAGCTTTTCTTGCGGTGTGTAGTGTTATCATGTTATGTTGTTAATTTGAATTGCCCTGATGAATAATGATGTTGAGAATCTTTTCATGTTCTTATATGCCAACCTTCTTGGTAAAGAAAGAATAGGAGAAAATATGACCTTGAGTAAGTCAGTGATTTCTTAGATAAGACAATAAAAGCATAAACCAAGAAAGAAAAATAAATTTAATTCATCTTCATCAAAATTTAAAACATTTGCTGTTTTAAGGACATCATTAAGAATATGATAAAGCAAGCCAAACATGGGAACAAACATGTGTCTAATACAGGTCTCATATCTAGATTATATAAGAAACTCTTACCTTTCAGTAATAAGAAGAACAATCTGATTTTTAAAAAATGGGTAGAGCCAGGTTTCTCCATGTTGAAATGGGAGGCTACAGACAAGTATGGGGAGGGTGGCTAGAATGATACAGACATCAATATAAACTCCTGTTTAGCCTAATATAGATACAGATGAGTTCAAATAGAAATCTTTATAGATACGTGTATATTCACTGGGCTAATATACACACATATATTTCTTTGTTCTGTTAGCTGAGCTAGCTAAGCAATGACACGCAGTACATAGCACCCAGATCGTGTTTCCTAATACCGATCTCACGTCCAGTAAAAAACAACCAGACATCCTTAGAGAAGTGGCTGATTCTAGGACTGGGGCAGGGAATACATAAGATGAGCTGAAGCATCTTGTAGAGTCTTGTAGTGCCATAAAGTAAAGTGCTCAAATAGATAAAATAAACAAACAAATAAATAAGAAAACCCACACAATTACAGAGTTATGCCAAAGGGACTCAGGAATCAATTAAAAGAGATCCCAATGACCAAAGCTGGAATAATTTAAGCCACGAATAAAGAGTTTGATTATAACTCAAAGTATAAATTAAATATCCATGAGTCCATATTGATATAAATAAATTATTGGATGAATAAATAAGAACAGGCATATAAATAAGAATAGACAAATCTCCCATGTAGAAGGATTCCAAATAAGTTATGTAGATACCTCACCCTCAAGGAGATAGAGCGCAAGTCCCTTCTCATTAAGTGCGAACGAGCAAAATGGTATCCTTCCAAAGAATACAGTATGGGAAGGAGAAAAAAAGAGTAATCCTATAATGGAGAAACCTGATAAACACTTTCTCAGCCAAATGATCAAGTTAACATCAACAAAGGCAAGTTATCTTAAAAGTATCATCCCTTGATGTGATGTTATAAGAATGGCATTTTAACTGTGGTCTTCTTTCTAAAAATCCATAACCCTCCTCTAATCGTGAGAAACACATCAGACAACCTAAATTGAGGGACATTCTACAGAATATCTTACCAGTATTCCTCAAGTTTCCAAGGTCATCAAAAACAAAGCCTGAGAAACTGACACAGTTGAGAGGAGCCTAAGGAGCCACAATGACTAAATATAATATGGTATTCTGGGTGGGATCCTGGAACAGAAAAAGGATATTAGGTAAAAACTAAGGAAATATGACTATAGTATGGATTTTAGTTAATAATAGTGTATTACTATTGGTTCAGTAATTGTGACAATTGTATAATACAAGTGTAAGATATTAATACAGAGGAAATAGTGTGAGGTATATGGGAACTCTCTGTGCTATCTTAACAACTTTTCTGTAAATCTAAAACTATTCTAAAATAAAAAGTTTATTTTATAAACTGGATAAATGACTTGAACGGATACTTTAACATAGAATTTATGCAAATGGAAAATAGGCACCTAAAAAGGATATTCAACATCTTCGGTCATTAGCAAAATGCAAAAGAAACCTATTTATTTGGGTCTGCTTTAATTTATCTCAGCAATGATTTTTAGTTCACAGTGTACAGAATATACATATGCTTTGTTAACTTTATCTTTAAATAGTTTAGGATTTTCCACATAGACAATCATGTTCTCTGCAAATAAAGATAGTTTTAGGTCTTCCTTTCTAATCAGTATTCCTTTATTTATTTTCCTTGCCTATTACATTGGCTACAAACTCCCATACAAAGTTGGTTAAAAATGCTGAAAGGAACCATCTTTGTCTTATTCCTGAACTTAGGGGAAAAACATTTCCTTTCACCAGTAAGCATGATGTTAGCTGTAGGTTTTTGTAATTGTTCTTTGTCAGGTTAAGGAAGGTCCCTTAGAAACTTGTATTTTCTAAGGGTTTTTATCAGAAATTAATGTTGAATTTTGTCAAATGCTTTTTTTTTTTTTTTTTTTTTTTTTATAAAAAAATATTCCCGTGTTTTTTTTTTTTTTTTTTTTCTTGTTATTTCTGTTAATATGGTGAATTACATTGATTTAATTTTAATACAAGATTAACTGGTATTCCTGGGATTTAACCCATCTGTCATGAAGAATTATTTGATTTATATATTACTAGATTCCATAACTGAAAATTTTGGTAAGGATTTTTTTATCTATATTTATGAGAGATCTTGATCTGTAGTTTTCTTTTCTCATAATGTCCTTTTTCTAGTCTTGGTATCAGGGTAGCAGTGGGGATTTTTGACCACAGAATTTTCATTAAAACCTGGAGATGATAAGGGCCTGGCTCTTTTCACTTAAAATTCAACATAATATGCAATACACAGCAAATAAATATATGAAAAGCATGCAATAACTTACCAAAAATATCGATTTGTAAAAGAAAGCATGCTTTATATTTTACATCAATTTAATCCAAAATAAAATTTAAAAGTTAAGCCTTCTATATCATTGGCAGAATCTATGTCCTAGATTGGAGGACTTGTTTTATTTCATTTTCTTTGTTTTTCCTCAGTGCTCCTTGCACATGTTCATCAAACTCAGTTACACAGAGGCCCATGCAGCAGTGCAGTGCAAGACACTCAGGAATAAACACCTTGGTAATCCTCAGCTGCCCAGGCTATTATGCCATGTCCAAGAACCTTCCTGAATTTCATGTGCTATGTAACTAAAACCAGGACCAGTTTTCTGGTTATCTCTGGGAGTCATAAACCAGTTCTTAGAGCATATCCAGAGCATATCCTGAAATATGTTATCTCAGATGTTTCTAAGGTTTATACCAACATGAAGACCTTTAATTCTTCCACCTATTTCAGTCTCCAGGCTTCATGTTCTAAAAGCTAGTCTTCCAAGTAAACTGAAGCAATTCACTTTCTCAATTTCATTATAGACAAATAGAACTAATAGGGAGTCAAGTAAGCCAAAATAACCAGTTAATATGCAACATGCAGAGACTTCCAGGAAACAGCAAAGGAATGTTATGTTTCACTTGACTAGTGTAGCCTCTGCTTTTGAAAATGTTGAGAGTTGCATTTGGCTTTTCAAACAGCTAAGCATGTACAAGGGCCACCATTTTTGCTTTTGGTTCTCTGAATGATGCAAGTACCCAAGATTAGAAGCTACTGCATCAGTTCGTATGGAGGAGTGTTTAGAAAAAAATGCTTTTATCATTAATTTTCAAAATGTTCTTAGAGCACTGTCAGTGAAATAGAAAGACTGGGTGAGTAGAAGCTGAGTATATAAATCTGCATAATCAAAGAGCTTTGAATAATTAAGTACAGCAGAGCTGGATTATAGTAAAATATTTTTCTTTATAAATTTCTATCTTCCTGTGTGTCATGATTCAGGTCAAAGTTTTGAAAAGGAATATAGAAAACAAAGAAAAATCATGGCATGAAATATGAATGTAATTAATTCATGAAAGAAAAAGTACCTGCAACTTTAACTTAGAAGTGCAGAAAAGAAAAATCCCAGAATCTGTACAAAGTTGTGCTTATTTTAACAGAAACTCAAAACACATATTTATGTGAGATCAGAATAGTGAATACCATATTCTGCAGTCACTTAATTAAATTGACATTATTGTGTTGGGAATATGGAAAAGCAACAGTTGAACTTATTAAGTCTAATTTGACTGCAGTGAAAAGAATGTTCTTCACAGTTAGGGATTTTTATTAAGGGAGTTATATGGATAAAGTGCTTGAGATAAAAAGAGGCAGTATGTTTGGAATTGTACACAGAAAATATGGAAAAATTTAAGACCCTCCAAGGTTGTCTGGAACAGCAATATTGAGGCCACAGTATCAGTGAAAATGCATAGGGAACAAATGTATCTGTTGAAATGTTAAAAATGCTGTCTCACTCCCAGGGACGGGCCTCCCTAGCACCGAGAGATTATTACCAAGCGCCAAATAGCAATGC
The DNA here is from genome assembly GCA_026826555.1 of Tolypeutes matacus. Taxonomy (NCBI): domain Eukaryota; kingdom Metazoa; phylum Chordata; class Mammalia; order Cingulata; family Chlamyphoridae; genus Tolypeutes; species Tolypeutes matacus. Next base: position 1,033,914 of record JAKSZT010054121.1, read on the forward strand.
ATTTGGAAAAAGACCTTGACCAAAAGGGGGAAATATTAAATACCAAGTGTTTTTAAGGCTAAGAGATTTCAAAGTGAGTTGGGAGGTCATTCTAAAGGTTACGCTTATGCACGTCTCAGGAGGCTCCCACTCACAGCCACAGTAAAGAACTCCTCAAGCAGGGGTGTGCCAGAAGGCTCTAGAGACATCTGGACACTATAGGCAGGGCACACAACCCCAGGAAATCGGCACCTGGTCAGTGGACCTCACCTTGGAATATATGTTAACCTATTTCCCAATGTAACAGAGTTAGACTCATTTACAATTTCCCTACACATGGTCCTTCTGCCCCTTTTATTTGAACCTATAATTAACACTATATCTATTAAATATTAAGTCCCAGAGACTTAAATCTTCTGGCTGTTCATATGCCGGTTGAGCTCTGAATCTCAGCAGATTTGCAGCCAACACCTACTCTCCAATTCATCGGACTCACCCAGGGCATCTAACAAAAGGATGATGATGGACAATGCCCATCCCAAAAAACAGAGAGTATCTATAACTGCAAGCAAGACGGTTCCATTCATCTGCCCCATGGGATCTAAGACCTCTCAACTGGAATCAGAGTGGGCATCATCATCCAAAATCCTCAAGATTGAGGATAGAACAAACATAAGGAGGGGATGCAACTATGGACTAAAGTAGACTTAGTATTATCCTAGCCAAGGAAGAACTTGTAACATGGATATGAAGATAGTGGTCACCAGATGTATTAGTCGGGGGTCGCTAGGGAAACAGAATCAACAGGAGATATCTGTCAATAATATGAGATTTTATGAGTCTCTCACGTGACCGTGGGGATGCACAAGTCCAGGTTCCACAGGCAGGCTGCAAACCAGGGGCTCCGATGAAAGTCCGATGAAGGTCCTTGATGAGTTTCCGGGAGACATTGGCTGTCCAAAGACAAGCTGGGAAATTCTCTCTGAATGTTGAAATCACTTCCCCTTTTAAGGCATTCAATTGATTGGATGAAAGCGTCACCCATTGCTGATGCAATCTCCCTGATTAATGCAGATGTATTCAGCCATCCACACAGTAAACTCACTGGTGACCAAAGTCCATAAATGTTCTTATATTACAATTAGCCCAGTGCTTGCTGGACCAAACACCTGGACACAATTACCTGGCCGAGTTGACACATTAGCTTAACTATCACACCAGAGGTTCTGAGGGGAGGAGGAGGAAAAGATAGGGGGAACATGGGGCATTTTTAGGGCATTGGAATTGTTCTGCATGCTATTGCAATGATGGACACAGGCCATTATACATTTTGTCAAAAGCTATAAAGTTGTACAGTACAAAGTGTTAACCATAAGGTAAACTATAGACCATGGTTAGTAGCAATGCTTCAATATTTGTTCATCAGTTGTAACAAATGTACCACACTAATGATGGATGTTACTAATAGGGAAAAATGTGAGAGGGGGAGGTGGTGGGGAATGTGGGAATCCCTTATATTTTCTATGTAATTTTCTGTAATCTAAAACTTCTTTAAAAATAAAGTTAAAACAAATGCTGTCTCAAATTACCTCAAAATGGTTATTTTTTGCATCATTCTAAGGATAATGGTAGTCTTGATGGTTTTATATTTTGTTTTCAGGGTTTATGTATATTTTCATGAATCCTATAACTTGTCTCTTGAGTCAAATGAACATTAGAACAGGTTAATTATGAGAGACCTAAAATGCTTACTCCTTGAGAATTACATTCATTTGTACTTTTAAATTATTGAAAAGTATGTTTTCAGTGCTAATGACATTTCTTTATAAAGTTCTGTATTTGCAAATCAGGTTACAAAAGCCTCAAAGGGAAAATAACGGACAAAGAGTGTAAAGGAGTTGGTCGAATTGAGCTCCTGGTTGTTTTGGAATGTTATTAAATTAAGCTAAGGAAGGAACAAAAATCAAATCTAATTAAATCAACAAGTGTTTCCTGATTGGGGTAGTCACTAATAACTTCTACTATGTAGAACATTCAGACAGGGAGAAGTTGTTATAAGGCAATATTCTGCAAAAGGTATTACTGAAGTGTGCTTTTTAGGGCCCTGGATTAACAACTGCATTAGCAGGGTGGGGTCTAGTAGTCCAGATTTACTTATACCCAGAGTACACCCACTTCTCCATCCAAACAAACCATATTGAACACCTATATGACTTGCAGGACACTGCTGGCTCATATCATTAATTTTTACTATGACCAAATAAAGGAAAGGCTATTTTTTCTCAATGTGTGAAAACAGATGTGCACATATAGATTAGTGTTTTTTAAACAACTCCCACATGTAACATGTAGGATATGCTTAATCTTCTATAGGAACTCCAGGCTGTGATTTGTGGGATTTGTTCCCAATCACTGGTTTTTCCAATATGCCATGTTATCTCTCTGACTGTATTGGGTGCTGAATAATTATATGTCTCATCATTAATGGATGAGGAATTATTGAATATCCCGAAACAGGTATACTTAAGATAACCACCTCTCTCAGTTCTCACTTATGTTTTTCCCTTGTTATCTATCTAGGTTCTGTTGCTTCTCTTCTCAGGTTTCCAGAATCTTCTGCAGTGGGATATTTATTTATTTATATGAATATTAAAAGGCAAAAAAAAATGTGCTTTCTAGAAAATGCAATATTTCTTGCTGACTTTTAAATAGAATGGTGGTCAAACATGGCTCTGCTTCTCTCCAAAATGCTCTGCACAGTCTTTCTTCTAGTTATCCACAACAATAGAATGCATTCACCATATATAAAATCAGAGTGTAGTTGTTATTCTCTGGCTTGGATGTTCCTCTGCTTGTGTAATGTTTTATATGCTCTAAACAAGAGGCTTTGGTGGAAGAATTTTTATCATACTCACTTTGAGTAAAGAAGTTTAAACTGTGACTGAATCCTGACTAAAAGGAGATAAACTAAAGTGCAGAAATATGAATGTTATAAAACTTCCTGTCTACTACAATTAAATATTCCCTCTGGCTACTGTAGCTTGGGTGTTCTCTATTTTTCCATTTCACTTCCAATATTATGTGAGCCTCACTATTTTATAAAAAGAACAAACATACCTCTAGGTAAATATGGCTATGTGCATCCATCTCTGTTTGCTCCTGAAAGTCCACTAAAATGACAGTAAGGATGTTGACAATTACAAATCCAGAAAGAAAGAGAAAAGTAGAGGGGACAACAACAGGCAATGGAAGCAGAAAGGCAGCTGGAAGAGTTATACCTCACTAAGGGGTGCTAAGGAAGATAAAACCTAAGTGCTGTAAAGGGAGATACTGACAAGGAACCAATAGATTTGCCTTTAGAATGCTAGCAGGCACAGGATTTGGTGATAATTGCTAGAGTGGAGGACTGAGGTGAAGTGGCCAGGAGACTACCCCAATCACAAAACTTTAGCATACTAGGGGCACACGGTCTGCAAAGCTAAAATGTGTACTCTCTGGACCTGTATAGGAAAAGTTTGCTAAATGCTCTAGAAGAAAACTCAATTTAAAAAAATCCCCATGGATCTCAAGATTACAAGTGCTTTTTTAGTGCCTTAAATATGAAGAGACCACTGAGTCACTGTACATTGAAGAAAATTTTCTAACCCAGAAGACTTAGACTAAAAGATTGCTGATTTAACTCTTATTACCTGCCTACCCCTTGAAAGCATTTAAAATCACTGCTTACTCACAATCCTACTTCCAGACAACAGGCCCCTTTTATTCCCATCACATCACTCTAATATCAGTACTTTCTTATGCCTATTTCATGGAAAATTGATAGAAACATATGTTGTTTTCCTCTCTACCCAAAACTCCTAGAAATATCTGAGATACGGGTCAGGGATTCTTATCACACATATAAAATAGTAATTTCAATTATATCTAAGTGAAATCAAGTCTGAGATAACCCTCCTTCTGAAATACTACCACAATCCTGACCTCATGATATTTTCTCAGTTACCTTAGATTATCAGAATTTGTGAAGCATATTCTATTTTGCTTTCCTCAACCCTGCAGCACACGTTCTTCCACTACCAAATTGCCTGCTACAATTTTCTCAGCTGTTTGTTGCATTACAATACTTGTGATTCTAAGGGCTAATTTTTATCAAGAACTCATTACATGTCAAATATGTAAAGCTAAAGAAGTTTCAAGGATTTAATCTTCTCAACAATCTTATGAGGCAGATACTGTTATTAGCCCCATTTTATAGGTGAGAAAACTGATGTTTACAGAGGCTAGAAAATTTGCAACAGTCATACAATTGACAAAAGACCCAGTCGGGAAGCTGATGTGGCTCAAGTAGTTGGGCTCCCATCTATCATATGGAGGGTCCCGGGTTCAGTTCCTGGGGCCGCCTGGTGAAAGTGAGCTGTCCTGCGCGGAGAAATGGCACAACAAGATGACGCAACAAAAGAGGAGACACAGAGGAGAGACAGTGAGAGACACAACAAACAAAGGGAGCTGGGGTGGCTTGGGCAATTGAGTGCCTCTCTCCCACATCAGAAGGCCCCAGGATCGGTTCCTGGTGCCTCCTAGAGAGAGGACAAGAAGAGAAGACAAGCAGACACAGAAGAACACACAGCAAATGGACACAGAGAGTAGACAGCAAGCGCAAGTGGCGTTGGGGGCGGGGAATAAATAAAAAATAAATAAATAAATCTTTAAAAAAAAAAAAAAAGACCCAGTCAACTTGAATTCCGAGCCTGTATTTTAACCCGTCCTAAGCTGAAAAATGATAGATGTTGTTTGGTGATGTCTATTCTTCATATTTTCCGTAAGTCTAATTTGATGTTTTACTCACTTCCATTTTGAAATGACTAAAGGTTACTCTATGAAAAATCTATCTAGAGAAAATAATATCCTATGCTACTGAGCTGAAGCATTATCATCTATCAGCTGCTCTGCAAGATCAGGGTTACCAAGACATTGTTAACTGTTGCCACAAGATAACAGGGCCAAAACAACAAATAGATGCATGTTAAAAGACAACATGGTACCTAAAATCATTGTATGTTGGAACAAAACATTATCCTACCATTACACAAAGTACTGTTACTCCTGGAATATATCTTACTGTTATGCCCAAGTAATAGAACTGAAAATGCTTTCAAGTTCCCCAGGCCTTCCTGGATAAAAAACTTAAAGACAATTGGACCATTGCTTTTGAAAAAAATCAATTAACTTTCTATTTTAATGCCCATCCAGAAATGATTCACTGATTGCAGAGTAGAAAAATATTACCAGGAAAACACTGCCATTTTACTAGCAAAATAGATCCAGAAAGATTTCTTTTAGTGTATTTTTTTTTCATTTTTGTATGTTTTATTTTAATAAGAAAGGTGCTCACGTTTCCATCCTAACCTCACCACTAACCAGCTGTGTGATGACAGGTTTCTCTCTTTAAATGCAGGTTGACTTTGACACCTCTTGGATTCTGTTCATTTTGAAAGGTCAACCACTCTAGCTCCCATAAGAGAGTCACTGAAATCATCTAGAAGATAAATTAGTTTTTATGTGAAGTTAGAATAAGATGATCAGGACTCTGGAAGACTAAGGAGGATAACATTAGATATTTTTTAATCATGAAAGGTTCAAATTAAGTAAACAAGGTATAACAGACATTCTCAGTGCCCTACCCACTGACCTGGAGATGGCCTACATCTTGGCTGGACACTTCCTGTACATGCCTAGGGCTTCCTGCCTCAAGCTCCTGGGTTTCCCTGCCTGAGGGCTTTTACTGGCCACTGGAGTATACTTGGTTCATGCATGGGGCAGCCAGAGATGGCAGATAAATAATGGATGCCTTCAGAGATATGGAGATGGAGGATAAATACCTCATCGTCTTCATTCCTTGATGGAACAATTCTGAAATATGCTCTAGAATTCTCTTAGAGGGTCCCCAGAGACACTCTCCACTTTGCCACAAGAGTTACCTGCCTGTTAGCACATCCTTTATTGGATATCCTCCTTCCCCTGTCTCCCTTCCCCACTTCCTCTCTCTATTTTCTGGTATTATATCCAAAATGAATTAGTTACATCAAAATCAGGGGTTCTTAACCTTTTTTGTCACACGGACCCCTTTGCCAGTCAGGTGATAACCACATACCCCTTACTAAGTCCACACTATATTGTCTATTATTTAATAAATATATCACACCCGCAACAACACAACCCCATAAGAATGATTTTTTTTTTATTTATTTAAATTCAAGCTCATTGACCTCTTAAGAACCCCTGATCAAAATCTTTATATCAGCATCTGTTTTGGGGACAACTTTGTCTAAGATATAGATCTGAAGGGCAGCCCTTAATTCCTGAAAAGGTTGGACAGTATGGGGAAAAAATAATGTTTTATATTCAAGACATGAATCATCAATGGCTGCTAAAACTAACGTGTCAAATTTCAATGAGAAATACGATATTTACATAGTCTCAAACTCTATCCCACAATAAAATTCTTAATTGTAAAGATGAAAATAGTAACTTTATAGTAGAGGACTGGCAAATACTACCTTAACTGTGGTAGGCCGAAAAATTGCCCCTAAAGATGTCCACGTCCTAATTCCCAGAACCTGAAAATATCTTGCCTTACATGGCAAAAGGGACTTTGCAGATATGATTAAGGTTAAGGACCTTGATGTAGGGAGAGTAGCCTGAATTATTCAGGTGGTCCCAATCTAATCACATGACTCCTTAAAAGTGAGGAGCCTTTCTCAGCTGTGGTCAGAGAGAAACACAGCTATGAAAACATGGTCAGAGAGATGCAACATTGCTAGCTTTGAAGATGGAGCAGTGTGAGTAGTCTCTAGAAGCTAGAAAGGGCAAGGAAATGGATCCTCCCCGAGAGCCTCCAGAAAGGAACAGAGCCCTTCCAACACCTTGATTTTAGGCCAGTGCAGACCTACGTTGGACTTCTGACCTACAGAGCTATAAGGTAATAATTATATGTGGCCTTAAGCCACTAAGTTGGTAGTAATTTGTTACATCAGCAGTAGGAAACTAATACATTCTTAATCATATGAACCCTGATATCTCACACCCATGATATTCCTGCCATAAATTGCATAACCTGAATCTAATCACAAGAAAACATTGGACAAACCCAAACTGAGGGATTTTCTATAAAATAAGTGACTATATGTGTCAAAAAAGCCAAGATCAAAAAGACAAAGACTGAGTGTTCCAGATTAAATGAACACTGAAGTATTTAGGTAAACAGGCAAAAGTATTTAGGGGTAATAGAACACCATGTCTGTCAATTTACTCTCACACAATTTTTTAAAAATTACGTGAATGCAGAAAGTGTGCAAATTATATAGGGACTCTGAGTGAAGAATTTACAGAAAATGTTTATACTATTCTTGCAACTTGTCTGTAAGTCTGTGTGGTGGTTTGAAGCTGTATGTACCCCCAAAAAAATGGTCTTAAATTAAATCCATTCCTGTGGGTGTGAACCCATTGTAAGTAGGACCTTTTGACGAGTTTACTTCAGTTAAGGTGTGACACCTCTCCCAATCAGAATGGGTCTTAATCCTATTACTGGAGTCCTTTATAAGTGGAATAAAATTCAGGCAGAGAGCGAGCCACAGGGAGTAAGAAGCTGAACACCAATGGAACCCAGAAGAGAAGGAGAGGCCAGGAGATGCCTATGGCTGCCTTGCCATCGACAAGCTAAGGACCAAGGTTTGCCAGCAGACGGCCCCAGAATGCCATAATCTTCAGAAAGAATGCATAGCCGTGGTGATGCCTTGATTTGAACTTTTCCCCAGCCTCAAACCATGACTGCATAAATTCCCACTGTTTAACCTGACTCATTTCATGGTATATGTTGAGCAGCCCAGAAAACTGAAAGTCTGAATCTATGTAAAAATATATTTTTAAAGTAAAGATTTAGATATATCAATTGATAATAAAAGAAAAATACATGAGATAACATGGGAATTTAAGGATAATCAAGATGTATTCTAACCCTAAAAGACAACTATTATGGTTTTAATTAAGTCCTTCAACAATTATTTTAGTATCTACCAGGTGTCAGGCACACTCCTGTATTAAAAATATAACTAGGAACTGAGGTGGCGCAGGTGGCAGAACACCTCTCTCCTACATCGGAGGTCTCCAGGATCCAATCCTGGTGAAGACTGGAGGAGGAGGATGAGAAGAGATGGCAGGAAACAGACACAGAGAATTGCCCAGCGAATGGACACAAAACGGCAAATTGGGAAGGGGGGGTTTGAAATAGATAAAATAAATAAATAAATCTTTTTAAAAAATAATAATAAAATATATATATATATATAAAACTAAAAAAAAAAAAAGTCAAAAATCCTGGCCTTCATAAAGTTTACATTTTCTGAGAGCCTAGATATTCTTGTGGTGTCAATGAAATGGGAAAGCCATTGGTGAATTATTTCTCTATTCTTAATCACATTTTCAGTAGCTTGAAATAGTCTTCGAACGGAAATAACTCTAACGATTTCTTTATCTTCAGTGTTGTCCCTCAAACCAATTCCGACAGTTATGAAACACATGTGAATAATTCAAAGATTTCTGGAAATCTAAATTTTGATCTTTTTTTCCCCTAGGTTGATGTTTTTCATGGTTTTCTCTGCTTTGCATAAGATTATTAACCCCAAATGCATCTGCTTCCTAATTCTACAATGCACTTTCTTTATGTATCCAGGATTTTTTAATTACTTATATTATTATTCGTTTATTCTAGTTGTTTAATGATTGTTATTACTACCTTTTATTGTGAAAAAAATTATCTCACCCATCACATATAGTCTAAATATTATCCACTTGGCTAAGAGAAGAAAACTTAATGCTAATACAATTTAAAAGAAATGTACTTGGGGGAAAATTGTTGGTAGTTATGGGAGAAGAGCCCACAACAGAGACCAGTGGTAAAGATGGCTTAGAGAAGAAAATGTGAAACTATGTAAGAGCATGCTAAAAATGGAGCTGAGCCTATTGCACTTAAATTCCAGACACCGAGTACCCGGCATCTCCACTGACAGAGTGTTAGGGTGTTTTTGTGTATTTAGGGGTTGATGTGGTGGGATACTGATTAAGCCATAGGAAGAAATGCAACGCTCCACTTTTGTTCACATGTGAACGCTATTTCTCTGTTGACATCAGTGTTGTCTCCCGCAGGAGAGAAACCTATCTAAATCCCTCAAGTGGCAAAAAAAAAAAAAAAAAAAAATCAGCAGCATAAATGGTAATCTTTTGGAGGGATTTATGTGAAAATGTTTTAAGTGCTTTATATGTATATGCATTATAAAGCTGTAAAGAACACCATGTTCAGTTTTAGAAAGAGGAATCTGAGTTGCAGAGAAGTAACTTACCCAGGGTCAAACAGCTATGAGCGTTAGAATCAAGATCCAGACATAGGCACCTGAGGGGTTAAAATGGATATAAAAACATTTTCTCATATTATGCTTAGATATCAGCCTGCTTTGAGGGCGTTATAGAAAACAAGCTAAGAGAATCCCAGAGCCATTGAACTGGAGCCCTGGTGTACAGTGCCTTGAAGTCTGCCCTACTTACAGGCTTCTTAGCCGGGGAGAGAGTAAAATTGCTTAGTCTTCTTTGTTTGCACTTGATGCAAGGTTTCTTTCACTTGCAGCTGAAGAAATTTACGCTTCTTCCCAGATTTGCCCTCTTGTTGCTCTCTCACTGTGGCCGTTGGGCAGTTTGATATAATTATGAATTCCAAAAATATAATTGGATCATGCTTGTAAACTCATCTGTTAATCTGGGCATGATTAGGTTATGATTAGGGCGTTGACTGGGCCACGTCAGTAGGGCATTGAGCCCCACCCCTTGGTAGGTGGGGAATTGAAATATAAAAGGCAAGGCAAGAACAGAGTTGAAGCAGTCTTTTGAGAAGCAGTTTTGATGTTGGAAAGAAGGCCCCAGGAGGAGAGGCAAGCCGTTCGCCTGATCGCCTACAGCTGACCTTGTGGAGGAACCAGGAGCTAAGCCCAGAGAGAAATGCAGCCCCAGGAAGAGAGGAACCCCAGAAGCCTGAACCCTGGCAAACGCTGGCAGCTGTCTTGTTCAACACGTGGCAATGGACTTTGGTGAGAGAAGAAACTTAACGCTTTATGGCCTGGTATCTGTGGACTTCCACCCCAAATAAATACCCTTTATAAAGACCAACCCATTTCTGGTAATTTCACATTAGCACCCCTTTGGCTGACTAATACACTCGCCTTCCCTCATCTTCCCCTTTTCAGAACTGAAAATACAGGTGTGATTTGGACAGCTAGACACGGTACTGAGGAGAATAATTTTGCTTCATTCTTTTCATACCTCAATTTCCTGGTGTGTTAATAGTATCAATATTTTATGGCATTTGGAGAATGTTCTTCACTTACTATGGACACTACATTCTTCAACCAGCATAGTCTCCTCTCCATAATGCCATTTGCGTACTTCATTTTCAACATTATCTTTAGTCCTCTCTTGTTTTAGTCTCTGCAACACTATAAGATTTTACAATGTTTTATCATTCTACTAGCAAATCTTGAAAAATGAGAAACTCCTATGAGTAAGATCATATAAAGTTTTAATGCTTTTTAATTTTTAATTTTATTTTGATTTCTTGACTGACATTATCTTACTAGGTTTTACTATAGATTTTAGTCTTATTCAGTGATAATGCTTATTTCAGTGTAGAAACCTCTCATTGCAAAATTCTAGTTACAAACCCAAACCCTTCATAAATTTAATTAAAGGATTACAAAAATTTGCATACTTCCTATGGGTCTCTGATTTCTTCAGGTTTCCTCATAAGCACACAAAAAGTTTGCAGACACATCTTCCAAAGGAGGATTTGGGTTTTGTTATCTTGTTTTGGGGGAAGGATTTTTTTCTGAATTGTCATGGCTTTTAACAAACATATATAATTTTCTTCCTCTGGCAACCAAAATAGAAATGTGATTTAGTATGCAAATATTCGTGCCATGCCATATGATTATATAGCTTTTAAAGCATAATCATACTTTCTACCTACTACTAACATCTTATAAGTAAATAAAAGCAATACACTTTCATAACTAAGCATTTAAACACCCCAGGAAATTAATGTCAAGTTTTTTATAAAGAAAGAATATGCATTGATAATTTAAACCCTGAGTAATTAGATGGCAGTTCTAAAAAGTCAACCTGCAAACTATTTTCAAAACTTCATTTCAGCAAAGATACTATTTGGCCTAATTCTTATCTTCTAAAGTAAATTCTATAGCACAGTGATTATACAGTGAGGTTACATCAGATATTTGAAATGCTAAGCTCATGATCCAAACACTAGTTTAAAGAATTCTTTTATATCGTGCCTAGACGAAAGGGTGTTCACAACTTCTTAACTGATTTTCTGAAAGCTTAAACGTTCAGAAGAATGAAAGATAGAGTTGGGGTTTCTCAGTTCTTCCCAGAACTGTGTGATCTAAGGCAGTGGTTCTCAAAGTGGTATCCCCAGGCAGTAGCAGCAGCAGCATTTCCTGGAAATTTGTTAGATATGGAAATTCTCAGGTCCCATCCCAGATCTACTGAATCAAAAACACTGGGGTTGGAGCCTGGCAATTTGTTTTAACAAGTCCTCCAGGCGATTCTGATGCACGCTCATGTATGAAAGCCCTGATATGTATCAACTTAATTCAACCTGTTCTATTGTCTTGATTTCCATAACTCTGTAAGGCTATTTTCAGCTTTCAGCTAGAGGCTAGTTAGATTTTATTATAGTTTCTTGAATAGAGTTTTTCTTTATAATAGGTGGCATCTCTATGCTTAATTATTAGTATAATTTAATTGCTTTTTTAAATAACTGTCAGCAAGATCCAGCCTCCAACTTTCCTTCTAGAACCTTTAAATCCTTCACATATCACACATTCACTTGTCCTAAATAAATGGAATATGCACACAGCAATCTTCTTTTTCTCCCTATTGTCTATTTATTAAAGACAATTCACTCGCCATTTTAATACAAGAAATAGCTCAGAACTACATTGCGTCACCAAAGTTACTTTAATCTTGCTTCTTGCCATATTCCTAATAGCCCAGCACCACAAGGTTTGGAGTGATGTTACCGCATTCTGAACCTCTGGCATGCTGCCCGCTTGAGCTCAGGGCTGTAAATTCCTTTTATCAGGCTTTAGGCTTTGCTTCTTCATTTCACCCGACAGTGAGCTACATCCTGCAAGCCCCGCATATCTTCTTTTGAATTGCCACCTTTAACGTTATACAGTCATTGATTTTACTTTTCCCGGAATGATTTGATCAGAGTACAATTTATGAGTGTGAAATTGAGGACAAATAGCTTCTCAAAGCAACAAATTAATAGAGTCATACCTATTAAATTTAGGCATTTTTATTTTTTGAGAGCACAAAATCAAGTATATATGGATTCACTAGCTAATGCATGTTACTTCCTATTGCAGACTTCCACTTCATTAAACGGTTACATACTGACAAAGGGTGCCATGGGTTTTAAAATTAGACTCTAGGTATTCTCTTTCATCTTCCTTTCCTGAATAAAATAGGAGCCAAAAGATTACTGGACGCGGAACCCAAATAGCTGATTGTTACTTCCATAGATGAGATATATATATGTGAACCTGGGGGCCATCGCTGACTGTCCCCATTCTATAAATGATGAAAACAAAGACTCAAGGAGGGTGATAGCCCAAGGTCATGGCTAATATTTGGTAAAATATGTGAAGATTTTTTTTCAAAGTTATCTCTCAAAAAATGTAGGATAGTCTTCTATTCAAATGAGCAGAATAAGGGGAAGTCTTTAAGACTGTATAAAGAGACTGGGTGATTTTTTAAAATAATAAATGTGATAACATTTGTAAAATATTATTCACCTCTGCAAAGGGCTAAGTAAATAAAGCATTATTATGTAATTCAGGAAAAAGACTAAAAACACCTTTGTTTTATCCTTGAGCACACTCACACTCTGCCCCTTTAGGAGGGGGGGGGTCTCCTCTTTTCTAAAGCCTCTGCATAGAGCATGTAGTCAACACATAATTTTTTTGCTTGATTGAAAGTGAACAGCATGGAACAAACTATTATCAATTTGTTTTCCTATTGCTAGGAAACATGAAGCACTGCTGGTATTTGTGCTCTTATTGAAATGTAATTCAATAAGAACCAACATACACACATATACACAAAGAAAATTGTGAAAATATTTCTATCTAGGAGTTTCCTTTAAATGCCTAGTCATTTATATTAACTCACTGCTTACAAAAGAATTTAATTAAGCAAATAATAAACAATAGTGTTGACCCAAGAGAATCATGAGGACAGATATAGGATGAGGAAATTTTTTTAGGTATACCTTTGTGGTCCTCTCGTATTTCTTAATCAAATAAAGTAGAAGGATGCTGTAAGATGAGCTTGTTAGGAGTTATTCAGATAAAGTATACTTGATCAATTATACTTGCATTATTACTGAGTACTGAAGTGGTCTCTGTCACTGCTGATAAGAAAATAAGGCAAGGTTTCGATTTGAAATATTATGAGTTGGCTTTTAAAGAGCAGATAAACATGGTATAAACCTTATTTGCATTTATATATTAAATTTTGTAAAATGGCATGCATATCAAACATATCAAACACTTGAATTTTAGGAGGCAAGTCCTTTTATATATGTTTTCAGTTTGTTTTCCAGCACTTTTTACATTATCCTAACATATCCATGCTTACACATCAAATTTGTCGCTTACTTTATTCTCTCACACATTTATTATTGATTCTTAAAACTTGCACACAAATTACACATATAGTTTAAAACTACTCATCATGATTTAAAAGTAAAATAAAAATAGGGCAAAATGTCATTTGGGGAAGACTACACCAGTGAAAATAGTCAAGGACAACAGTTTAGTCATGTCCTAATTGTATTAACATGATACTTTGTCTTTTCTATTTTTATTTTTAAATTAAATAGATCTTAAGTTAAAGTGCACTGAAAACAAAGCAAACACCCTGTTTCACATCAAATAAATTATTCTTTTCTACAGGAGACATTATATTCTAAACAAGCCCTCTAAACTTAAGAAATAGATTAGATTGTGGAAAATATTAAGAGGCTGGACTCATTACATATTTTTAAACCATGTTTCAGTTAAAACCATATTGATCAACTCCCTGCTATGAAAGGTGAGAATATCAGCACTCACTTCCTACCACACTTTCCTTGGTCTTTATACTACTATATTTACATGATCAAGATTTATAAACTTTGCATTCTATTCTGTAACCATAACTCCCACAGTTGTTTAGTATTAATTGTATTAAAGTGATTTAATCATTTCACTTATTTTATTTATCCATTCCCTTCCAGGGATCTTCATTTTAATTATTTCAAGTTTTTGGATTTCAATATTGTAATTATGTGTAAATTGATGTGTTTTTCCCCCCAAACACAAAGCAACAAAAAACTTTTATGGGTATTCTACTTCCTTAGTTCTTTTATGATTGAGAATGGATGTGGTCTTGATATGTCATTGGTCACTTATGTTATATTTTTCAGTTATATATTCCTTCAACAATGTATGGCCACTGTTCTGGACTTTTCCTCTTAAAAGCTGGATGCTGAAAGAATTATTTTTTATCTTTCCATTTCAGTAATTTAACTGGGATATGTCTCGGTGTTTCCTATAATATGGAACTTTTTCCAACTTTGAATTGTTCTTTCATTTCAGGGAAATTTTCTTTCTTTATAGATTAGAAATCTTTGTTAATTTGGATTCTCTACTTCACATTCACAAATTATTCTTACAGAGGGTAGACAAATATGATTAAAAATATCTTTTGGATTTTATTGAGTTGATTTAATCCCTTTTACTGTGATTGTATCAGCCATCCCTCCATTGTTAGTTAATTCAATATTCGATACTTCTGATTCTGCCACCTTAGGGTATTTATTACTAATTAATTTGTTCTAAATAGCATTTGTTTGGTCTTCAACATATTACTTCTTATCTGCAATCTCCATTTCCATCTCAATATAATTTTTAATCATCTCATCTCTGAGCTCGTGTTTTATTGAATACATACATTGTTTTGTAGTATGAAGCACGTGTGGAATTCCTTTCTCTTTGGATTGTGTTTTATTGTAAACTGGGTGATTTGTCTTTAGCATCTCCCTCCCTCTTCCTTGCTTCTCTCCTTTCCTTTCTTTTTTCCTTCTGTTTTCCATACTTATCATCTTTTCATCTTGCTGGTGCTTTTGTACCTCTTTCTAGATCTGTTTTCTCTGATATAGTGTAGATGACTTCTTAACTTCTTTCCCATTATACCAGAAACAATCTTGTTTCATTCTGAGCTGTATTTTGAAGATAGGTTATATCCTCCCCTCTTTCTGTCAACCCATAACTTGAGACCATAGAAGGGGAAGAAAGGTCCAGCCTCAGGTAGTGTTTTGTCTTTGTTAAAATTTCTTAGGCTCAGCTCACTTCCAGAGAGTTTGTTGAATGCCTTTTTAGGGTTTGCTCCTGGTACTTGGAGAGTAGGATATGCCATAAGCATAGAGGAGTGACCAGGAAGTGGGATAAAAGCTGTGTCACTTGGAATGGCCCAAAATCCTCCTTTTCTTTCTTTAGTCAACAATTTGGATTATGCCTCTGACAATGTTGAACTTAACCTGAACCCTGTGCTCCCCGAAAGCAATGATTAAGAAACCCTCCCCACTTTTGTGTTCCCAGAAATGAAATGGTTAAGTGCAAAAAAACCACCCTCCCATATTCCAAGATAAGACACACTTCCACCTTTCATCAGTAATTCCCTTGTTTTATAAAACCCCAGATTTTCTCCCACTTTTCAGAGAAGTTCCTCTTTAATGAACATTCTATTGCAATAGCCTTAATACAAGAATCAATTTCCTTATTGTGTTTTTTTTTTTAACATCCTTTACCTTGTTTGTGGTGCTGTTCATGACTTCTTATTTGTTTTTAAGTTTTTCTTTTTGTTTCTTCATTTCCTTAGATATTGGGAGAGAGCTTATGTGACAAAGTATCCTTCTAGCAGCTTAAACTTGAAATCCAGCTATTGCTTTTATTTTTTATTTTTTTAAATATATATTTTTATTTTTTTAAAGATACTTAGATTACATGAATGCCACACAAAAAAACATACGGATTCTCATATGCCCCACTCCCCACACCTCCCACAGCCTCCCACATAAACAACATCCTTTTAAATCTTTACTTTCTACCTTGGCAAAGCAACATTTGAAAGTGAAATACAAACTAGCTAGGCAACACAAACTGTTAGCATGGACCTTGTGCTGCTAATTTGTAATTAAGCCTTGTGAATGGTAAACCATTCAGGCATTCAATTGTTAGAGATAAAAATCCAATAAGTCAATGCAGAGATCTCAAAAAATAGAGGGGCAGGCAAGACCTGGGGAGAATACAATGAATATCACCAAAGAATTTTTTTCATATATTATGGAAAACATGTGATTTACATTCACCCACTCCTCTCCTCCTCACTTATCTTGCTCCTCTACAATGGTCTGTGTGTGGTTTTTATAATATAACAAGCACATTCACACCTCGGGGAAGACTGCACTTTCTGTTCCCTCATCTGCAAGGTTCTTCCCCTAGACATTTGCTTAACTTGCTCCTCATTTCTATGTTCAATTTTTTTTTACTACTTTAGGAAGACATTTCCTTTGACCACGTATAAACTGGTAACATCTCCCCACCATCAATATCCCTTTCTCACATACTCTGCCTTATGATCTGTTACAGAGTAGGCACTAAATAAATATTTGTTGAATGAATGAATGAATGAATACATCTTTTACATTTACTACCTGTCTTTTCAGCTCTAATCAATCATCTGTGATACAAAGAAAGGATATTTGGATGATTATGCATTTAAATTGGAGTAATAGTTCCTTAGACCACAAACTGAATTAAATGATCGACATTTGCTTGTGATTCATCAGCACAGCTACCTCTCTTTTATGGAGAGAGACTGCAGACACATATGGTACTCCTAAAAGTAAAACTGTAAAAACTAAAAGCTAAATATATAATGAGGATCTATCCTTAATGATGATTTAAAGCTCACAACCAAAATCAATTTTAACCCCATACAAGTTTATAAAATGACAGAAGGAAGCAGATGTGGCTCAAGCAATTAAACTCCCACCTACCACATGGGAGGTCCCGGGTTCGGTTCCCGGTGCCTCCTGGAGATGAAGAGCAAGACTGCAAGCTGGCGCCATGGGCTGGCACGGCAAGCTGATGCAACAAGATGATGCAACAAGGAGACACAAAGAGGAAACACAATGAGAGACACAACAAAGCAGGAAGTGGAGGTGGTTCAAGCAATTGAGCGCCTCTCTCCCACATGGGAGGTTCCAGGTTTGGTTCCTGGTGCCTCCTAAAGAGAAGACGAGCAGACACAGAGAGCACACAGCGAATGGACACAGAGAGCAGACAGCAAGCGCAAACAATGAGGATGGGGGCGGAGATAAATAAAATAAATTAAAAAAAAAAATAGATAATCTGTTTGCAGGAGAGTATCCAGATAGCCAAGAATGTGATAGAGGATTCTATTCAGTCTGGCTTTCTATATTCAACATACTCATTTATCCTTCTGAAATTGATATTTTAAGATAATTTTTTCTTATTCTGGGAAAGAATATAGTGAATAAGAACTGTTTGTTGAAGAGAAAAAAAATTAGGTGGCATATTTTTCTTTCTTCAAGGTGGAAGATTTGGCCACCCACATTAACCTTAATGCAGTTCTAATTATAGCTTTCCTTAAAGTAGTATACTTTTTTTTTTTAAGTAGTATACTTTTTATATGTATATTTGAAGTCTGTTTCTCACTTCATAATAAATTGTGCATGTTTTATGAATAGTATAAATGTATCAATTAAAATTTTACTAATATAACACAAATCAAGGTAAAATTATCAAGCAATTCCTTATAATTTCTATATTGACATCAGTATTAACTCGACTCCTGATATCTATGAAGAAACCAATATTTTGAAATAACTGTGTCTGTTTTTATGGGTATAGTTTTATTTTTCTCTGAACAAGCCTGTTGTAGGAATTAATGAGGAAATTTGTCTTGCAATTTATTCTTCCTCGGAGAAGGTATTATCTCTTAAAAGAGGAAAAATAAGATATAACTCTATTCATTAGTGCCAATTCTTACAAAAGTAGTAAGAACTCTCCAGACAAGGGCTTAAAGAAATAATATTAAGTGGATGAAAGATTGTACATTCCAAAGTGATCGAAGATGCAATATTGGCTATGATTATCATCCCTTAATAGGACTTGCCATTCAGGAATATAAATTCTATATAAAATGTGAACTAAAACCTTCAAACTACCATTATGAAATCCTCAAGTGCTTTTGGCCTTGTTTAAAGTTATGCAAATGAGTGGTCTTAAGGTAACAGAAAAATCCATGTCCATTTAATATACCGCTGCTGAAAATGGTCTCTTAATCTCCCAGGGCTGCCATAACAAAGTATCACAAACAGCGTGGTGTAAACAACAGAAATTGATTCTTTCACTGTTCTGGAGACTGGAAGTCTGAAATCCATGTCAGCAGGGCCATGCTCCCTCCGAAGACTCTTGGGAAGAATCCTTCCAGCTTCTGGTGGCCCTGGGTGTAATTCCAACCTCTGGCTCCATCTTCGCATGGCCTCCTTCTCTGTGACTGCATGTACTTTTCTCTCTTATAAGGACACTCACATTGGATTAAGGCCCACCCTAATCCAGTATATCTCATCTCAATCCTTACCTACTTCCAAATAAGACCACATTCTGAGGTTCTTGGTGGACATGAATTAGCAGGGGGTCACAACTGAACTCCCTACAGAACGCTTTCTTTTCTTTTCTTTTCTTTTTTTTTTTTTTTTTAGGAGGTACTGGGACATTGTACATGGGAAGCAGGCGCTCAAGCATTTGAGCTACATATGCTCCCATAATCCATTATTTTTAATAGCTTTATTGAAGTTGTGGAAATAAACAACACCCAACTGAGAACAAACAAAGGCTATTTATTTAGAGCTTGCTAGAGCAAGGGAGTCTCCCACCATCACTTGCATATGGCAGAGATCCAAATGTAGGCAGAGGCGTGGGAAGGCTCCTTTATGGTGGGGGAAAAAAGACTTTGGGTATGCCCTGATTGGAGGCTGCCAATATGGGGAAGCTGGAGGTGGGCTAATGAAAAGCAGGGCATTCCTATGTGATTGATTAGGGGTGCATATCTGGCTTTAACCAGTTGGTCCTAAGTTGAAAGTGGGGACAAAAATCAGGGAAGCTGTCATTGAATGATGAACTCCTGGTTATTTTGGGTTGATTGTTGTAGGGATTGTAGTTCAGCTTCCTAGATTAGTTGTAGATAGTTGGACCGAATTCTACTTTTATACATGATCTGGTCGTTGTCTGTTGGTATATTTAGTCTCAGATATAACTTACATACCATAAAATTCACTCATTTTAAGTTTACAGTTAAGTAATTTTAGTAAATTTGCACAATTGTGCAACCATATTCCCAATCCAGTGTTATAATTTTCTATCATTCCAAAAATTTTCCTCATGCCCATTTGCAGTTAATCCCCACTGCCAACCCCAGCCCTAGGTAAACATTAATCTGCTTCTGTCTCTATAAATTTGCCTTTTTTTTAAGACATTTTATCTAAATGAAATCATACAATGTGCAGTCTTTTTCATCTGGGATTTTGCACTTAATATGAGTTTAAGGTTCATTCATGTGGTTGTATGTATCAGTAGTTTGTTCCTTTTAATTGCTGAAGTGCTCCATTATATGAATATACTCTATTTTGTTTATCCATTCACCAGTTGACAGTCATTTGGATCATGTCCAGTGGTGGGCTATTATGAATAATGCTGCTAGGAACATCTACATACATGTCTTTTTGTGCATGTATATTTTCATTTCTCTTGGGTAGATTCTTAGAAGTGAAATTTCTGGGATATATGATAAGTTTATATTCAGCCTTCTAAGAGACTGCTGAACTACTTTCCAAAAAACAGAAACCAGCAGTGCATGAGGGTTCCAGTTTCTCTATGTCCTCACAAACACTTAAAATTTTCTGGCTTTTGCATTACAGCCATTCTCGTAGGTGTGAAGTGGTATCTTATTATGATTTTAATTTTTATTTCCCTACTGACTAATAATGATAAGCATCTTTTCGGGTGCTTATTAGCCATTCATATCTTCTTTGGTGAAAAAGTCTATTCAAATTTTTTTGCCAAATTTTCAATTATTTCTTTTATTATTGAGTTATAAAAGTATATATCCAGATACAAGTCTTTTTTTTTTTTTTTTAAGATTTATTTTATTTATTTCTCCCCATCCCTCGTTGTTTACATTCACTGTGTCTGTTTGTTGTGTGCTGGTTTTCTCTCTTTAGGAGGTACAGGGAACTGAACCCGGATCTCCCATGTGGTAGGCAGAAGCCCAGGCCCCCAAGCCACATCTGCTTCCCACAAGTCTTTTATCATATGTATGATTTGCAAATATTTTCTCCCAGTCTGTAGCTTGCTTTTTCATTTTCTTAATGGTGTCTTTTGAAGGGCAAAACTTTTGCATTTGAAGTCCAATTTATAAATATTTTCTTTTTATGGACCATGATTTCAGTGTTGCATATAAGAACTCTTTCCAGTTGAAGCTCACAGAAATTTTCTCTTATATTTTCTTCTAGAAGTTTAATATTTTAACATTTACATTTAAGTCTATAATTCATCTGGAACTAATTTTTGCACATGGTGTGAGATACGGGTCTAAGTTCAGTCTTTTGCATGTGGATATTTAATTGTACCAGCACCATTTGTTGAAAAGGTAAGCTTTTCCTCAGTGAATTGCCTTGGCATCTCTGTTGAAATCAATTGGCCATAAACCTAAGGATTTATATCTGAACTCTCAATTTTCTTTCATTAATCTATCCTTTTGTCAATATCTTGTTGTCTTGATTACTGTGGTTTTAAATTAAGTTTTGCAATTGAGCAGTGCAAGTCCTCCCAATTCGTTCTTCTTTTTTAAAATTGTTCTGGCTACTCTAGGTCTTTACATTTCCGTATAAATTGTAAGATCAGCTTGTCAATTTCTGCAATTTCTGCTGGGATATTGATAAGGATTGCATTAAATTTATAGACAATTTGTGGAGAATTGGCATCTTTACAATACTCGATTATTCCCATCATTGAACTTGAAATCTCTCTGCTTATTTAGATATCCTTTAATTCTCTCAGCAATATTTTGTAGTTTTCAAATCTTGCAATTCTTTTGTTAAACTTATTTCTATATATTTGTGACAGTTTGATAATATTTATGAATGCCAAAAATAGAGAAAGATTATGTTTGTAAACTGGTCTGTTCCTCTGGGTGTGATACCCTTTGATTGTATTAAATTCAAAGGTTTTAAGTTTACTTCATAAAATCAATTTAGGGCCTTTGTTTCGACCACGTCAGTAGGGCATAACTCAGGTTGAGTCCCTGCCCCCTTGGTGGGCTGATATAAACGGGCACTCACTCAAGATGACACAGGAAGAGAGAGAGCTCTGTCATGTTTGATCCTAGGGCCCCGGGGAGAGATGGGCCATTTGCCTGATAGTTTGCAGTGAAAGAGAAGAGAGCAGCTGAGAAGTCCCAGAAAGAAATGAACCCTTTTCCAGAGACTGATATAGAAAGCCCTGAGAGACCAAGCAGAGATTGCCACCATCTTGCTTCAACATGTGGCAGCTGACTTTGGTACCTTGAGTTGGACTTTCCACAGACTTGGGACTGTAAGCTTTTACCCCATATAAATACCCTTTATAAAAGCCAACAGATTCCTGGTACTTTGCATCAGCACCCTTTGGCTAACTAATACAATATTTTATTCTTTTTTGATGCTACTGTGGATGGAATTGTTTCCTTAATTTCATGTTTGGATTGTTCATTGCTAGTATATAAAAATACAATTGCTGGTTTTACTTAATCTTGTATCCTGCTACCTTGTTATACTCATTTCTTAGTTCTAGAGCTTTTTTAAAATTTTCTACATAGATTATTATTTCATTTATGAGTAAAGACAGCTTCTTCTTTCTTCTTCCTTCCCAATATGGATGATGGATGCCTTTAATTTTTTTCCCCTTATTGCTCTAGCAATAAGGAACCTCATGTGCAATGTTGAATAGAAGTGGCAAAATCAGACATCCTTGTCTTGTATCTAATAGGGCAAGAGAATTCAGTCTTTCACCATTAAATATGATATTAGCTGTGGGATTTTCATAGATGTCCTTTATCTCTATTATTATTTGAAGCTGCCATAACACATTAAACATATACTCTTTTGTCTAGATTCACTTTTCTCCTGTCCTTAAAATCATCTGCCAATGACAGCTCAGGCAGTCATCATGGAAATTTTTTTATGGATGGGCAGAAGGTTGACAAGAGGGAAGAAGGATGAAAGCCAATGGAACACTACTTAAACCCAACTGTTTCCTGTATATATGGGTAGATAATACTGTAGCAACTTGCTCCATAGCAAGATTTTAGTCTCCCTTCCCAGAGGTAACTGCAATGACCTATTATCATGATATACTCCCAAAGAAATTGTATGCATTTGATTTCACTTTAAAGAGTAGTTTTTAGATGAGAATTTCATTTATTTCTGCAAATTAATGTAAGGAATTTAGGGCTTTTTAAAACACTGTCCATAACACTGGAATTATTCATGTGCCCCAACCCTTCCCTGAATGTTGTATAGGCTGGATTTATTTAGTCTTTTCAAAATTTGTGAGTATAAATATGATTTAAAATACACAAATACATATTTATTATTTTTAAGGCTGAAAAGAAAGAAGACATGTATAAAATCAAATATGACTTTACTTTCATAAAGCTAAAATATATAGGTATTTTTCAGGTTATTGTTTACATCTATGCTTAAGATAGCTTATTTTAAATAGCTTTAAATGACTTGTGACATATTATTTTTAAATCAAATAATATAAAAGTACATACTGTGGAAACTAAATAGATAAGCAATGGTCATTGCTTATATACTTTCCGTTCTCATACATTTCTTATGAAGGCATATCCATGTGCCCCTTTTAAAATATGCACTTCTCCAGGATCCTTTATAGCTAAATGTGGCTTTGTGACTTATTTCTGGCCAAGAAAACAAATACAGAAGTTATCGAGTGGTGGTTCCTAGAAATTACTTTATTTTCCTAATAAAAAGGAAGAGCTAGCATATAAATTTGCCCTTTACCTTTCCTGTTTTTTTTTTTTTTCCTGCCTAGAATGTGGATTGAATTCTTAGAGGTAGAGAAGTGATCTTTGTGATGACAAAGACTAAATTTACACATCAAGAGATACAGAGCAGAGAGGAAAAACACATCTCAGTTCCTTGAGCAGGTGCATTGGCTATCTGTTGCCCATTCATGAATCCCTAGTTTTGTAGACAAATAACCAAAAAAATTAACTCCAGATTTGGTCAAAGTACCATAGTTAGCCTCTATTACATCCTCTTGAACACTCTCCAGAAATAAGTCACCCTCCCACTACTGACCCTCAGTGCCCCAGTCTCCCTGTCAGAGAAAACTGGAATGACTTATTATTATGATATTCTTCCCAAAGAAAGTGCATGTATTTGCTTTCACTTTAAAAAGTAGATTTTAGATGAGAATTTCATTTATTTCTGCGAATTCATGATGCATTTTGAGGACACTGGGATATTTCCCAGATGTTTAATATAACTTAAATCTTATTTACTTTTTATATACAACTGAAATGGAAAGTATATCAAGCAATTAAATCTTGATTTGAACATGATCATTAAGTTATGTAATTTATTATTTTTTTGATCTAGAAGGAAAACCTAGTGAGAAAATAACTGACAACCTAGAAAAAATTTTCAAGGCTGTGATCTTTGGGGAGGAAGAGGGGAATTCCAGTACTAAGGATTCGAGGAATAATTGTATAATTTATGGCTGAAAAACATTCTGGTAACAAGGATTTCTACTACTTATAAAAAAATTAGTTTGTATCATATTTACTCTACTATAGAGACAAACTATACAGGCTGAGTAAAATATTAAAAAAAAAAAAAAAACTTTATGAAGACACGAATGACCAAATCCCTCTCTCTAAGCCAAACTCAGCATATAAATGCATTACCTTCCCCCCAGCGTGGAACATGACTCCCGGGGATGAAACTCCCTGGCACCGAGGGATTACTATCAAGCACAAACTAGCAATACAACTGGAAAAAGACCTTGAATAAAAGGGGGAAAAGGTCAAGACAAATGAGTTTATATGGCTAAGAGATTTCAAAGTGAGTCGGGAGGTCATCCCAGAGGTAACACTTATGCACATCTCAGCAGAATCGCATAGACTGTGATACTACCCCAAATAGTGGGGCTCTTCAGGGCTCTGGAGACACCAGGCCCTCTGGTCAGGGCAGACACCTCCGGAGTTTGGTGCCTTGCTAATGGACCCTCCTTTGGAGTTTGTGCTCTCGAGTGTGACAGAGTTGGACTCAGTTGTGGCTTTGTTACACATGCCTCTTCTGTCCCTTCTATTTTAACCTATAGTTGGTGCTGGAGTTGGTAGGTGCATGCCCAAGAGACTTGAATCTTTGGGCTGTCCGTGTGCCAGCTGGGCACTGAGCCTCAGCAGAGTTGTAACACCTACTCTCCAGTTCATTGGACTCATCCAGGACAACTAACAAGGAGGTGAGGATTGACAACCACCATACCAAGGAACTGAGAGAGTCTACAACTGCAAGCAAGGGAGTCCCATCCATCAGCCATATGGGATTGAAGCCCCCTTTCAATTAGAGGTGGAGTGGGCATCACCATCCCAGAATCCTCAGGATTGGGGAATAAAATATGGACTAGAGTAGACTTACTGCTTACTGGCATTCTACTATAGACTTATTGTGATTCCAGCAATGGAAGAAATTATATTATTGATGTGGAGACAGTGGCCACTGGAGGTGCTGAAGGCAGGGAGAAGGAAAAAGAGGTGTAATACGGGGGCACTTTCAGGACTTGGAATTGTCCTTAATGACATTGCAACAACAGATACAGGCCATTATATATCCTGCCATATCCTAGAGAATTGAGTGGGAGAGACTGTAAACTACAATGTAAACTATAATCCATCCTTAGTGGCAGTGCTCCAAAATGTGTTCCTCAATTGCAATGAATGTACCACACTAATGAAAGACGTTGTTAATGTGGGGAAAAGGGGGAGGTGTGGGGAGTGGGACATATGGGAATCCCTTATATTTTTATGTAACATTTTGTGTAATTTAAGTATCTTTTAGAAAAAATAAAAAATATATTTAAAGAATTTAAAAAATGGCCAATCCAAGAGAACAAAAATTACAAACAGAACAAACTCAGAGGTGATCCAATATTGATTTCATCAGACAATGATTTTTAAATAACCAGGATTCCATATAATAGAGAAAAATGTAGAGAATTTCACTAGAAAGCAGGTAAATAAATAGAAATTAATCAAACAGCAATTCTATAAATCAAATTACCATAACTTAAGAACTTAATAATATGGGTTTGACCACTGAATAGATAGTGCTGAAGAAAACATAAGTGAACTGGAAGATAGATCATATTTCAGTTGGAAGCACAGTAAAGAAAAATTATGTAAATACAGAAAATAATATAAGGGACCTGGTTAACAAATCTAATACTCATGCAATTGGAGACCCAGAAACAGAAAAGATAGAGAATGGAAAGAGAGAAATGGGGCACAATTATTCTAGACAAGAAGTTGCATACCATAGGTAAAGAGAAAATCTGAAAAAGTGTTGGGATAATATAATTAGAGACAAAATCTTGTCCCAACCCAGAAAACCTCTCCATAAAGGTAGAAGAAAAAGGAAAAACAATTTTATTATTGGATCAACATTAAACCAGAATGAGATGCAACACAGGCAATCCACTAGAGATTGAAAAAAAAAAAAAAATACTGCAAAAAAACAAAATCTCACCCTTTTGTATAGCCAAGCAGATAAAACCCATTACATAAATGTTCTCAAGATAAATACTAGTCCTCAAGTAAGAAGGCTTGACAGCACTATTTGTCACCCACAGTTCATCTTAAATTCACCTGGTAATTGAAGTGGGCTTTGTTTTTGCTAATTGCCTGAATCCAAAGGAATAATAAAATTTCTCATCCCTCTATGACAGGAAGAGAGTTTCAACTTGGAGCCAGATATCTAAGTTAAACTCCCATGGAATTAGGGAGACAAGGGTGCTGCCTTCCTTCATGTTTACATTTCAAAAAGATGGTTCCCAGGTCCTGGAGAAAGACATTCCTAAGGTGTAAAGCTTAGAAAAGGCTAATTTGACTTTAAATAAGATTTACATATTTCTCAAAGGGCAGGAAAGTAGTAACAGGTTTTCTAAAGAATGCTCTAAGCAAAGGGAATGGGGGAGGGATCACTTTCCCTTTATGCACTAAGAAAAATTAATATAGATATTTTTTTATTTGTGTTTACCCTTACAACAAGATTGAAAAAGACACAGTCCCTTCAAGAGAACAATAAGATTGACAGCTGGCTATTCAAAAGAAATGAGAGGCCAGAAGTCTACAAAACAATAATTTTAGAATACTGAAAGAAAATAGCTGCCAACCTATAATTCTAAAACCAGTGAATATATCCATAAAAATTGAAAGCAAAATATAGTATCAGATAAACAAAACTTAAAGTATTTGTCACTATCAGCTTTGGATGTAAAGAATTCCTAAAGTGAGTTTCTCCTGCAAAATAGAAGCTTGGTAATACAGAAAGAAAAGGAAATAATCATCAGAAAGGGTAAATGTGGGTAAATCTAAATGGATATTTATTAGCTAAAACAATTATAATAATGTTTTGTAAAGTGGAAATAACTGTAGAGTTAAATATGTGAAAAAGAAGCAAAATTGGCTGGAGTTTCCTAAAATGCATATAGGATGTGTTAAGTTCCTTGTATTATCCAGGAATTAGTAAAAGTACCAATATCAGACAGACTATTAGATGCCAGGGATGATAGTTGTAGTCTCTAGGTTAATTAATGAACTAGTAAAAGAAAAAAATAGAATAATAAAATATACTTGATTAGTATCAAATAAGGCAAAAAAATAAAACAATAAACCAAAAATAAAAAATAGTTGGGGCAAGTAGGAAATAAGAATAAGATTTAAACCCAAATATATCAGTAATATATTAAATATAAATGTGACTTAAAGCAAAAATGTCACATTGTATAAAAAAATAAAGTGCAATCATGTGTTGCTGACAGTAGTCACAGCTTATAAGGGCACTTAAAGGTTGAAAGTAAAAGAATGAGAAAAGATTTGCCACACATACACTAAAATAATAACAGAAAATTAAAGCTGGAGTAGCCAAACTAATATCAGACAATGTAGACTTTAAAGCAAAAAAGCATTACTAAGATAAAGAGATTATTTCACAATGATGAAAGATCAATTCAACAATAAGATGTTAAAACACTTCATTTGTATAGAGCTAATATCATAATAGAAATATATAAAATATATATGAAGTAAAAACTGGCAAAACTTAAAGGACAAATAGACCAAATCTACAATTACAGTGGAATATTTTAATATATCTCGCTCTGTAACCAATAGAATAAAGAAGAAAAAATCATAATATATTAACTTAATTCCTGATTGACATATATAGAACACTGCACTACACACCTGCTGAATACACATCCTTTTCAAATGAATATGCAACAAAATAGTTCATATGTTGGGCTACATAGCATGTCTCAACAACCTTCAAATAATTGATATCCTGCAGACTAGATAACTAGAAAATATTCAGTGTTTGGAAATTAAACAATTCATATCTCAATATATCAAAAAAGAAATCATAAAGAAAATTTAAAACATTTAAAAAATAAATGATAAGGAAAATATCACATCAAAAGTTGTAGACATCAGAAAAAGCAGAATTTAGGGAAACATTCAAGTCTCAACTATACTTATTAGATAAGAAAAGGTTGAAAACCAATTATCTAAGCATTCTTCATAAGAAGCAAATAAAGGATGAGGCAATTAAACCTAGTAAAAAGGGAGAAAGGAAATAATAAAGATAAGAGCAGAGATTAATGAAGTAGGATAAAAATGTAAAATAAAGATTATCACCTAGTATGGCTAAGTTAAAAAAATTTTTTTAAAAGAGGGAGAGAGGTAATCTAAGCACCTTTAAAAAAAATATATATATATATATATATATAAATTTTTTAAAAATTAAAAAATAAAAAAAAGAGGGAGAGAAAAGAGAAAGGACAAAAAATATATACCATATCAAGAATAAAGAGTGGGCATCACTACAAATCCCACAGACATTAAACCGGATTTTACAAGCAACTTTATGACAATAGAGTTAAAATTTTATTTTAGATAAAATAGACACATTTATTGGAAAACACAACTTCATTTCTACATCTATTATACAAATTGAATCTCCAATTAGAACTCTTCCCCACAAAGTAACCTCAGGTCCAGATGACTTCCTTGGTGAATCCTTCCAGACATTTAAGTTAAAAATTACCTTAATCTCACCAAAATTCTTCCAGAGAATATAAAAGATGAATAAAGGGAAGCGGCTGTGGCTCAATCAGTAGGGCTCCTGTTTACCATATGGGAGGCCCCGGGTTTGGTTCCCGGGGCCTCCTGGTGAAGGCAAGCCCGCCCGCACGGCGTGGTTAGCTGACCCAGTGAGCACAAGCAGCAAGGGGGGGGGATAAATGAATAAATAAATAAAATCTTTAAAAAAAATAAAAATAAAAATAAAAATAAATAAATAAAAGATGAATATTTCCCAACTTTTTATTTAATGAGACAAACATAACTTTGAGGCTAAAACTGACAAAGAAGGGGATATTACAGACTAATCCCTTTGATGAACATAGAGTAAATCCTTAACATTAAATTAACATATAAAATCCAATAATATAGAAAAAGAATGGTAGATCACCACCAATTTTTGTTTTCTCTAGGAATGCAAGACTTTTTCAACTGTAAAAATTAATCAGGGAATGGATGTTGCTCAAGTGGTTGAGTGCCTGCTTCCCATGTATGAGATCCCAGGTTCGATTCCCAGTACCTCCTAAAAACAAACAAACTTACAAAAAACCAACTCTCTTTGGGGAGCAGATGTAGTTCAGTGGTTGAGCACGTGCTTCCCATGTACAAGGTCCTGGATTAAATCCCTGGTACCTCCTAAAAAAAAGTGTGATTAATCACACTATCAGATTAAAAGAAAAAACAATTATTTTGATAAAGTACATTTGATAAAATTCAACAGCTGTTGAAGAGGAGGAGAATAATAAGGAGCAGGATGATAATGATAATAAAAAACTTTAGCAAAAAACACCAGACCATCCTTAATCTGATGAAGGCTAACTACAAAACACCTACAGCAAACATGCTTCATGATGAAATATTAAAGGCTTCCTCTGATGATTGTTGAAAGAGCAAGACTCTTCACTATCACAACTATTCAGCATTGTACTGAAAGTCCTAGCCAATTCCATAAGGCAAAGAAAATAAGATCGGTAAGGATTGGAAAGGAACGACTGAAAGTGTGATTATTCAAAGATGATGTTATTTTGTACCTAGAACAAAAATCTAGAGAAAAAATATTAGAATCAATAATTCAATTTAAAACTACATCTGAACACAATATTAAAAAACAATTGTATCTCTATATATTGCAAGAAATAAGAAAATAACATTTTAAAATTCTGCACTTGATAATAGCATCCGATATTATGCACATCCGCTACCTTGAATACTATCTGATGAAGCAGGGGTATGATCTCTATAAAGAGGAATTATCCATGAGGACCTACATCTTGATGCTGAGTAGCCATTGTGAACTCAATCATTCACACATCCTTGATTATATGTTTTTAGAACCATACTATTTACTATGGAAAAGACAGAAATGGACCACATAGGATGTGCCACCCTTGAAGAATCTTAAAGCAAACCACACAATAATATTTTACAATAGAATTAATGGACTTGAAAACAGAAATTAATGAAATAGAAACTTAAAAGTAAGAAAGTAAAAAAAAAATTGTTTTTTTTTAAGCAAGTTTGAGTAAGAAAAAGAAAATACAAATAGAATAAAGAAAAAGAAAAGATTGGAAATCTATAGAGAACAATGACAATACAATATACTGAAAAGGTATTCAAAGATCAGTCTCTTAAAAATAGGCTCAAATGTTTTAACACCAGAAATATATGAATTTATTTTCTGGCTAGGAACCTTTACTTACTTAGATCACTTTATTTTCTCTTACTTTCATTTTACAGGTGAGAAAACAGAAGTGCAGAAAATGTAATTAACTTATTCATGTAACATCATACAGCTAATAATAACACCTACAATTTCTTAGCGGTCCATGTGTCTGATTTTGTGATAGGTGTGCACTCCATTTCCAATATTTAAATCTTAGCAAGGTGATTTTCTTACCCTGTTTCATAAGCTAACAAATGAGTCTCAAAGAGATTAAGCAATTATTGCAAAGTTATATAAGTTTAGCATCTCAAAGAGTCAGGTTTCAAATCTCTTACTCCAAAATCCTTGCTCTTTAAGTGGTTTTTGAAGTATTTTGCACTATACCAAACTTTCCTAAAGTGTTGGACTTTTGAACACTTTGTACATCAAGGGATGCTCTAGGAAACAAAAAAAGCATGCAAATAAAAAATGTGTACTATGACCATTAAAGGGGGTTTATCTCTCTCTCAGAGCTTTGCAATGCAATTTAGTATACTACAGGCCCTGAAAAACTCCTCCTATCATGGAATATCTTTGGTTTACTTTAATCTTTCATCTTTGCTTTCCTAAATTTATTTGATCTCAGATTAAACCCCTATGCACACATTTCCCCCCACATATGAATTAAACACTATATCATGAAAGTTGTAGGATTTTGGTTTCTTTTAAAATATCTTGAGACCTTTATAATAACAACTTCTGCCCAGGGTAGCTCTGTTACTGTACTTCAGAGACAGGATCTCTAACCATTTCTATGAAGAAATTATTTTCCCAAATATTATGATATTCTGAAATGTGGTTTGGGGAGAGCCTGGTGGCTTTATGTCTCTCTCCACTGAGAGTCTTGATGACTGGTAAGGGAAGATATGGAGATTAAAATGGTCCAGCTTCAAATTAGACTAATGGATTGCAATTAGCCTGATGGTCATATCTTCGTCAGTTTACAAATCACAAGCTCCTGCCTTTTGTCTCAGTCCCATCCCCAATCTTCAGTCATGATTTTGCACAATCTTTACCTCTTCTGGATAAACAAACTGAGGAATAGAAATGATCTAAAGATACTTCTATATTTGCACTACCCCTCCATGCAAACACACACCCAATCATGGGACTCCCTTTTAACTGATGGGTTCCACAGAGGGAGACTTTATTACAAAATCCTGACCACATGTCAGAATTTTAAAAATTTTTGGTAGTTAAGCTTATTGTTTACAAGAAAACTTAGTTTTTAAAATCAAATATCACAAAACAATCAAAAGCTTCAAGTGAGAGTCATGAATGAGACAATATGGTACCACTGAAGTGAGTATCCAATAGATATAAATTCAGAATTAAGATTTAAATGAAAAACTTTCTAGAGAAGACAGACTGTTCATATCCAAAGTCAGAAATGCCAGTCCTCCTTCAAACACATTCTTTTTAAATTTATCAGTCATAAAAAAAGGTTAAATCCAGAAAATAGCTTGAAATACATTGTAATCCACAGGGAAATCATCAAAAGAATCATTCAGATTGACTCCTACTTTTCGACTCATAAGACAAAATAATTATTAGTGATGAATAGTCTGAGTCACCTATTCTTCTAAATGAAACACAATGGCCTACTTAGGGATATATATATATATTTCTATATATGTGTGTTTTGCATATTATATATTATATATATTTATTTATACACATAAACTAGCAGGTAGCTTTGAAATTTTAATTTACCATTGATAGCACTAGTGAGGAACATAATATGCAATTGACTGTTTTAAAAATTCAATGAACCATGCCAAGGTTTTTGTAATGAAATCCCTCTGCAATTCATTCATTCAATTTAATTATATGCACTTTCCCAATAAATGGTAGTTTATGCAAGTCTAGGAAATAAACATTTCTCAACCCAAATGATAGGGCTTCTATAGTGGACTTTCACTATATCTTTATTAAATCAAACCCATTCAATAAATATTTATAAACAGCTATGTGCCAAGCCCCACACAACCTGTCAGGCTATACAAAGAAAAATAAGATATGGGAGCTGCCAACAAGGAGTCACAATATACTGAAATCTATTGAGTTCATCTCAATTGAAATTGAGGCTATACCACTAGAAAATGTTTCAAGAGGATTTTAAACTATAAAAGGAAGCCTTGACTTTTGGAAACCTTTTGGGTTTAGTGAACATTGTGTCATAGTTGTTTTCTATTTTTTTTTAAACAAAGGTATTTTCATGGGTTTTCAAATTATAAGTTGGTATAAGTATTTAGTAAATTTTATAATCTGAATTGCACAGGAATACGTGATTTTTACTTATTTTCAATCTATCATGGTAAAAAGGCATTTGAAAGGAAATGACTTGAGTCATGAATAGACTGAATTGTTCAGCAGACAGCTCTTAAATTATAAATCTTTAAATGTTTAGGAGCAATACTTTTTGCTTGAGTTCCTTTCATACAATGACAAATTGTGAAACTACAACTTTTGTGTTCTATAATTTAGCAAAGGTATTGCTTAAAAGTCTACATGTCAACTTCTTTCTTTTAAAGTATACATAATGATGCATGTTTACATGTTGTCTTTTCCATACCATTTAAAATCATAGTTATGCAGTGAAGATGGCAAAGTGGAGGCTATTAAAAATATATTCCTTCAGCAGTACAGAATGCTTTAACAAAGTAATACTGGCTGTGTTTCAAGTCAGTAACTCTAATGGCATTCTTCAATTTCTCATATTTCCAAGCCCTCAGAACAAAAGTGCCACTATCAATAGGGTGCAGGTTTTCGAACTCATTTTGATTTCCATTGAAACTTCTTCTTCATACTTACATGGACTCTAAAAGTCTTCAAGCTTCTTAAATATCGGATGTGAAGACTAAAGCCAGAAGCTATTTATTTGGGAAATGAATTATCCTAATCTCTTACAGCCATTTCTGCACTATAAAATTGTAAGGAAGAAATGAAGAAAAACAACACAGGGGGACAAATGAGCAGAGACGAAAGTGAAGACAATTTTGAAGGAGAGAGTTCTAGATGTCCAGATGAGGAGTATTCAAAACTAGTATGTAGTTGTTAAAATGTAATGGACTTGCCTTGTAAAATAGGCTTAGGAATTTACAATATCAAAGTCTTCACAATTCAAACTATAAAGAGAAAAAAACATTTCTAATCAAAGTATCAAATGCATTTCTCCAATTTCTCAATATATTTTAATGTGCCTGGCAAGGCGTTAGGCCAGTGGTTCTCAATTGTTTGCTTGCATCAGAATCGCCTGGAGGGCTTGATACAACAAAGATTGTTGAGCCCCAAAGTCTCTGATTCTCTGGGACCCGAGAATATGCATTTGTAACAAGTTCCCAGGTGATGCTTGTGTCGTGGTTCAGCAGTAAGATAGTGTGACGAATCGAAAAGAATATGTGGCAAAGGCTACTGCCTTCCATAAGCTTCCTATTTTCGGGAGACAGGTCTAACAAGGATAAAACATTTAAAGGACAAAATAAGATAATATAAAATAAATGTGTAATTTTACACATGTGTCAAAATAGAAGAATGTGAAAGGAATAAAACAAAATGAAGTAACTTAGGCTAAGAGACGGAAAATGGAGTCAGAGAGCTGTGCATACAGAAAGGCCCTTAGGCCATTCCCCAAATCCTGAAACTGGGTGTTATAAGTGAAACCTAAGCAGCTACAAAACTGTTCCCTTTATGTAAAAAAAGAAGCCTATTTCTATGACCCTTGCCCTATCCAACTTCTTTTTTTTTCTTTCTCGTTTGCCTTTTTAAAAACCCTTTGCTACCTAAATCTGTGTACCCCAAGTTGCAATGCTAAGACCCCAAATAAATGCATTTATTTCTTTACAGCTCAGTTTATTTCTGGGTGACATTACATGGTGTCAGAAGCAGGATCCAAAGCGACTGACACGTCAACTCCGGACCAGCCATTGGATTCAAGCATGGTACCTGCTCGAGCCTCTTGCGTTTTGTCCTCTCCCAGACCACCTCAGGTTTCTGTTGGCGAGTCCTCTTGGTTCTGAACCTTCCTTCCTTTGGTTGAAGTTCTGGCCTTTATTTGGGTGTCTTCTGGTTAAGGGCATTTTGAACTTTGTTCTTCTGGCAGTATTTTGAACTTTTTTCTTTTGGTTTGGTCTGGTGGCAGCAATGCTTTTGGTTGCCCTTTTGGTATACAGGAATCTTTCCTGTTTGAGGAGTAATCAAATATATGGAATCTCTTCTTTCTGTCTTTCCCTTATTTTATTTGGTGGGATGCTGTTTTAGTCTATTAGACTGCTGAAGGGAATATATCAGAATGGCTTGGATTTTTATAAGGGGGATTTATTAGCTTACAAGCTTACAGCTCTGAGGACATGAAAATGTTAAAAGCAAGGCATCACCAAAGACCGGCTGCCAGTCACCCTGGACTCCTCTGTCATATGGCAAGGCACATGGCACGTCTGCTGTTCTCTCCCTTCTCTTCCAGGTTTTGTTGCTTTCAGCTTCTGGCTTCCATGGATTTCTCCCTTTATCCCATTTATAAAGGACTCCAGTAAGAGGATTAAAACCCACTCTAGGCCATACCCCAAACTGAAGTACCTAATCAAAAGGTCCTTAATTGAAGTAACCTAATCAAAAGGCTGTTCACAACCACAGGAATGGATTAGATTTCAGAACCTGATTCTTCTGGGATCCATACAGGTTCAAATGATCACAGATACCACCATAACATTTTACTTGAACTCTTTTCTGACTGAGAGCAATCACATAATTTAAGTGGCCCCAGATGGGCAAAATTGACAATGGGTTGCCTGTCACCCTCAATCCATGCAACTAGGGACAACTGGTCATGGGCTGGACAACAAGAAGCACAGGCTGTCCACCAGGTTAAAGA
The DNA here is from genome assembly GCA_026826555.1 of Tolypeutes matacus. Lineage (NCBI taxonomy): Eukaryota > Metazoa > Chordata > Mammalia > Cingulata > Chlamyphoridae > Tolypeutes > Tolypeutes matacus. Next base: position 1,069,145 of record JAKSZT010054121.1, read on the forward strand.
AGTATCCCGTGTAAGGCACACTGTAGAACATCTCATTAACCCAACTCTAAAACAAATCCTGTCAGGTTTTTAGACTTAGGATTGCTCTCAACCAGAAACAATGGGTTCTAATTCTTCCAAAAACTCTAATGGTACACTGTCTTCTAGCACACCAGCTGGTTTCATGTACAAAAATTATGGTCCTGCCTCATATAAATCCTGGTCTCACTGAATCTGGCATACTAGAGACATAGAGATATATAACTTGCAAATATGTCTTCTCACTTTATTGATAATTTCCTTTGCACAAAAGTTTTTATTTTTTTTCATGAAGCTAACTTTATTGAACGCTCTATTATTGTATCAGTACAGAACTTGATCATGAAATACCAGATAAAACTTGCAAAGTATATGGCACTTTAAAGAGCCAAGAAAATGAAATAGGTAGTTTAGCTTCTGAAACAATAACTGCAAAAAGTAAATACTGAGAAATAAATTTACGAAACATTTTCTTAACACAATGTGACAATAACAAGAAAGGCAGACCATGCTATCACAAAAGCCTTTTCTTCCACACTTAAGTTCATAGAGGTAAAGAGTGGCTACTCTAGACCATATGTTTCCGTTTGCTAAGGGCTGCTAAGGCAATATATCAGAAGTGGATTGACTTTTATATTGGGAATTTATTAGGTTGAAAGCTTACAGTTCTGAGGCTGTGAAAGTGTCCAAATCAAGGCATCATCAAGAGATGCTGTCTCACCAAGTTGCAGCTGTGGGGGCAATCAGGCTCATGGCTGCACCATCTAAAAATGCTTTCTCTCCAAGCTCAGCTATGGGCAATCAAGCACATGGCAGGGCAAAATGATCATCTCACCCCTCTCCTCCGGGCCTCTCTTCAGCTTCTAGCTGCTCTGTGGGCCTCCTCCCTTGCCTCTTTGCTCCACTCATTCCAGCCTCTGGCCTCCGGGACCTCTCCTTCTGTCTCTGAGGCCTTTTTCTGTGTGTCTCTGCTTTCAAACCTCCATTTATAAAGGACTCCAGCAAGAGGACCAAAACCCACCCTGAGTCATGCCTGACTGAAGCAATCCAGTCAAAGTCCCCCCAGCTGAATCTAATCCAATCAAAGGGTCCTACACCCACAGAAGTGGATTACCTTCAAGAACATAATCTTTTCTGGAATCCACATAAAACTTCAAACTGTCACACAATTTATAAAAAAGTCAACAAATATTTTTCATCATGGCCCCACACTTCCTACCCGGGTGAAAAGTTTTCCATAAGCGTTTTCTTTCTTTTTTCTTTTTAAGATGTATTTATTTATTTCTGCCCCCCCCCATTGTTTTAGCATTTGCTGTCTGCTCTCTGTGTGTTCTTCTGTGTCTGCTTGTCTTCTCTTTAGGCAGCACCGGGAACTGATCCTGGGACCTTCCAGGGTGGAGAGAGGCGCTCAATCTCTTGCGCCACCTCAGTTCCCTGGTCTGCTGCATCTCTTATTGTCTCTCTTCTGTGTCTCTTTTTGTTGTGTTATCTTGTTGCACCAGCACTCTGCGTGGGCCAGCACTCCTGCATGGGCCAGCTCTCCGCTCGGGCCAGCTCACCCCGTAGGCCATCTTGCTTTTCATCAGGAGGCCCTGGGAATCAAACCCTGGATCTTCTATATGGTAGATGGGAGCCCAATCGCTTGAGCTTCCCATGGGTTTTCTTGACAGTCTCAGAATTCTCAATGGTCCTTTAGGCTCCCAAGTAGAGATTGTGTATATAAACTGTATATAGGAAGATTATACTGCATATGATGGGATTCTTTTTTTGCTTAGCATTTTATCATAAATATTTTTAATATATCAACAATTAAAAGTCCTCAGAAACATTTTAATGGTAGAAAAATATTCTAAAACATAGGTACATTAATAGCTTAAGTGTTTTCCTATTTTTGAATAGTCAGACTTTTCCCTATTTTCATACTAGAACAAAACACCTATGTAAGTACATAAATCTTTAACCACATTTCAACTAGTTCCCTAGGATAGATTCCCATAAGTAGAATTATTGAGGCAAACACTTTTTGGTATGAACATCTGTAAGACTGCATTCTAGAATTACGTTTTTTGAACAAGTAATATGGGAATAAACACTTCTTAAACTATAATTTCCCCAAGAGAAAAGAGGAGTCAGCCATAACAGGCTCCAATGATTTTTAAGAAAAAGAAGATAGATTCATTAAAATCAAATGTAGGAGTAGATGTGGCTCAAGCCATTGAGCTCCTGCTTCCCACATAAGAGGTCCCGGGTTTGATCCCCAGTGCCTCCTAAAAACAAAAACAAACAACAAGCAAAACAAACAAAAAAAACCAACTCAATGGAGCCAATGTGGCTCAGTGGTTGAGCACTGGCTTCCCACATATAAGGTCCCAGGTTCAATCCCCGGCCCTGGTACCACAAAAGAAAAGATAAACAAAAACAAAAAGCAAATGTAGAACTTTACATAGAGTTTTAAATAGCTAATCTTTATCTTAAGATTCTCTAAGCTATTTATAATGATCATGAATTACCTACATGTGGATTCAAAATCAGAAATCAAATGACTATAGCTATCATTCTAGTTTTATCCTTTTTTTTCCCCCAAAATATAGTCACTGTGTCCCAACTTTATTGGTATCAAAACATCAACCAGCCAAATAATTACAGAAACTAACATAAGAATAACTGTACTAGATTATAGATCAATGACCTTAGGAAATATATAGTATGTTAGGAATACTTTCATTTAAAGTAGAGCTTTCTTTGGAATATCCACACTATAATTTCATAAATTCATTTTTCATCTTCTGATTGTTCTTCAAAAGGGAAAGGCTACAGAATATTCCTATAAATCATGCATCAGTAAATTTTTCCTTAGGAAGGTCAGATAGCTTTTCTTCCCTTATCAAAGAACAACTACTGGCACAAGAAGCACAGTCTGATATTTCCACAGCACTCTCACCTTCTTCAAATTTATTACATTCATTAGCATCTTCCCTGTCACTGTCAATCTCCCAGTCAATAAACTGAAGTTCATCTTTACTAGCCCCATCTTCTGGCCATAAAGCATTCTTGTTACAAAATCTGTCTATTCTATAACTATGTCCATTATTCTGTGATTTAGAAAGTATCTTCATCTGACAGATCACTTCCACTGGAATTCCTTGTTAAATCTTTAGGCACATTTTCAATCTTAGATGTGGAAGTTTCCCCTTTGGGTCCATGTGATAATTCAAGGTGCTTTTCTGTAATAGTCTTCTTTTTAGCTGTTCACACCAGAGTCCCATAAGTGTCCTGGAATCCTTCCCACACCTGATCCAGGCTCCTTAAAGGGCAGCCACTGTGCCCACTGTTTTCAGGCCTGATTCTCTGTGCTGCAGCCATCTCTCTGCTGGAAAAGATGGATATTCTATATTGCAATTCCTTTTTCTCTTTGGGCAGCAAGCACTGCTGTTGCAAGGCGTGTCCAGACACCAAAAGTTTTTAATTTTGATGAAGTCCAATATATTTATTTTTTCTTTTGTTGATCAGCTTTTGGTATCATATCTAAGAATCCATTGCCAAATCCAAGGTCATGAAGATTTACTCCTTTTTCTTCTAAGACTTTCAGATTTTTACCTGTTAAATTTAGATCATTCATCCATTTTGAGTTCATTTTTTGACATTGTGTGAGGTAGGGGTCTGTGACAGTTAATTTAGTTTATCAGCATGAGTAGTGATGGTGTTTAGTTGTTTGGTCAAGCAATCACTGGCCTGAGAGGATATTGGTGAGGATATTTCATGAATTTTAATCATTACTCAGATGATTACATCTACAATCAACAAAAGAGAGTGCATTTAGCAATGAGAAAAGTCTAATTCAATCAGTTGTAGGCTTTAAAGGAAGAACTGATAATTTCAGCAGTCAGAAAAAAGAATTATCTTTACTTCAGCCAGCCAGCTTCTCCTGGACAATTCATTGAAACCATAATTGGAGTTCCCAATTTACTTCCTGCCCTATGGAATTCAGACATGAATTACACAGTCATGTAAGCCAAGACTGATAATAATAAATCTCATAATATTTACATATATATTACATGTCCATCATACAAGTATAAGAATGTTCTTTCATGAATTATAACAAATATACAATGCTAATACAAAGTGGTAATAATTGGGGGCTGTATGGGAAAAAATATACCTAATGTAAATGATAGATGTTAGATAGAACTATTTTAATACTCTTTCATCAATTGAAACAAAGGTAACTAATGTTTAAAAAATGTACAATTATAAAAAGTGCTATCATCAATTGTAACAAATATTCCACACCAATGCAGGGTGTTGGCAGTGGGGTGGTATGTGTGGATCCTGTATTTTATGCATGATCATTTTGTAAACTTACAATTTCTCTAATAAAAAAAGAAATCAATTAATGTAATATACCACATTAGTAGAAAGAAGGAAAAAAACATGGAAAATTATAAAACCCTACTAAACGAAATCTAAGAAGATCTAAATAAATGGAAGGATATTCCATGTTCATGGATCAGAACACTAAATATTAAGATGTCAATTCTATCCAAAGCACACCTGGCACATAGGTAGGTGGGAGGCTCCAGTCTCTGGAAGTATACCTAAAAACTCCAGCATCACATATAGGTTTGAATAGAAGGGACTGGTGAACCATGTGCAGGGAGGACTTATTTGAGTCTAATTCTGTCACTCTCAGGAGCACAGGTTCCAAAATAGAACCCACTGATAAGACATCAGTCTCTGGGGCTATCCCCCCTTATATATGCATGAAATCTAGGTGGAGCTGCAACTCCTACCCTACAGCTCAATGGACTCATCCAAGTCACCTGGTGAGGAGACAATGATGGGCAATGGCCATCCCAGGGAATGGAGAGGGCCTGCATCTGCACGCAGGATCATCCCACCCACCATATCCATGGAATATAAGCCCTCTCTCACTTGGAGTTGGAGTGGACATCACCATCCCAGTCCCCTCAGGATTGGGGGAAGAACTATGGACTAGAGTGGACTTGATGGTATTCTCTTGATCACATATGGTGATTCTAGCAATGCAAGAAATTATAACAATGAGGTGGAGCCAGTGGCCACCTGACACTTTTGGGGTAGGGAGGGGATGAGCAGTTGAAATAAAGGGGCTTCTTTGGGAGTTGGAGGTTGTCCTGAGTACTGTTATGGCAACGGATGTAGGCCATTTTAAATCACACACCACTCAGAACTGAGTGGGAGAGAGTGTGGTCTACAGTGTGAACTGTGGTCTATGGTTGGTGGCAAGGCTCCAGGATGTGTAAGTTCATTGAGGGTGGTGGGCCACACTTGTGGGAGATGTTTGTGTGGGATGTGGTGGGAGGTGTGGGAGGTGGGCAACATGGGAATCCCAGTGGGTTCCGTGTAATATTTTGGGTAATCTAAGCACCTCTTAAAATATATGTATATATATATATAAATAACATTTTTGTAAGCAAATACACATATATGCATATATATTTATATATCATTTTGCAAATGTTTGTATGTATTGTGAGAATTTTGATTTTTACCCACAATAAAAATAAATTTTAAAAAAATTCTATCCAAAGCAATTTACAGATTCAACACAATCCCAACCAAAATTCCAACAGTGTTCTTTGCAGAAATGGAAAAGCCAATCACCAAATTTATATGAAAGGGTAAGGGACCCCAAATAGCTAAAACCATGTTGAAAAGGAAAAACAAATTATGAGGATACACAGTTCCCAATATTAAAACTTATTACAAACCTACAATAATCAAACCATCATGGTAGAGGCAAAACAGACCTGTAGACCAAAGGACTCAGTTGAGAGTTCAGAAATATACCCCCCCAAAAAAAAAAAAGAAAAAAGAAAGAAAGAAAGAAATATACCCTCATACCAATTAATTTTTTACAAAGGTGCCAAGTCTACTCAATAGGGAAACAATAGTCTATTCAACAAATTGTGCTGAGAAAACTCGATATCCATATGGGAAAGAATGAAAGTGAACCTCTATCCACACCATGTACAAAGATTAACTCAAAATTTGATCAAAGACCTAAATATAAGAACCTAAATCTATAAAACTCCTAGAAGAAAACACTGGGAAGCATCTTAAGGACTTGAGTTAGGCTATGCTGTCTTAGACTTTACACCAAAAGCATGAGCAACAATAGAAAAAATAGACAAATGGGACTTCATCAGAATTAAAACCTTTGTTGCATCAAAGGATTTCATCATGAAATTTAAAATGCAGCCTACAGACTGGGAGAAAATAAGGGTTTAATTTCCAGAATATATAAAGATATCCTACAACTCAACAACAAAAAGACACATAACCTAATTTTAAAATGAGCAAAAGACTTAAATAGCCATATTTCCAAAGAAGATATGCAAATGTCCAATAAACAGGTGAAAAGATGTTCAACATCATTAGCCATGAGGGAAATGTAAATCAAAACCAAAATAAGACACCAGTTCAGACCTACTAGAATGGCTACTTTAAAAAAATAATAAAAACAATAAAAACAAGAACAGAAAATAGGTTTTGGAGAGGATGGGGAGGACCACTCATTCATTGCTGGTGGGAATGTAAAATAGTGCAACTGCTGTGGAAGACAGTTTGGTGTTTCCTCAGAAAGTTAAGTATAGAATTACCCTATGACCCTGCAGTCCCACTTCTAGGTATACACCCAAAAGAATAGAAAGCGGGGACTCGAACAGATAATTTCACACCAATGTTCATAGCATTATTCACAATTGCCAAAAGGTGGAAGCAACCCAGTGTCCCATCAATAGATGAATGGATTATGAAAATGTGGTATATACATACAATATAACATTATTCAGCCTTAAATAGGAATGAAGTTCTGATACATCCAACAATGTGGGAGAACCTTGAAGACATCATATGGAGTGAAATAAGCCAGACATAAAAAGGCAAATATTATATGATCTCACTGATTTGAAATAATTAAGAAAAGTAAGTTCATGAAGTCAGAAACTAGAATACAGGATCCCTGGGGTTGGGGTGGAGTTAGAGAATGGGGAGTATGGGTAGTTAATGCTTAATTGGTACAGAGCTTCTGTTCAGGGTGATAGAAAAGTTTTGATAATGAGTGGTGTTGATGGTAGAACAACATTGTGAATGTAATACTGAATGTATACTAAAAAATGGTTAAAATGGGAAATTTTAGGATGTATATATGTTACTGGAATAAAAATTTTTTTTAAATCTAAAGTACTGTACAACACAACCAGGGAACCCTAATGTAAACTCTGGATTATAGTAATAGTATAATTATAATAATATTGTTTCATCGATTGGAACAAAGATACCACACTAATAAAGGGAGTTTTTTTTTTTTTTTTTTTTTTTTTTTAAAACCATGGAAGCCCCAGGACCCCCAGCAAGCCAACACCAGAATGCTACCAATTGTATGTATAATTAAGCCTTCTAGCCTCTGAAACTGAAATTCCTGTCTAGCCTTGGAAATTTCCTTTGTTTAAGCCAACCCCTTGTATAGTATTCCATCTCAAAGCCAGAAATGTCCCATTAAGTCTTTCTCACATCAAACCTCTCTGGCACCAACTCTTCTGCCTACCTCTTCCACATTTGTTGCTTTCAGCTCTTTGGTTTACTGTTTGCATACTCCTATTTTTAAAAAAAGCAGAGGTGATCTCTCTTTGACTTTTAAAAGAAAATTTAAGATGTTTATATTTATTGTCATAACTGAATCCAGGTACTTTTTGGTAAATGTATTCTATGCGTTTATTTTTATATCCCCTACTTACATTTTATTTGACATTTTGCTTCAGTGTTTCTTGTTGCCTTCTTTTTTCTCTAGTGATTTGAAAGTGATATACCTTATTTTATTTTGAGCGTGATAATCTTTTTCAGTAGCAGTATAGAGAACATATCCTCATTGTAGCTTCTCACCATCTAGAATGAAAAATTTAGCATGATTTACTTCTCTCTTTCAGCATTTCTTCCTCATTTACTTTTTTTATTGGCATAATCTGTACTTTAGATCCAAATGGTATCAATAATTTTTCACTACATTATGTTTATTTTCTTCAAAGCATTTTGTATGTTCACATATTTTCATAATCATGGGAATAATAAACTTTTAAGATATATTAGTGGCATACCTCTGGTTTAATTATTCACAGCATTATTCTTTTTTTTAAAGATTTATTTATTTTTTTATCCATTTTACACCCCCCCCATTTTTGCCGTTTTTGTGTCCATTCGCTGGGCAATTCTCTGTGTCTGTTTCCTGTCCTCTCTTCTCATCCTTCTCCTCCCGTCTGCACCGGGATTCAATCCTGGGAACCTCCGATGTGGGAGAGAGGCGTTCTGCCACCTGCACCACCTTAGTTCCTGGTTTTTCAGCGCGTCTTGTCTTGGCTCTCCTTTGTGTCATGCACCTGTTACATCATCATCTTGCTGTGCTGGGTCTGGGGGCTCACCTGCTCGCTGGACCTGGTGGTGTATCCGTGAGCAGGGCCTGGGGGCTCACCCACTCGCAGGGCCTGGCGGCGCACCCGCTCGCGGGACCTGGTGGCCCATGCGTCTTCTATATTTTTCTTTATTTTACCGGGAGGTCCCAGGGATCGAACCCAGGTCCCTCCATATGGGAGACGGACGCCCAACCATTTGAGCCACATCCGCCCCCAGTATTATTCTTTATTGTGCATTTTTTACTTAACTGATTTCTTATGAGTCATTTCGTGGCTGGCTGTAGTATGTTCTTAATATTTTTTTGTTTTGTTTTGTTTTTATTTTTAAATTATTTTTAAAGACACTTTAGATTATATAATGTTACATCAAAAAAATAGGGGAGGGAGCAGATATGGCTCGAGTGGTTGAGCACCTGCTTCCCACATGGGAGGTCCCAGGTTCAGTTCCTGGTGCCTTCTGAAAACAAACAAACAAACAAACAACAAGAAAAACAAATGAAAAAAAACTCAGGAGAGTTGATGTGGCTCAGTGGTTGAGCACTGGCTTCCCATATACAAGGTCCTGGGTTCATTCCCCAGGCCCCGGTACCCAAAAAATAGGAGATTCCCATATAACTCCCCCCTCTCCCTCCCACACATTTCCCCATTAACAACATTTTTTTTTATTAGTGTGGTGCATTTGTTACAATTGATGAACAAATATTGAAGTATTGCTACTAACCATGGTCTATAGTTTACGTTATGGGTTACACTTTGCACCACACAATTTTATAGGTTTTGGTAAAATATATAATGGCCTGTATCTGTCATTGTGTTGTCATGCAGAACAATTCCAACAATTTCAATGTCCCAGTAATGCCCCATGTTACACCTATTCTTTCCTCTCCCTCCCCTCAGAACCTCTGGTGACCACTGCCTTTATAGCAATGTTACAAGTTCTTCCATTACTAGAATAATAATAAGTCTACTTTAGACCACAGTTACATTCCCCCCTTATGTTTGTTCATTTCTCAATCTTGAGGATTTGGGGATGATGATGCCCACTCTGCTTCCAATTGAGGGGGACTTAGATCCCATGGGTCAGATGGCTGGAACTCTCTTGCAGCTGTAAATAACCTCTGCTTTTTGAGATAGGTATTGTCCATCATCATCCTTTTGTTATTTGTCCTGGGTGAATCTGATGAATTGGAGGGTAGGTGTTGGCTGCAACTCTGCTGAGATTCAGGGCTCAACCAGCATACAAACAGCCAGAAGATTTAAGTCTCTGGATCACTTATTTAATAGGTATAGTGCTAATTATAGGTTCAGATAAAAGGGGCATAAGAACTATGTGTAGGAAAATTATAAATGAGTCCAATTCCAGTACATTGGGGGATTGGTTAACATATATTCCAAGGTAAGGCCCAATGATAGGGTGCTGAATTCCTGAGGTTGTCTACCCTGCCTATAGTGTCCAGATGCCTCTAGAGCCCTCAGGAGATACCCCCTTACCCCCCGCTTGAGGCACTGTTTACTGCTGCAGTCAGTGAGATCCTCCTAAAATGTGCATAAGCATACCCTTTGGAATGACCTCCCAACTCACTTTGAAATCTCTTAGCCATAAAAACTCATTTGTATTTAATATTTCCCCCTTTTGGTCAAGGTCTTTTTCCAAATGCATCACTAATTGGCACTTGGTAATAATCCCTTGCTGTGGGGGAGGCTCATCCTAAGGAGTCCTGGCCCACACTGGGTGGAAGGTAGTGAGTTTATATGCTGAGACAGGCCACATTAAGGACACTAGCTACGTACTGGTTTCTTAAGCTTTGTATATATGAGAATGACTCTCTGTTTCCATTAACATGAATGCAAGCATGACTTTTAAAATATTCTTAGGTAATAATGTTTTCTGCTAAAACCTCTGTAATCATATGACATCATTGTCTTGTATTTAATATTAAAGAAGAAATTCTTGATACTACCTTCTTGTTTCCATCTGTATATATGTAACTTCTTCTGCCTAGATGATTTTAAAATATTTTTAAAATTATCTGAAATTTAAAGTATTCACTTGGGTGTCATCTAAATGTGATTTCTCCCTTCATTAAGCAATTTAGTCCAATGGATAAGAATATGGAATCTGATGTCTGAGCGCCTGCCTTTGAATACTGGTTCCATCACATAATAGGCTTTGTAACTCTGAGCTAGCTACTGAACTTTTCTATATCTCAGTTTCCTCATCTGTTAAAAAAGGATGATAAGGTTTCTTTGAATATTAGCTGAGATAATGCATATAAAATGCTTAACACCATGATTAGCACAAAGTAAGTGCTCAATAGGCTGAAGCTGTTACTATTTATTTTTTCCTATTCTCAGATAGCCTCTTCAATTTGAAGTTCAATTCTTATATTCATGAAACTTCTTTCACTTTTTGTTTGCTTTTGGTCTTCTCTATTCTCACTTATGAAGAATTCTTATTACACATATTGAATTTCCTGGATTTGTCCTCTAGGTCTCTTATCTTTTCAGTCATCACCTTCATTAAATTAACCTTTCCTCTGACTTCTGAGAAAATGTCTTTTGTCAATCTTCTAAATTAATTATCTGGATTTCTGCAGTATTGAGTTTGGGGATTACTCTCTCTTGAATTTTTAAATTTGAACATCATGTCTACCTATATTTAAGGGCTGAAAGAGGTATGTTAAAATCTTTCACTATGATTTTGGTTTTGTCAATGACTTTGAAAATAATCATTTTGGGCTTTTGGTAGATGGAATAATAATGTGATTTATTTTAAGATAAAAAATTAGAGATTTAAAAACACATTTTCTTCTGCTTTTTCATAATGTACTATTTACTTGGACTCATCAACATGGTGGAATGTTTGCACTTTTCATATATCTTTCTCTCCTTGCTCATCCTTCAAATTAGAGAGAGACTTTGCAAGAAATCATACATGTCTATATTCAAATATTGCAGTACTAGATAAAGGAGAAAGAGGGACGTTTATATTTTATTTGTTTTTATTTTGCTAAATCACTACTTTGAGATCAATCCCATTCAGAAAATTTTGCTACTTTGCTGTGCAGTTAATTTTAAACACTCCATGTGTAGGCACCATTGGATGAAACTCCAAAAACCCTTCTTGGGATTGAAATTTACTCTTTGCCAACTGTTTCAGGGGAAACTTAGCCTCTTGGCTCAATCTAAGTTTGAAGGCCAGAGTTCTAGTTTCCTTCAGAAATATGGATGTAGCTACCAGGTAGGGTCGTTATCTTTTATTTCTGTCCTATATACATGTGCTTGCACAGGTGTGTGCATTTGTGTTTAGGTTTGTTGTGGAAGCCTGACAGATTCTGGGTGACATGACTACCATCTTTTGTATGGAAGTAAATAATGACATTCTCTGTATCATGCAAACTTGAGAATACGGCCCAGTTTTTTGTGTGTGGTGCCATAATGTCATTCTTGTGATCCTTTCTTTGCCAAAACTAATGGCTGGGATCAAGTACCTTTTGCGTTGTTGGCTCCATTATGGAATCCTGTCCACTTTGTTATATTGGCAACACTTTGATTGTATTGAAATTTTAAGTGACTGATATATCAAATCTTCAGAATTTGATATATCAAATTACTCAGTTTCTGATCTCTTAATGGCACCATTCACTGTTTTCATATTTGTTTAATCATTTAAATGGAATTTGAGGAAGGAGGGGAAGTAAACACATGGCCTCAAATTGCATCTTGAAACAAAAACTTAATTTATTCATTTAAAAGTACATCACAAGTGCCTTTTCATGTCAATAAATATTTATCTCTTCTAATATTTTAATGGCCAAAAGGAATCTTAATTTACTTTTTAAAATATCCAAATTAATGAGTTGATCATAATTTTTATGAATTTCTAACAAGCTACAAAAACTTTGATGGCTATGAATAATACATCACCTCTCTGCAACAGTGTCAGCAGAATAAAAAAGTGGCCCACACTAATTGTTTCCTTACACAACAAATATAATTATCTTCCAAACAAGCAGCTGTATCCATAACTAAAGCTGTAGGAGAGAATAAAGATAAAACATGTTGTGTTAGCTCTTATTTTTTAAAATGGTCTTCAGTTGGAGAAACTCTAAATTGTCATCTACAGCAAACATCCATTGGATCCAGCTATCATGGATAGACCATTAAGATCAATGGAATGGATCTGGATGTGTCTGCTTGCTAGAAGTAAATTTATTGAGAGCATAAGTCATCAGTCCAAACTTTTTATGACAACTTAAAAAAAAAGAGGCATTTGCCAAGTAAATCATCACCCCAAATCCTGGTAAATTTAAAAAATGATATTATAGTGATAGAAGAAATTGGCATGAAAAAAACATACTGGGATTACAGCAATATGACTGGGAAAGAAGAGATTTCAGGCTGAGTAGAACAGTGGGACTTGGGCAAGTGCCCTGCGTGCAAATACTGGCTCATAATAAAGAACTGAAATTGTATTCACAATATAAAAGGCTAAGTACAGACACGGCTATGAAAACTGTTGTGTGTGTAGGTTGCATATGTGTATATGCAAACAATATCTGTCACCAGGCCCACTGTTATAGAATAAAGAGGAGAAAGGATAAAAAAAAGAAAATAAAAGAGGGAGGGAGGAAACATTTTCCCCTTTTTGGCATTATAAACAAATTTTACTATTTCAAATGATTAATTATATTTACAATTGTGTCTCTGATATTGCTGATCAATTTTATTGTTCATTATGCTTAAACCTTAGACAAGAAACAACTTCCAGTGAATGCATCAGAGAATTTCAAATGGACAATTCTTGTGGCAGGTGCCTGGTTTAGCTTCAAAGACTTCCCTCCTCTATGAGAACTGCTGGTTGCTGGGATCCTCACTCATATTCAGTGGCCGGCCTTTCATTACAGCTGATTGAGCCAGGGAGTAGAATCAGGACTAAAGCTGGGCCAGATTTTTTTCCCTGGGAATTTTTCCTTCAATTCCTTCAACTCTTCCAGTATCCTTCTGATTATCTTTCATCAAAGATGCTAGCCAGAGTTATTTTCTTCTGTTTCCAAGCAAAATAATTCAGAATTTAATTCAGTTTGTCACTGAGGCTAATAACACTTTATGGCAAAACTATGGATTGTTTGTATAAGTTCAAATAAAATGACAAAGAAAGTAAGTGATGGGATTTGGTTCAAAGGAATGTGTAAACTAGAACACGTGTCTTGTAAGCATTTCCAAGAATATCAAAAGTTTTGCTTTGGTTCTCATGGAGGATTCAACATCAACATAGAAGAAAAACCAATGATTTCTGGGAGACCAGTCAACATTATTTATTTCAAATATATTGCACTTAGATTTTTTAAGAATAAAGAGACTCCATCTATTTTTTAATATTAGGATATCACAATACATTTTATATTAATATTTTCAAAATATTTAACCATAATTCATCAGTTAATCCTGATCATGTTAGTTAATATAGTTTCATATAAGTAATTTCATGCAAGAAACTCAAGCACAAAGAAGTGTCCTTAACCCCCCTTTTTTTTTTAAACCAAGATAGTTACTTAGCCAAGATAACTCTCATCATGCAACTCCTAAGCCTGTGAAAATGGAGCTAAATTATATTCTCTAGCTTCCTTAGATCTTGACAAACCCTCAGTAAAAATTCAAAAGCATGTGATACCATGGGAGTTACTTGTCCAAATGTATTTCAATACGACCCAATGTGGAAGTTGCTCTCTGGAGAACATGGGAGTTGTGAGTTGAGCAAATGGAGGGTTTAAGAATTGTAGGTACTGCTGTGCCGCCAGCACTAGATTATTCTCACATGGAGAAAGATACTAACAGACTCTTCTTCTACCACCTACCACCATTAGATTGGGTAGGTTACCACAGAGCTCTCTAAATGAGTTTGCTTCCTTTGCAATTTGGCTTTACGGGCCTTGAAATCAGATAGATGGATGGATGGATGGATAGACGGATGGATGGATGGATGGATGGATGGATGGATGGATGGATGGATGGATGGATGGATGGATGATAGATGGACAGAGAAAAATAATAGATATACTTTATCAACTAGGTGGATTTAGCCACACAGATAGCAATGCCGTCGTCCTATCTTTTTCCATATGTAGCTACTTATATTTTTTTAGTTTCCGAAGAAAGTATCCCTTATGGGACAAATCCAACTTATAACTCACACCCATCTCAGGTAATTGTTGGTTTGACTGTGAGACTCCCTGGGTTGTCCTTAGATTGTCTGAGTCCTCTCACTCTTCTTATAGTCTCTAAAAGCTTTTCTATGATAATACTGCATAATAAACAACTCCAAAATCTCACTGGTTCACCACAAACATTTATTTCCTAGTCTGTAGGTTGGCTGCAATTGCTCTGCTCCAGGTAGTGACTTCTCATTCCAGAACCCAGGCTGAAAGAACACCTCCTATCTATAATGGAGTATTTTCATGCAGAGGGGAGGAGCATAAGAGGGCTGTCAGAAACTTAGAATGATGCAGGCCATTATATATTTTGTCATAACCTACAAAATTGTGCGGAACAGAGTGTAAACTATAATGTAAACTATAGTCTATGGTTAGTAGCAATGCTTCAATATGTGTTCATCAATTATAACAAATGTACCACACTAATGAAGGATGTTGTTAATGTGGGAAAGTGTGGGAGGGGGTGGGGTATATGGGAATCCCTTATATTTTTTATGTAACATTTATGTAATCTAAAGCTTCTTTTAAAAAAAAATTAATTAAAAAACAAAAACAAAAACCTGCCATTGGAATTATTCCAGAAGCATCTTACCTTTGTATATGAACATTTCTATTGAAAGGATGACCATTCCACTGTCTTCTGTTTTATACCTATATGAAAAACATTGTAGCTGACCTTAATTTTTGATATCCCCCTCCCCTGGGTGCCTTGATCTCTGATAATAGTTGTAACTTTGCAACTCACCGTAAGTCAGTACCAAACCCCATCCTGGTTCAGCCCCTTAATGTTTATTAATGAAAGAACTTGCGCAAACTCTACCTCAGTTACTAATTAGTATCCTGATATAATAAAATACTAGAATTTCTGTAAATCCAGGAGGCAGTTTTGGGACATGAGGCCTACTGTGCTCCTTTGCTTGTGCAACTAAATAAACTTTTTCTCTCTTTGAAACAAAAAAAAAAAAAAAAAAAAAACTTAGAATGCCTCTTAAAGCTTCCTTTCAGAACTGCCTCTGCTTCAAATGGCACATTGTCACTTATACCCACATTCTCTTGGTCCATTGGCCCAAACGAGGCACATGGTGAGCCCATTATCAGTGGGGTAAGGAACTATATTCCCCCCATGATGAGGAGGGATGAAGGAGTGAAGATTTTATAATCAATAATACCATCCATTAAATATTTTCTGCCCAAGATACTCCAGAAGATTATTATTTCACTGGGTTTTCAGGTGAGAGATAGGAACCAAAGACATTTGGCTTCTTTGACGTGATACCATTTTAACCAAGAAAAAGAACTGGTAAGAGAATTTGGGAATCTGTGTGAGCTTTGGTGAGATTATGAACTGTTAAAAGTTTAAATGATCTGCATACCTGTAAACGATGAAAACCTAGTCTCCGTCTACTGTCTTGATCTATTATCTCCACTCAATTTGATATTTGTTCTCTTCCTCATGTATCAATGGTGTATATGTAAGACATCCTCAGAAATACTGCAAATATAATATCTTTAAACTTGAGGTTTAAATAAAAATAAGTGATATTTCTTCAGCACTTTATCATACTTCCTGTAAATGATAAAATTAACATTGGAATCCATTTCCTCTAAAGGTGATGCTGTTGTCCCAGGCATGTTTCTGAGATGTGTGTCAGTTTGATAGGGCATGCATACAAAGCTGAAGTTTAGTATGCTGTTTATTGCCATTTTTATTTTTCCCTGCTTTAATTAAAGCTTTCATTGATGGTGAAATTATTGGTCCTGGAACGATCCTTGACAATAACTGAAAAGAATGCTTAAACTCATTGTTATATAGTGCTTTTGAACTAGCGAGCAAGAAAAGAGTAGCTATTACATCGCATACAACTAAATTTTTATTTGGTAACTGCCTAAAGGAATTTAACTCCAAAGATTCTAAAACGTCTTTAGAGTCCTAGTTTGCTGACAATTTATTTTTAGCTTTTAAAAAATATATATGGACTACTACAGCCATCATTTCGTTACATTTTTACTTCTACAGAAAAGAATACTGTGCATTATCTCTACTTGGTTCGGCAGTAGAGTTTTAAAATACAGTTATCTTGACTTAAACAACAAGGCAGTGTTATTAAATTTTATTTTTTGCCATCACGCAGTGTGTCAGTGGTCAATAACTGCTGTCTTTTGTTTGTTTGGCAGGCTGGATTTTTGGATATTATTGTGGCCACTCCATGTCAGGGTGCTAATTTCTCCTTTGGTAAGCTTAAAAGATATTCCCTGGCTCAAATTTAAATTCAAAACTGCATCCATCCTCCAATTCCAAGTATATCATTATTAAATATTTCATTGAATGTCTCTGAATTCTACACATTATCCCTTGAGAATGGAACATTCAAAGCAAAGTTAGAGTTTGCTATTGGATTCATAGTAAAGCAAAGCCGAACAACTATGGTAAAAAAAAGGATACATGAAACACCACAAAATTAAAAGTGTGAAGCTGCCAACATCCTGCTTTCCTTTTCAGAATCATGTGTGGCAGGAATAAACTATCATCACCTGAGTGGTTTCCTCTACTTAAGGTGGAAGCCCCAAGAGGCCACAAATGGCCATTTCTGTTAGGAGAACAGGAACAGAGACGATCTCTCATACCTCAGAATACTGATTCCTGTTCCACTAAATTTATTGACAACTCCAGTTGTGGAGCATGGCATGACCATACAGCTTGCCTGACACACCCACCACTAGCTCAGGCTACCTCGACTGGTTTTCCTAACATATCTTTAGTCAAAAAGAGAGACAAGAATATAAAGTACAAAGTAGGGGGTTCAGGTTGAGATCCTGACATTTCAGCTTTCCAAATCCCTTTTTAGTGAACAAGTTAGGGCACGGCTCACAGCTGCAGATTCCAAATGTCTACCTTGAAAGGCTGTTTAATGTATGGAGGATAGAAAACAGATTCTAAGTTTGACTCTTAACTCTGCCAGTGTGTGATCTCTATCAAATTACTTATCTGTGCCTCTAAGTCCTTGTCAATAGAGCCAGTGTATTATTAATAGGACCTACTTTATAGGGCTGGGATGAGGATTCAGTGATAAAATATATAGTGTTGGGGAAATATAATTTAAAACAAATTCTTCTCCCAACCCAGAAACCCTCTTTACAAAGGTAGATGAGAAAGAAAAACAATTTTATTATTGAATAGGCATTAAACCACAATGGGATGCAACACATGAATCCACTAAAGAGATTGCAAAGAAAGAAAGAAATCTCACCCTTTTATATAACCAAGCAGATACAACCCATTACATACATGTTCTCAAGATAAACAAATATTAGTTCTCAAGTAAGAAGACTTGGCAGCACCATTTGTCATCCACAGTTCATCTTAAATTCAGCTGGTAATTGGGGTGGGCTTTGTGTTTGCTAATTGCCTCAGTCCAAGGGAATAAAATTTCTATCTCTCTATGACAGGAAGAAGAGTTTCAACTTGGAGCCAGACATCTAAGTTAAACTCCCAGGGAAATAGGAAGACAAGGGTGCTACCTTTGCTGATGTTTACATTTCAAAGAGATGGTTCCCAGGTCCTGGAGAAAGACATTCCTAAGTTGTCAAGCTGGGCAAAGGCTTATTTAACTTTAAAAAAATATTTACATACATCTCAAAGGGGCAGAGAAAAGATTACAAGTTTTCTAAAGAATGCTCTAAGAAAAGGGAAGGGGAGAGAGATCTCCTTTTTAGCACCAGGGAAAATTAATATAGATCTATATATTTTTTTATTTGTATTTACCTTTACAATGGAGAAAGTACTTTGCATGATGTTTGAGCCCCAGTAAACGGTTAAGAAATGATATCTTAGAAATAGTTTCATGTGAAATTATAACTTGTGGAAATAAAGGAAGACCGCTCAAATGAGAAAAAACAATATTTGGGGCTTGCTATAACAAGGTTGTCAGCCACCATCACTTGCATTTGGCAGAAACTCAAAGGCAGGCAGAGTTGTGGAGCAGTTTATTAGTGGAATAAAAGGAAGGAGTTATTTGCATCCTGAATGGAGGCTGTTGGCATGGGGAAGCTGGAGGTGGGCTAACTAGAAACAAGGCAGCCTATGTGATTGGCTAAGGGAGCGTATTTGGCTTTCTCTGACTGGTCCTAAGTTGGAAGGGGGGACAAAAATTAGGGAAACCGGCAGTTATTGACCAAGTCCTGACCAGTTAAAGCCGATTGCTGCAAAGTTTGTGGTTTGGCTTCCCAGGCTGGTTGCTGTGGAGGTTGGGTCAGAGTTCTATTTTTATACGGTCTGGCAATTGTCCTTTTGTGTATTCAGTCTCTCAAACCCATCCAGGAAGGAAATACAAAATACAATAATAACCACAATGTTTGTTTCTAAGCTACACATTTTTCTTAATGAGAAGCAAGTTGAGGAGGCTAAAAGGATACAAACTTAATAAATTATATTCTTGGTTGCCCATCCTTTCTCCTTTTAGTATGCTGTTCATGGCAACATAAGTGAATATCTGCAAGGGGTTGCAACATTTATGAACTTCTATTCCAAAAAACAACAGAAGGACTAGGGCAAGTCTATTCAATAGAAATACAGTGTGAGCCATAAAGGTAAACTATTTTGGTAGCCATATTAAAACATCAAAAGAGGAGCGGATGTGGCTCGAGCAGTTGAGCACCTGCCTCCCACATGGTAGGTCCTGGGTTCGGTTTCCGGTGCCTCCTAAAGGAAAAACAAACAGACAATGAGCAACAACAACAAAAAAGAGTAGACAACAAGCAAAAAAACAACAAACAGACAACAATCGCAAACAATGAGCAAAAACTACAAGCGAACAGACGAGGGAGCTATCAGAATAAAAATAAAAAGAAACAGGTGAAATTAATTTTATTTTATTTTATTTAATGCACTCTATCCAAAATATTATCATTTCAACATGCAATGATACAAAAATTATTTACAAGATATTTTACATTTTTCCTTCTTTGAAATTTGATATGCGTTTTATACTTACAGCACATCTCAACTTGGGTTAGCCATATTGCAAATGCTTAATAGCCACATATGACCAGTGGCTACCACATTAAACAGTGCGGGAATGGAGGATGGGTGAGATGAGGAAGAGGAGTTGGGGTGGGAAGTGGGATTAGCGTCTGTGCTGTGGTCCTCATGCAAATAATGTGACCAAACGCTTTGTTGGCAGGCTGAATGACATCAGAGAAACATTTTTAAAGGCGCTATAAGGCACATTAACCAAACATGTAGGTATATCTATTAATACTAAGAAAACGTGACCATCTTACTAAGACATTGTAAGATAAAGTTGAGGCTGTCTTTTGTTACCTAGCTTATGAAAATTGCAAGGGGTATAACAGAACTGCTCACTTTTACCATGAAGTGTATAAGAAAAAGGGAAGACAGTTCCTTCAACCTGGTTTATTATGACTCCAACGTATTCTCTCCTAGCCTTATCTTAGCATTCGATTCAAAATCTACTACTGAGGATAGTTCTGTAACTGAGTTTATGTACAATGTGCTGCATATAAGAATCGTTGATCAGTTTCATCTTGGTCCCTTAAGAATTGCACATTTTATTGTGCAAAAGCATCTTACAGTAGCTATCATACTAAATCAGAGCTTTAACATTATGATTCGTAAATAGCATGAAATTTGGCACCCATAAATCACAGCACTAAATTGGAAGTTTAAAGTTAAGATTTATAAACCAACATACTAAATCACAACTTTGAAATTTAGGATTCATTAATAAGAACTTTTATATGCATAATGTATAAATCAAAGCACTATACCTGATTCTTGGAATTTAAGACATGTAAATCAGAATTTTGAAAGTTAATATTAATAAATCAAGGAAATGCAGTTTACTTAGTAAAGTTCTTTTTTAATGGAATAGCTCCTATATTACATAATGGGCTCTATCTCCTGAAAAATATCAATCTCAAAACCCCCTTTGATAGCCATTTCTAGAACATCTTCTTGTTTTATTTAAGCCCATTTCTCTTATGCAAGCACAGAAATATCTGATTCACAGCTTTTCATACAAACTTTCATATTCTTGAAAACAGTAATTAAATCGCACTACAGGTTTTCCATTTCTAGGCTAAAAATACCCACAAAGTTTAGCTTCCTCCGTAAGAGTTATTTTCTGCATTTTTGATCAGTATCTCCAAGTCCATTTGAAGGTGATGTGAGCAAACCCAGACAAAATCTTCTTACATGGGCCCTATTAACAAAGAAGCGTGGGCCGTGAATTACTTCTGGGCCCTCGAATGCCACACCTCTTGGTAACATCCATTTATATTGCACAGCCAAAGCTGCAGGAGCAGCTCAAGTCTCCCAGAGCAACAGGTGAGTTCAGGAGGCAAAATTGCTTCACTTTCTTCACACTAGGATCTCTGGGCTTCTGAGCAGTCCACAGCAAACTGGATTCTGCCTTTTCCACTCCGATAAAACTGCCCTTATGACAGTTACCAAAGACGTGCATGTTGCCAGAGGCTACAAACCATATTGAGTCCTTAGTTTACATCAATATTCATCAGCAGTTGGTACTGCTGTCTCCTTTGTCATCAATATCTGCGACACCTCTTGTTCTTTCTCCTACCTCTCTAGCAGCAACTTCTGGTCTCCTTTGTGTTGCCTCCTGCCCTGATACCACTTAACTTAAATGTTAGTGTTTTCCACAGTTCTGTCCTTGGGTATCTTATTTTCTTATTTTATGAGTCTTCTCATCTTTGCTCACAGCTTCAACTACCACTTAAGTGTTTATTCTTTACAGAGATCTTTTGTAAGAGCTAGAAATATTTCCTCTGTATTTCTTCCTTGATGAACCACTGGGCCCTTGAAATCGACATGCTCAGAATGGAATTCCTTATTTCTTTCCCCAAAGCAGCTACTCCCCTTTCAAGCCCACCCCCACCCAGTCAAGACTTTTCTCAAATTTCTTCTACACATTTCATTCCTACAGCCACTGTTTTAGTTCAGTCCCTCATGAATTATACTTTGGACTGTTCCCATACTTTCCTAACCACTCCCCGGGCTTCTAGAATGGAAACCTGATCATATAACTCCCTTGTTTAGACCATTCCATTTCTATTCCCCACCCCCTTCTATAGATGGCCCTTAATGGCCCATCTGCCTCTACCTTCTCAACACTACCTCTGCCTCCCATCATATACCACACTTTAGACCAGTGGTTCTTAACCGGAGGAATTTTTTTTTTCAAGTTAATAAAATGAATATTTTTAAAATGACATTTTTATAGACTACAAGTAACTAGTTAAATATAAGAGAGAAAAATGATAGCAACAACCAACACACAACATCTTAAAAAGAACCTTTACATGAAAAGCAACTAAAGAAGAATATAGCAAACCGTGTAAAAACAACAGTGAAGACCTTCATAAAAGATGGTACAAACTTGCCACATTACTTATTGGAAATTATAAATATGGTGTGCCTACAGGAGTATTGTTTTGTCCCCCCCAGTCTCTTTATTATTTAAAAAAAAATTTTTAAGAAGGTTTAGATTATATAAATGTTACATAAAAAATATAGGGGATTCCCATATGCCCCACCACCTCCCCCTCCCACACTTCCCCCTATTAACAACATCCTTCATTAGTGTGGTAGATTTGTTACAATTGATGAACGCATATTGAAGCATTGCTACTAATGTGGACTATAATTTACGCTATAGTTTACACTGTCCTGCACAATTTTGTAGGTTATGACAAAATGTATAATGGCCTGTATCCGTCATTGCAATGCCATGCAGGACAATTAGCCAGAGGAATTTTGCCCCCACCCCCACCCCCGGGGATCATTTAGCAATATCTGAAGACATTATTTTTGGTTGTTCCAAATGGGGGAGGTGTTGCTGGTACCTAGGGGGTAGAGGCCAGGCATGTGGCTAAACATCCTACAATGCACAGGACAGCCATTCCACTGCAAATGAACTGGCCCAAAATGCCAAGAGCACCAAGGTTCAGAAATCCTGTTTTAGACAAGCTAAGTAAAATATATTTCGCCAAGAGAATGGAACTACTGCATGTATCTGAGCCTCTGAATGTGCTACGTACATGGTATGTCCTCTGCCTGAAACACTCTTTCCTTATTTACAGCCAGACCTAATCGTCTTCATCCTGTAAGGCCCAGTTCAATGCCTCCTCCTCTATGAACATTAATGACTTATCAATATGGTTTTGTGGAAACAACATGCATGGGATTTGGAATAAGAATGACATCGGTTTGAAAGATAATGTTGGAAGCCTTACTAGTGATGTATATTTGGTCAAATTAACCTCTTTGAGCCACAGTTCCTTCTTCTAAGAATTGTGAATATAAAATACCAAACTGACAAGTTTGTCATTATGATTTATTCAGGTATTGGTATAAGGGGACTCTAGCTTCACATTTGTCACCACACTGACTACAAATATTGATTTGGCTCTTGTGGTGGGTCATCACTTATTCATTTAGTGAGAAGTATCTTTCCACAGGAAGCATGAAGATTTTTCAATAAAGGGAAGACAAGTAACTGGGTTCCCCAAATAGACCCTCCTAAGGTATTTTCAAGGTCTAATTGTAGGTAAATATAAAACACGTACCCATTGTAACTCTTCTGTGATCCAAATCCTCCATGAACATGTAGTCCATAAAATAATCAAATACACTTACTAGGAAAAAGAAACAAGTATGATAAGCTTACATGCAAGAGACAAACATAAGGAAACTCAGGGGGAAAAAAAAGAAAAGAGAAGGAAAAAAAAAAACAAATAATCAAACAAAAAACAAAACAATATAAAATATAATTAGCGGATTGGGACATTCAAAAAATGGGCAAAAAGGCAAAGGAAATGCCTTTAAAAATATATATATATATATTCATTTTTTTTTCTTTTCTCTTTTTTTTTCTTTCCTTCCTTTTATCACTGTGTTATCGGATGTCTGGTGTGCCGTGACACCTTCCCCCTCTCAATCCCCATTGTCTCCCAATTTTTCATTTGATTTTAGGTCACAGCAAAGTCACACACGGAGTGCCGGAGACTCCCAGATACCAAACCACCCCCCCTTCCCCACCCCATATTAACCCCCCCTTTTTTTGAATGTTAGCATTGTTATAACTGTTATACAGATAGCAAAATATAGCAACTAAACATTGTCAATGATTTACAGTATAGTTTACAATTTAGATGATACAGTTTAATAATTTTGATGATATTTACCATGTCCTGTGTCCATTACTGTAAGGTAATGAAAAACCTTCCCCATGACCACCAAACACCCCATTAGATCTTGACTGTTCCCTTCCCCCCAGCCCCCCAGGGCCCATGATACCACACTCTCCCTACCCATGGAATGTCAAGATTCACAGTTACATGCCCTGGGGATTTGAACCTGCCCTTCCTAATCCACCCACCCCCCAGTGCTGCACCACCAAACCCAGGAACACCACCACCCGTCTGCCCCATCCCCCAACATGCAACCACACTCTATCCCTTTACCATAGATTATGTCTATATGGGTGATGGCTCAAAGCACCATATCCATGGGATATAAGCCCTCTCTCACTTGGAGGTGGAGTGGACATCACCATCCCAGTCCCCTCAGGTTTGGGGGAAGAACTATGGACTAGAGTGGACTTGATGGTATTCCTTTGTACACATATGGTGATTCTAGCAATGCAAGAAATTATAACAATGAGGTGGAGCCAGTGGCCACTAGACACTTTTGGGGCAGGGAGGGGACGAGCAGTTGAAATACAGGGGCTCCTTTGGGATTTGGAGGTTGTCCTGAGTACCTTTGTGGCAACGGATGTAGGCCATTTTAAATCAGCACACACCACTCAGAACTGTGTGGGAGAGAGTGTGGTCTACGATGTGAACTGTGGTCTATGGTTGGTGGCAAGGCCCCAGGATGTGTAAGTCCATTGAGGGTGGTGGGCCACACTTGTGGGAGATGTTTGTGTGGGATGTGGTGGGAGGTGTGGGAGGTGGGCAACATGGGAATCCCAGTGGGTTCCGTGTAATATTTTGGATATCTAAGCACCTCTTAAAATATATTTATATATATACATAAATAACATTTTTGTAAGCAAATGCACATATATGCATATATATTTATATATCATTTTGCAAATGTTGGTATGTATTGTGAAAATTTTGATTTTTACCCACAATAAAAAAAATTAAAAAAATTAAAAATAAAAAGAGAATGAAGGAGACTATACTGACCTTTGGAAAAAACAAAACAAAACACGTGAACTATCAGGAAAGGGTACCTAATATCTGTCATAAACTACACTTGGAAAATTGGGTTGTTCCAGCAAGGGAACTGTAACACCACCTGATACATCTACTTTTGGAAATATGCTAGCTTTTATAGATTACATAATGATACAGAAGAATTTGCAGTTTAGTTGGACATGCAGGACTAGAAATCTAAGATAAGCAGAAAACAACATTACAGTTTATAATCAACTAGTAAACTGCTTGGCACAGAAAGTGCTATACACTTATCTATACAAATATTTAAAGTAGTGGAAAGGTAGTACTTGCAACTAGAGTATGAAATAGGAGATAGTGTAGCCATCATTGTGTGTGTGTGTATGTGTGTGTGTATTTCCACTTTTTATCTTTCCAAGGATTTTTTTTTTCTATCGGCTACTTTTATAGCATAGAAAAGGCAATATGAGGCAATGTGCATACTCTGGAATGTTCTTTTTTTTTTTTTTTACCAAGTTTACAAATACAAATTGATCAGTGTGACATAGAACTGTGAAGAAGACGTACAAATATATTTGAAATAATTCTCAAAAATGTGATCATGATTATTCTTCCACTGAAGCTCCCCCACAAAAATGTTTACTTGAGAATATTCAAAGCTGGTCTTTGCTTCTTTCTTTGTAAAACTTATGATGAATTCAACATTACAGGAAGCAGAGCCATCCTGTCTGCAGTAATGCTTTTGTATTATCTAAGCTATTCCCAAAGGAAATAATGGGTGAAAGGAAAACCAAGTAAAAAAATAACTTTTATCAGATCTACTGTAAAAGGCTTTTCTGACATCAAGGACATAGGCAGATTTCTGTGATAGTCTGACTCCATGTGATTTACTTTAATAATTTTCTTTCTTCCCATCACTTATTTTCTCTAAGTAATTTGATATCTTAGTATCTACTTTTATGCACAAAATTACATATATTATGAGAGAATACAGTATCGGTACTGTTTTTTGTTTGTTTTTTGTTCCCCCCTAGGACTTCTTTTTTTTGTTTTCTTATTGTGGTAATATCTATATGTAACGCAAAATTTCCCACTTTAACCATTTTAAGTGTACAATTCAGTGGTATTAATTTCATTCACAATATTATGCTACCATCACCAAAACTTGTTCGTCACCCCAGACAGAAACTCTGTACCCATTAAGCCATCCATAACTTCCTATTCTCCTTCCTCCGGGCGCCTGGTAACCACTGATCTTTCTGTCTCTATGGATTTGCTTATTCAAGGTAATTCACAGAAGTGAAATCATAGAATATTTGTCCTTTTGTGTCTGACTTATTTCACTAAGAATACTGTTTTCAAGGGCCATTCATATTGTAGCATATATCAGAATGTCATTCCTTGTTAGGGCTGAAAAATATCCCAACGTGTGTCTATAACACACTTTTTAAAATCCATTTATCTGTTGATGGGCAATGGGTTGTTTCCACCTTTTGGCTGTCGTGAATAATGCTGCTGTGAACACTGGTGTACGAGTATATGTTTGAGTCTCTGTTTTCAATCCTTTTGGTATATAACTAGAAGTGGAATGGCCGGGTCATGTGGCAATTCTATGTTTAACTTTTTGAGGAACTGCCAAACTGTTTTCCACAACAGCTGCACCATTTTACATTCCTACCAGCAACAAGTGAGGGTTCCAGTTTCTCTGCAGCATAGGTAGCATTTTGACCATATCATAATGCATGCCTATCAGAGAGTTTAATATATATTTGTGAGTCTATGACAATCACTTGTTGTATTATTTGAAATAGGATTAGTTCTCATATTTAGCTACTTTTTATCTTACTATCAACTAATATAGGTAATAAAACTTTGAAAATTTATAACATTATTGTGTAAAACCTTCTGAAGTTATCTGAATTTTATCTTTAAATGTCATTTCTTATTACCAAATGACAAAAAATTGAGACATTCTTTCCCCTTTGAGATTTATGTCATGTAATAGAATCATATAGTCCAGAAAGAATCTCAAAATATAGTTTATAAATTATATAAATATAATTTATATTAAATCTCAAAATATAATTTATAAATTATATAAATATAATTTAATATAAAGTCTGCATTCCATAAATATTATTTTAAATGGAAGGCAAATTACAACCTAGGGGAAAAAATTAAACACTAGGACATAAAAAGGGTTATTAGTGGGAGCGGATGTGGCTCAAGCAGTTGGGCACCCGCCTCCCACATGGGAATTCCCAGGTTCAGTTCCCAGTGCCTTCTAAAGAAGACAAGCAGACACAACGAGCTGATGCAGCAAGCTTATGAACGAGCAGACACAACAGGCAGGGAGTGGGTGTGGCTCAAGTGGTTGGGCACCCGCCTCCCACATAGGAGGTCCCAGGTTTGGTTCCCCGTGCCTCCTAAAAGAAGATGTGAGACAATGAGTGGACACAATGAGCAGACACAACAAGCAGAGACAACGAGCAGAGACAATGAGCAAAGACAATGAGCAGACAGACAAGGGCGCCATCTCAGGGTAAAAAAAATAGATTTACAGATTCAACACAATTCCGATAAAAATTCCAACGACATTTTTTTAAAAAGGGTTACTAGTTTAATATATAAGTTCTCACTAATAAAAATGGGGAAAATTGCACCAATAGAAATATTTTAAGGAGATATGAGTAGATAATTTTAAAAGAAGCAAAATAGAGAGGTCCATAATGTAGAAATAGGCTTCGGTTTACCAGTTATCAAACAAATTGCAATTAAAGCAATGAGATCATTCACCTGCCATAACCCAGCATTGATGGACATAAGAATAATAGAGAATGACACTTTTATATTTTTCTGTTAAGCATATAAATTAGTACCTTTTTCTAGGGAGAAATTTGTCTTTAACATAGTAATATCTTTTGAAATAGCAATTTTCTAGGAAATTATCCTAAAGAAAAACTATATCCATGGGATGTTCATTGCAGCACTGTTTATTATTAGCAAACAATCAGAAATAACCTAAATATCCAAGAAAGGGGGATGATTTGAATAATTACGGTATATTCATGAGAACAACTACTAGGCAGCTATTAAAAAGATATTCTAGAAGTATATTTATGGACATAATAAGGTGTTCATAACTCATAGTTTTCTGGGGTAAAAATGCAGCTTCCTCAAAAATGCAGACAATGACCCTGTGTTAGAATCTTTTGACCATAAGAAGAATTGCTTAAATTTACATAGGTAATAAAATGTTATTATAATGTCTGCCTTGTGAAATGAGGAAGCTCATAAAACCCTTCTTAAGAGCTTCCCATTCAGGCTTCATGGAAAACCAAGACATTAGTTCTTCACCCAGGACAGGAAAGCAGCTCTGAGGAATCAGTTGTCACATCATCCCTCCCAGAAGTAGGCTCCTATTGTTCTCTTCTCTAATGATTCTGCCTTTCTCTGCTTTCCTCTCTCCTTCTTCCTATGTCTTATTTGTTATTTTTATTTCTTCTATGTCCTATATTTCTACTTTTATCACCACTTCTGTTTCTTCTTGTGTGTCTGCTGTGTTTATTTGTGTTTCTCGAGCAAATTTCCTAAGAGGGAGGCTCCTATTGAGCCTGGTAGTTATTTTCCAATTTGGCCTGCCCACACTGGGTAGTTCTTATGGTAGGCAACGTCTGTAGCTCCAGATCCAACCTTTTGCTGGTTATTTTTGATTTCAGCATTGATTCATGATCAAATCAGTTTTGTCAAGAAGATTAGAGTCACATGACACAGAACATGGTGACATATGCAGAAGAAATCACTCTCACTTTCCTCAAAAACGGTTGAAGACCTAGAGGACACTTAGAATGACCTTTCTATGATGAAATTATGGAATATGTCAGATAGAGTCTATAGAATCTATAATATAGGTTGTTTTATTTTGTTCTTATTCCTTATGTTTTATATTCAATATTTTCATTACTTGCCTATAAAGAAAACCATCAATAAAGTAAGCTTTGTTTTGTATTTTTAATTATCTAGTCCAGTCTCCTGCCTAAAGGCTATTATATCCATGCCAGTGATTATTTGTAGAGTTATGCTTCTTCAAAAATATCCGGTCTATCTCATGCATCATTTTGTCAGCAATTCTCGCTTCCCTTTCCATCCTGATTCCTGTAAGAACCTTGTAATTGATGCTCAGTAATGTCAGTGGCTTCTAAATCCTAAAACACTCCCTTTACCCACTTACATCATGTTTCATTTCATCTTCCTCTGAAAAAGCATTTGAATGTTGTAACTAAGTAATTACTCAGACTGTGTGCAGAATCTTATAGAACTCAGTTTTGAAGCCATCAGGGCCAAGAGTACTTTGCCTTTTCAAAATTTTGTGGTGCTTTTCCACCTTAAATTGTTTCTTCATTCTTTGATCAGAACCTTGGCATTTCTCACTTGCTCTTTTCCTGGCTACAGAAATAATTCTCTAACCAGCCCCCATCTGCAGTGATATTATTTAATGTCTTACTTAATGTCACCCTAGTCTGTTTTCTCTTCTTAGGCCTGCCATTATGGTCCATTTCCTTCCTGTTCTACCCCATGATGAGTAGAGTCGTCTTTTTTTTTTTTTTTTTTTCCTTACTTGACTTTTTTATTCTATCATCAGTTTTATCCTGTTCTTTATAGACTTCCCATAATCTGAGTCATGTTTATTAGTATCCACTCTGTGGAAAGCAGGCCCACTTCTTCCCAATAGTGGAGAGAAGGAATGTATATAATATGGAGAGGGGGGACAAAGAAGAGAACAAAGAGCTAAGGACTGCACTAGACGTGTCAGGAGAACGTCAAAGAATTAGTGAGGAAGGCAGCAAAAGAAGACACTGAGAGGTATAGAAAACCGTTGAACTGTCAGGCACCCTGCTCGTTGTGCCAAACTGTTGGTCAGAAAGAGGAGACTCTTACCACTATCTCCAAGGGAGGGATCTCGCCTCATGGAAGATAGTAAAGCGCATACCAATGCCTGCTACCAGGACCAACAGTCCTAGGGTCCCAACCCACTGAGAAAAGAAATAAAACAAAAAGGAGTTACTGTGGCTACGAGATTTAAAATGGAGCCAGTAGTCCATTCAGAAAGTTGCTCTTACACAAATCTCAGCCCAACGTGGCAAACTGCCAAGGTGTACAGAAACAAAAGCAACAATGTTTCTGAGGGCATCTGGATGCCATGAGCAAGCTACAAGATAAAGAAATCAGCAAACTGTCTAACTTGAACATTTGGAAAGCTCTGGATATCCACCAATCATGATTCCTTACAAATAACGTATGTAATCTTCATTTTCTTTAAAAACCCTTGCTAGGAAGCCCCAAGATGGAACCGTTTGGGTTGCCACCTGAATCTCTGCTCCCCAAATTGCAATTTTAAGACCCCACACAAATGCTTTGTTGCTTTGCAACTCAGTCTGTCACTTCTCAGTTGACACCACTCCAGGGTGTGCAGGTGTCAGGGTTGCCAGCAAAAGCATAACTCACAAAGGCACTGACTAGAAGAATATTGACTCAAGCAGAGAAGAGCTTCACTTGTCAGCTTCACTTGGGGGCATTGGTCCCCCATGGCCAGCAGGTCTCCATCCCTGGCCAAGGGAGAGAGATATATAGTCTAAACCAGGGGTTCTTAACCAGGGGTCCATGAGCGTGAATTGAAATTCAAAAAAAACCTTCTTCTTGTGGGGACGTGTTGGTGCGGGTGTGATCTATTTATTAAATAACACACAGCAGAGTGTGGACTCAGTAAGGGGTCCATGGTTTTCATCTGACTGGCCAGGGGATCCATGGAACACAAAAGATTAAGAACCCCTGGTCTAACACTGCCTCCCCGCCAGGAACAGATATACCAGCTGGGGTGAGCCAGGTACAATGAAACTTACATGTTTTAGCCAGACTGTATCCAATGAATGTGGGCCAAAGGGGAATGAATGTGCCAGCAGGCAGGCCACTCTCTGCTAGGGGATATATTTTACCTCAAAGCACTCCGGAGAAGGAGGCAGCCACCATTTATCAGTCTGCCTTAGGAGCCAGGCTAACACGGTCCCAAGCACGGGCTTTATTTGTGGTGATAGGAAAAGGTGGCAGGCTGAGCTCAGACTGTCTCTTACCACAAAAACTTTCGAGAAGAGGTACTATATTTTTCTTTATACTTCATGCACATAGTATGATAAATATTAAATAAATCATTTAAATTGAAATTCATTGAACCAAAAATATTCATTATCAAGATATGGGGGCGGGGAATTATTCAAGGTGGAAGAAGGAGTCATGGTCAAATGTAGCAGAATGAAGACTAAGGCAAACTCCTAAGAGAAGCCATTAAGAAGAAGCTTCAGGAACACCCACTCCATAGAATGTAAACCTACAAATGCCATATTGCAAGTAGAATGTGGCAAGGATTGTTACCCAAGCATCTGAGCATTTGGATAGTGAAAAGAGACAAGAAGTCATGGAGGAGGAAATAGATGAATGGCATGAGAATAAGAATAAAAATGACGAATAGAAGGGGGTCCAGCTCCTTTAGGAACAGCGTTGAACAGCTCACAGTATGAACTGAGATTTTTGTCAAAATACTATAACACCAAAGACTTTCTTTAAGCAACATTCAAAGCATGTAGATAAACCAAATTATTAAAAAAAAATAATAATGGGATAGAAAGAAGGGACTATTTTAAGAGACTTCTCGTTGACCTTAAGATAAAATTGAAAACCTTCTCGTGACCTAGAAAGCCTTTCCACCCTTCCTTAGTCACTGATCATTTTGTAACTCCAGCTATGTGCCAAGATCTTTCTTGACTCCAGCCTTTGCACTTGTTGGCCTTCAACCCTCTTCCCTCCAATTCATCTCCTGGTTATCTTCCAAGCTTTCAGGCCATGTTACTTTCTTGGAAAAACCTTTTTTTGACCATCAAAATAAAAATTATGCTCCCTATTTTAATGTCTTATCTTACTTCCTACTTTTCCCAACAATAATTTGTAAGTGTATGTTTTGGGGCAATCTCTGCTTAGACACTAGCTTCCTTGCTACACTTCAAGCTCCTTGAGGGCAGAGACAATAGTCTACTTGTTACACAGCTGTATCCTCCACAGCTGGTAGCCTGCCTGGCACAGATTTAGTGTTCAGTAAATATATGTTTAATGAACAAATTAATCTATTGATATAAAACAAATTTGGTCTTTAGGTTAAATACAGTAAAATAATTCATTGTCAGAGCCAATGGAATTCTAGAAAAGTGTTAGTAACATTAAAAGAATAAATGAGCTAGACATGGTTGATGGGTAATTGTCATTCATTCCCATTCCCTTTTATGTACTTTCATATGTCATGGGGTCGAATGCTAAATACTACATTTTTCAAGCTCCCTTCAAGCTTGGTCTCTGAATGGCAATTAGGTTCTGCCAATGAGACCCAGTGGGAGGATCAAGTGGCTTGGTGGTCATCTTCCTACTATGACTACTTTTGCTGTTTCCAAAGCATTCATAAAGGTGTGCCTGGGGACTGACTTGGGGTTCCAATGACAAGTCATGGGTATGAGAGGCAGATGTGACACAGCAGGGATAGAGCCAGCAACAACTTCCTCATTGTTGGACCTCATCTATGGTGGCAGACTGCTGACATTCATTCCTCCATTTTTAAACACCTCTCTCCCTATAGTAGATCCTTCTGCGTCAAATGTTTAGAATTGTCAGTTCACTGCATTGAACCGAGACAGATACATATAAAGTGCTAAAAAGACTAGAAATATTAAAATGGTGAGTTTTTGTATTATTGACTAATCTTTAACCTCAAGCCATGACAAAATTCTGGAACAATTATGAAATGAACAATTTGTGTTCATTTAAAATGGAACAAAAATAAGGACTCAAAGCCAGCACAGAATCACTAAAAGCATGTGATGGTGCAACTAACATTAATTGTTTTTTGATAGAGACTTTACACTGGAAAATCAGGGCAATCCCATACTCTTAGTGTACTTGGATTTCAGTGAGTATTTAACAAAAATCCCTCATGTAACCTTCTCTGCAATCCTGCTGTGGATAAATCAAGCACTGTCTTTCATGCTCCTACATAATTTATTCTTATATGATAATTATTCTCACGTTAGCTTCCAGTTACATGTTTACATATCTGTCCTTCCTTCATCCTCCTACATGTGGAGTTTCTAAGTATCAGGAACCATATATTAGTTATCCATATATCCCTAAGCCCTAGTACATTGCTTGTCACACTGGAGGTGTGTTCAATAAAATTGAAAACTTGGTATTGAATTATGACATAATTAGGTAAAATCATAAATGAATGATAAATATTAACCTCAAATGTACTGATTTATGAATCTATGTGAACTGGAAAAAGGTCCAAGTTAGAGTCACGCCAGGTTTTTTTCACTCTAATTGAATAATTGTTGAATCCTAGAAAGAAGTGTTGCCTAATCGTGTGACTCGGCAGCATCATGTATTGAATTGGCACAGTATCATTTTTTTATTCTGCTTTGCATTTGAGCTCGTCATTTTGTTTTGATGGTGTACAGCCTCATCGACTAGATTTATAGATTTCATAAAGGTTCAGGCTCTCTCTACCTCTTTGCCTCTGCTCACATCAACTTCAGTCCTGTGCCTACACTGAGTGTGCAGTGGGCCCTTTTTCATTACCAGTTTCTTGTCACTGGGTCCCTCCCTCTTTAGCTGATTCCAATACTGGCTTCCAAGCCTCTATGGCAGGTCTTTTTTCAATTTGAGAATTAGTAGGGGATCAACAGAAGCTATCGTATGTTGCCTCTCATTTCATCATTTAGAATAAACTGTCTTTTTTTTTTTTGGACAACACCCATATACTTAAGACGCCCACATATTTTGAGTAAATCACTGTAAATAGGCGATCAGCAGAAAACAACAGCCTGTAGAACACATTACCAAGGAGCAGCAGGCAGCCAAGATTTTAGTAACTGGGCTACTAGCCACCAATTTAAAGCTTTAATCTGAACATACTTTTACCACACAGAAGTCTGTTTTTCTTCACAACATGAATGGAAGGGGACAAAACATTGTTCCTCTAAGTTATATTAAATTGATTTTTTCCCCTTGCTCTGGTTACTGGTTTCATGAGTGGGTTCCCATTTTGAAAATTTATTAATATAATACTTATGATTTGGAAATGTTTCTGTATACATGTTATACTTCAATAACAGAACATATTTTTTAAAATCCTCCCCTGTTGATTTTGACATGGAGCCAGATTGGGAACCACCAGACGGTCTAATAAGGACAAGGGTTTCATTTCTATTTGGAACATTTAGATTTTCCTACTCTGAACCATTTGCTTCATAGCATCCTCCAGGCAACTGTATTGAAAATGTATGCTCTTTGACACAAGAGACCAGACAAGAGAGGGCAAAGAGCTGACCCCGTGTTGTTTACCACTTCTAGAAAACACCTCAAAGCTCTTGCCATTAGTTTGTCTCAGATGTGTCACTTTTACGTAAAATGGACTTATTTACCTTCTCTCTAAGTGTCACCCCTACATATGTGGAGGAACTCTTTACATGGGGACATTCGATGGACATTAAAAGGCCTGCCTACCCCAAGTGTCAGTCCTACCAATCTGCCAGAGGGCTTCAGCTTCTCTCCTCAGTCACTCTGATTTAAAGCTCTACTTAAAATGCAAATATGGTTTCTTGGTCTTTCTCAGCTTTTAGTCCTGCTTGAAATAGTCCATCAAATAGGTCAGGAAGTGGTAAAATTCTGAACGATGTTTCACTAGAAGGGGTATGTGGGGATAGTGGTGGGAATGTTTAAAAGTTAGGACAATCTGGAGCATGGACTGACTGCATCACAGGGTGTGTGTGTGTGTGTGTGTGTGTGTATGTGTGTGTGTGTGAAGCTCTGCCCAGCTAGAGGGGCCCAGATAAGCAGAACAGGACAGTTGGGCCCCTCTAGCTGGGCTCCAGGGGGATTGTGGTTATTTTACAGTTTCCCTCTCCCCCCAGGCATACCACTGGGCACACATAAATCAGAAACTAAGGCTCAGGAAAGCCAAATAACTTGAAAAAGAATCTGCGAGCAAGGGGAAATGTTGGGTATTCATATCAGGATTCAAGCCATTGAGCTACTTGCATCCTTTGGAACACTCAATACACACTATTTAAAAGATGACCTGATGCCTCAGAATGGGTCCTTTGGATTTCAGACTAAAATTTCTAGGTACTCAATACTTTTTAAAAAATGGCAATGAACATATTTCAAGCAGAAGAGAATATCAATAGAATGTTGAATCTTGCACCAAGGTGAAAGGTTTCAAAGATTTCCAAGTAGTATGAAAAAGAGGAAGGAGGGATCTGTATCAGTGTTTGATATTATCAGTTATCATATACAACTTGAACTATTCCACAGATATTGGTCTTTCTGAAAATCCCACTGTGACACGACGATAGAAAAATAATAGAAAATATGTGAAAAATATTTTCAACGTACCAAATGTGTTCAAAATTATAGGACCTTAACCTAGACCTATATTAGATTCTACACATTTGTTAAAATATGGAAACTAAAAACAAGTGAAAATTACTGATATCTTCAAATGAAAAAAACAAATGGAAGTCAGCAATCTCAAAATCAAGGATGATGATAGATACTGAGTGTATTTTCCATTTATTTATTTTTTATTAGAGAAGTTGTTGGTTTACAGAAGAATCATGCAAAAGATACAGGATTCCCATATACCACCCTATTATTAACACCTTGCATTGGTGTGGTACATTTGCTACAACTGAAGAAAGCACATTTTTATAATTGTATTAATAACTATAGTCCATGGTTTAACTTAAGGTTCACTATGTTGTGCAGTTCCATGGATTTTATTTTTAATTTTTATTCTAGTAACATATATACAACCTAAAATCTCTCCCCTTTATCCACATGCAAATATATAATTCAGTGCAGTTAGTTACGTTCACAATGTTGTGCTACCATCACCACCATCCATTACCAAAACTTTTCCATCGACCCATATAGAAATTCTACATTTTAAGCATTAACACCCCATTCCACTCCCGCCCTGTTACCAGTGAACTAAATTGATATTTTTAGTACAACTGGCTTTGATTTAGTAAACATGCTTTGGAAAATGCATATCCCCCCCCTCCCCGGCAAAAAAAAAGATGGATGCTAAAAATAAGAGAATGTATGTAAATATACGTGAAGAAGGGAGTCTGTTGTTGTTTTAATCACCTCACCACCGTCATTACCACACTACCTCTCAGGGGAAGGTTGACTTGTAACTAATTGGTTCTGGCAGTTTTAGACTCCATGCGTACCTAATGCCTCTAAATATTTTCTCTGTCTTTTAATCACTAATAACACTGTCTTTTGTTGCCAAGGCAAGCGACTGCATTCCACTTCGTTTGAATGGTTGAGAGCCTTTTTAAATTTTGATATTTTCATTTGCAAGCTGAAAATAAGCATTTTCCAAAAAACTATTTTGGAGGTAAGTTATTGAGGCTGTTCTATTCTACTAATGATATTCTACCACAGAGCAATGAATGTGAGCTTATAATCATAAAAATACTTGATGATGCCTTTTTATCCCAGAGCATTAAAGGAAATAAAAACTCCATCTATTTGCATACTATTTCTGATAGAAAATAAAATAAATAAACAGGAAGAAAATTGTTTAAGGAGTTTCTGTGCAAACACATCGAAAGGAATATTTCTGATTCCCTGCCACAAAGTCTAAA
This sequence comes from Tolypeutes matacus, assembly GCA_026826555.1. Classification (NCBI taxonomy): domain Eukaryota; kingdom Metazoa; phylum Chordata; class Mammalia; order Cingulata; family Chlamyphoridae; genus Tolypeutes; species Tolypeutes matacus. Next base: position 1,105,802 of record JAKSZT010054121.1, read on the forward strand.
CAAACATGCTATTTTCCATTGAGAACTCACATGTGACCCAAAACCTATATTCTGACTTTAGCCTCCAGCCCACAATGTCCTTTTTGCTACTTAAGAAAAATCCTTTGTACATACTAATCCCCTCTCACCCCTTTTTCTATCCCTCTGCACCCAGGATTTCGAAACCCTCTCCTCAGAATGTGTCTTCACTGGGTTTTACATACAAAAACTTGGGGAATTTCAAAGAACTAGGTAAGCCCATCTCATGTTTGCCTTACATGCAAATAAAACCCTTTAAAATTAATATCAAGATCCACTTTGTTAGAAGAATGAGACGCATCATAAATGGAAACCTCTTACTGCAAAAGAAGTTCAACGCTGGGGACTTGGGAGCCAAGCAGCCCTGGCCTCGGCCCCATGAGACCTGGGTTTTGTTTTGCTTTGTTTCCAGTCCCTCGGCCTCAGTAGAAAATCTCCTTCTCCAGGACATTCTACATTCCTCTAGTTTCTATCTACCAGTGGTACCTCCAGCTGAGAGACTCACAAAAAAACAAGGCCCGAGAAAACCATTCAGAGTTGCTTCACCTTAAGAACAAGTCTGAAGATTCAAGAGCTAATCATATAGCTCACCCAGTCTCCTCATGGCAACCAGTTGATCCTCCCAGCTCTTCTCTAGGACCTCATGACTTAAAGTGTGGTCCATGGGCCAGCTGCAGTGGTATTACCTGGGAGGTTGTTAGAAATGGCCCAACCTCAGACCTCTAAATCAGAACCTGCAGTTTAACAAGGTCCCCAGGTGGTCCAAGTGAACATTCATGTTGGAGCAGCACTGGTCTTGAAGTGTGTCCAGGGTCCGACTATACAATTTAGCAAAATGGTCATTAGACCATAAAATGATTCTTGCAGAACTTTTTAGCCCTGAAAGATTTGGGTTCTATATATTCAAGTCTTAAGTTATGACAAAGGTCTACAATACTTAAAAAGTTTCTGGCTTCTCAATTCTAAACATAGAGATTTTAATTTTGATGTTTCTATTTTTTTTGTTCTTTTCTTTCTTTCATTTTGACAAAATATCGCCTTTATTACCGATCAAGTCTTTGGCCAGAGTAGTTAAGGTGTGAGGGTGAGATGGGCTTGTTAAGACTCCCTGCCCTTCCATATCTCTAAATAGACCTTGGGACAATAATTTCAAGGAAAGATTTCAGAACAGACATTCCAAGGAACACAGCCTCTTATGAGGAAAGGAAAAGAGAAGGGCACCCAGTGCTTACTGGCATCTAATTAATTGCCTCCATCAATTTAGAAACATAGAGTTAAAGCCCCATCCTCAACTGTAGGGAGAAATGAGTACTGGGACCTGAGGCTGGCAGTGTTACTGTGGAAAAGCCCTTCTACGTGAGCTTCCTAATGACTTTTAGGATATCTTCCTCATTTTCTATCTTTTGCCAATCTATATATTAGAATGTACGAAAACCCAATTTCTACCAGGAAATATTAAGGATTGTATAATCATTTGTACTTAGATGTGTATTAGGAACACACACCCATACATACACACATGTATGCCTAAGTTTCATAGGGTTTAAAACATCTGTATACAGAGGACATGATACATATTTTTAATTAAGTAAGTAATTAATAAATGTTTCTTGAACTGTTATAGTAAAACAGGAATTTAAAAGATGTTAGGATATCTTTGATTAGAGCTTTAAGGTAAAGAGTTTCAGATTATATTGGGAAAGTCACAAAAATGGAGTTTAATTACTATGAATCATTATGATTTCTAAACCTCTAAATCGGGCCTTTATTTTGTGAATCAAAAGAATAATGGATTGGGAATCCAGACCTTTCAATTCCTGTCCCAGCTTTGTTGCTCACCGATTGCCTGACCTCATCATGTCTGCCATTTTCCCATCTGGGTCTGAAGGAGATAACCTAGCTTAGGAGACCTTTCAGATACCAGCTTGCTTTAAAATTCTGTTTCCAATGACTCAGAAGCCCTAAATATTATTAGCTGTATTATACATAAAAGAGCAATCGTTTTTATTAGCTATTGGGGGGGGGAGGGAATTGCTTTATTTGTCTTTAATTTTAGACAACTTCTAGCAATTGCCACTAACTTAGCATTACAGAACAGGCAGTTAGATGATGGCTTCATCTTATTAAAACTTCCATTAAAATTTTAACACCACATTTCCTAAAAAGCATTCCTTAAAATGGTAATAAGTGTTACATGGAAAAAAAAAATTGATACCGCTGTCAACTAAGTTTGGAAACACTGGATTAAACAAGTGAGAAAGAGCGTTCTTTTTATGCAATGCTAATTAGAGCTTTAGTGTGGCAAACTGAGAATCTACAAGAGTCAGGCATGATACTGTCGCAAAATTGCCCGGATTTATTTGGTCATGGAATATTTTGGGGGTGAAACATCTCAAGGACTGACTTACGAAATAAAGTGCTGAGGCTCAAAGTGGAAGCCAGACCCTGTATATATGGTGTTTTTCAGTTGAGGCACCTAAAACAACAGGGAGGGGGAAGAAGCTATCACTTAAACCCACTTAGGCCTAGAGAAATTTTCTTGCCCATGGCAGAAAATCTAACCTTTCCTAACACGAAGAAAAGGAATACCATGGGGAATTTCCTTGTCTACATAAAGGGCTACACTATGGAGGATTTATCCCTAGTGGCTAAACCAACACTGTTCCAATATATAAGAAGAGGCATGACCTGCAGATTTGGGGGCCTTAACAGTGGAGATACTTTTAGATCTAATTCAGTACTTGAATTAAGTCCAAAACATAGCTGAGTATATAGAAGCATTGAAAGCTCGGCATTTTACTCAAGTAAGCAAATTGCAGCATTCTGCACCAGCATCAAATTCTCAATGCTTTTCACCTAGATATCTTTCTGCAATTCAGTTTAAATGGTAGAAAATTAAATGTTGTTTCTTCCCAAATAAAGGTGGCCACCTAAGAAGGCTAGAATGCTAAAGAGAGCCTTGGAAATCCATGGTGACCAATAGGCCAAATTATACCAGAAATTTTTAATTTGTAAATAAAGCATACTTTAGGGAAACAAGTATTTGTATCATGCTAAACATTTTTGCACACTTTTCCAAGGTGAGGAGTTTGTTTACGAGAAATCCTTCTGAAATGGATTCATGTGTTTTGATCCTTGCACGGTAAAGAAAATAAATAAAAATGTTGCCTTAAGGCCCTAAAGACAGCCATATGCTTTTGCATACATTTTCACAACTCAGCAGCTGCTCACTGAACCTCTTCCATTTCAAGCTTTCCTGTTGACCACTCTCTTCAGCAAGGCTTCTGTGACTGCCGGATGGAAATATTTATGAAAACACTGGGGCAGCCAGGAATGTCCAAGTGTTTTCAAATGTTTGCTTGGCAAAGAGTTGCTGGCAGGCAAAATGTGCTCCTACAAGGGTTTTAGTAAGTGTTTATGCCTCCTCAGTGTATTGCATTTGCAAATGTGGGCAGAGACCTAAACTGTGATCTCTGGAAGTTTTAAATGAAGAAGCTGAAATTCATTTTGCCTTTGAGAGGCTTCGCACCTGCCAATCCTACCTCTTCCAGATCATTTTAGTGGATTCACAGGCAGACTCCTTTCTTAACCACCTCTGTAATCACAGACACAACTAAGATATTTGAGGCTCCCCATTATCTCCCTGAAGGAAATCAATGAAGGTTTTTCAAAAGAGTTGTCTCTTGAATGTCTGACTTAGAACTTTAGAAAGTGATAAGAGGGACAGTGGGGCTGGTGGGAGGGGCATGGCATTTTGGACAATAGAAGAACTGGAGAGCATGATGCCTTCAAGGAACTATAATAATATGATGCTGACTACGAGAATATTGGTCATTAGATGGGTGAATCAGGGGATTCAATTAGAGAAGTAGCCAAGACCTACATCACAAAGAACTTTCTAAATCATATTCAGGAATTTGCAGAACTGTTGAAGTGATTTAACCAGCTCTGTGGGTTTAATCTGGTTTTTACTTTAGAAAGGCCACTTGGGGAGGGCACGAAGGCTATATTGAAAACTAGGGACAACATTGCACTTTAACCAATTGGGAGGGGAGCAAGAAGTTTAGGCAAAAAGTGATAATGTCATATAAACAGAACCATAGAATATGCAACCTTATGAGACCAGCTGCTTTTGCAAAGCATAATGCCTGTGAGATTTATCCAAGTTAACGTATGTGTCAGTAGTTTGATTCTTTTTCCTGCATTGTATTAATATAACACAGTTTGCATCATGCTGTTCTGTATCCTGATTGTGGTGGTGGCTACACAAATCATACATGTGTTTCAATTCATAGAACCGTACACCAAAACATTGTTAAGTTTACTGTGTATTAATTTTTAAATATTTTTTAAAAGTGATAATGACCTAAATTCAGAAAGTAGAAATGAGACTAGAGAAGAGAGGAAAAATTTGAAACAATTCTAAAGTTGAGTCAACAGATTATTTAAGTTTTACTGGGTGGCAGAGAAATTTCAAGACAGTAGATTTCAGTGATTCAGGGGCAACCGTGAGCGTCATTCATTTATTCATCATTCATTTTTTGGATTTGATGAATTCTTAAGAAGATGATGAAGATCAACAATAAAATAAGCCAGATGGTTCCTGAGGAGTTGGTTGCTTCTGATGGTGTTGCTATTGTCGAGTATCCTGAGAGAAACACCTTCAGAGTTGATCAAGACACAGCTGCCACAGCAGCCCATCTGGACTCTGGAACTTTCATGACACCGGCCCAATTACTTCTTTTACACCAATAGACATCCACATATGTGCCTACACCATTGTTTTTTTGTTTTTTTTTTTTTTAAAGAAGAAAAAGGAACACCTGGGTAAATAAATAAAAAGGAATGCTCTCATGTAGAAAAAGCAGCTTGCAGCATATGATGTTTTCTGCCCTTAGCTAAGCTGCATTAGAAACAGCTCAGAAAAGTCTTGCAATATCACCCCTTTAAAAATTCTACATGAATAAGGCTTGTTGAACCTGTAATCATATATCGAAGGAGGAATTTGACAAAAATTGTTAGCCACACTTTCATTAAAAGGTCAATATGTGATACACCACATTAATAGAATGAAAGAAAAATGACATCAAAATTAATTTTAAGGGGTCGGATGTAGCTCAACTGGTTGGGCGTCCGTCTCCCATATGGAGGGACCCGGGTTCGATTCCCGGACCTCCCGGTAAAAAAAAATAAAATAAAATAAAATAAAAAATAAAAAAAATTAAAAAATAAAAACAAATCTGTTAAAAAAATTAATTTTAAAAAGGTCAATACAAATGGGGGGTGGGTGGTTATAATTCACTAGATAAGTAGCTATGAATGCTGTCAAGTGAATTATTTGATTAGATCATTTCCAAACTAATAGCCTACTGACTATTAGTAAGTTAATAGGTCCTATTAGTAGATTATCAGAAACTCATCAGCATATGGGTATTATCCAGGAAGGGGAAATTACGAGACAGTTGGGGGAATGGCCAAACTGCAGGGGTTGGAAAATCAGGCAAAAAACAAGATACATGTTTTCCAAGAGTGGGTATGTGATACTTTGATTGCAAAAATATCTCAAATCCTTTATCCCTCTCTGTAACCATCCACACCCTTTACAGTATGATCTTGTTGCAGCTCTCATTAAGAAAGGAAATCTATTTCACCAACTACTAAACCTGTGAACCTGGCTGGCCTTGTGACCTGCCTTGGCCAATAGAATGTGGTGTACATGATGGCTATGTTAATTCTTAGCCTAAGTCTCAGGAGGCTTGGTATCCTTCCTTTGTCTCTGTCTTAGAAGTGGGTCCTGTGACAATGTGAGCAAGCCTGGGATAGCTGTGCTGTGGCAATGAGTCCCCTCCAACTGAGGCCTCCCTAGACCAAAATCAGCCAAGCCCAGACCAGATCAGAGGAACCCAAGAGCTGACCAACAGATTCATAAGCTAAATAAATGCTTGTTATGTAAGTCACTACATTCTGGGTGGTTTGTTACATAGCACTAGCTAACAGATACAGTCCTCAAACAACTTCATCTCTACCTGTATTAATTTCATTGTTGCCGCTGTAATTAATTACCACAATGCTAGTGGCCTAAAACAACACAAATTTATTGTCTTACAGTTCTGGAGGTCAGAAGCCTAAAATCAGCTTCACTTGGTAAAAGTCAAGGTGTCAACAGGGCTAGTTCCTTTGGAAGGTTCTGAGGGGAGAATCCGTTTCTTTACCTTTTCCAGCTTCTAGTGGCCACTTGTATTCCTTGGCTTGTGCTGCCTTCCTCTATCTTCAACCTGCATCACTCCAGTCTCTACTTCCATCATCATATGAACGTTTCCTCTGACTCTGACTGCCTCCTATGTCCCTCTTTTAAGGATTCTTGTGATTGCATCAAAACCACCTGGATAATCCAGGATAATCTCTTCATTTCATGATCCTTAACTTAATCATACCCACAAAGTCCCTTTTTCCTTATAGGGTAACATTCACAGATTCTGGGGATTCGGTCATGGACATAATTGGGGGTCATTAATCAGCCTACCACACTACCTTTTCCTTAAATCCTCTACAGCCATAGCCTTTGTCTGTTTAAATTAGCAGTAGAAAGTTTACATATTGGAAGAAAAATGAAGATGGAATACAGTTATAGCAGGATGGGCAAAGGATAATAACATCAGGTTCAGCTGGTAGAACTAGAAGAGTCAGCTTAATAATGATAATAACTACCACTTACTGACTTCCTCCTATGAGATAGGAACTGTGCTAGGCATTTGACATTTATAATTATAAAAGCCTTTCAAGGTAGGCCATTGCCAACTTGAGACTTAGGCTGAGAAATTTAAATAACTTGTCTATAGCTTGTAAGTGGCTGAGCTGGGATGTGTCCCCAGATCTTTCTGCCCCCAAAGCTCATGGTCCTTCATTATCCATATTGATTCATTCAAATTTCTCTTACTCCCTGAAACTGACCCCTCAAATTGTAAATCTAATAGTCTACAGTCAAGATCTATACTATAAAATTCTCACAAGGCAAGGATGACAAACAATCTCTAGTTCTAGACTTAAGGGTTCTGCTATTGCTTAATATAACTAGACGTCGACTTTTAATGCTTCTGGATATTAGTCTGACAATCTATCAATAACTAAAAGCTCTTCTTCTAATATTTTTGAACCAAGTTTCAAATTTTTGACCTATGGCAGAACTTGTTTTAATCGTCCTATGAATCATATTTATTATTATTTTTAAAATAGCACTCAGCTTAATTTAGTTTCACTTTAGTCCATTCTTTTTCAGGCTGTAGTACTAGAAAAACCCAGTACAGCTTAAATGTTGAGGCATTGTACTGGACCTTTGTAACTGAGGGTTAAGAATTATATAGATGCTTGTATATTATAAAAAAACAGCAAAAGGTTAATATCTGAAATTGCTGAAACTGGCTGGAATAAGTCTAGACCTGCTATTATGGTGGTCATTCTAAACAGGTCTCATCCCTGTTTATGGTTATACAAAACTTAGCCACTCCCTTGTGTATAACCACTCCTCCCTCCTGTTTAATATCCATATGGAAAACCTCGTGACTGACATCTACGCTGTACTTTCCTATCCCAGAATCTGATCAATGATAAAGATTATAACCTTGGAACGCACCCTGGTTTGGTACCCACCCCACTGTTTTCAACCCCTTAATGTTTTTAATGAAGGACCTAATTATTCATTAGCATCTCGATAGTATAAAATATTAGAATTTCTGCAGTTTGGGTAGGCTGAGTTGAGATTCTGATAAATAAATGCATATATGCATACTAAATGCACCCATTTTGGAAATATCTATTAATAAAATATTCATGCATGCTTGTTACCAAATACCTGACTTTGGTGGATTCTTAAGACTAAGCTATTTTGGAACTCTGTAAGTTCATTTTAAGGGGAGAGAGTACCTTCTGTTACTCTGCCAACTCAAGTCAGATTTATTTTGTGGTAGGTTCAAGTTTTTTCACTTCTCTTGGTGATAAAAATAAACACGTTTCAAAGCTGAACCCTGAGTCTAGTTTTAAAACAAGAACCAGAAATAAATATATACCTATCATAATGGCAGAGACAAACTACAGCAGTTGAAACAAAGGTTTTCATTTGGGCACAAAAAGGAACCAAAAGAAGTTTGAAGTTGAAATTCTGAAATATTTATATTCCATAACAGGGATGTGAATTTATAAATTTAGCGACCCTCGTTTTCAGACAGTCTAGATAATATATCCATCCAAAGATGAGAATTAATAATAAGGAAAAGTATAGCAACAGAAATAAACTAATATTGTGATGAATATACCTTCATTCACCTATTTATAATCTCTAGCCCTCAACTTCTATTTCCTCCAAAATCTATAGCTACCTGTTTTAATCATAAACATATCTCCCACCAATTCACAGTATTAAACACAATAATAGAAAAAGTTCAAGATGTGAGGACTTCTTAGAAGAAAAATGATCTTTGATTTGAAAGAAACTTGGAAATCTATCTAGTTCAACCTTCTTCCACTTGCCAAAATCCCCTTAGGATACTTGTGACAGTCAACTGCCTCCGCATTCTTTCAAAGCTGATTACTACCCAAGACAGGTCATTTTAATAGTGACAGTTCTTATTCAATATGTGTTCATCAATTGTAACAAATGTACCACATTAATGAAGGATGTTGTTAATGTGGGAAAGTGTGGGAGGGGAAGGGGGTATATGGGAATCCCCTATATTTTTTATGTAACATTTATGTAATCTAAAACTTCTTTAATTAAAAAAAATTTTTTTAAACAGATGCATGGTTACCTTACCTCTTGTTTTAAGTTACAACTTCATGTTTGTACCTTTTATTAAAACTCCAACTGTTAGTGTAAATTCTCCTTTACATTGGAAAATCATATATATATATATATCTCCCAGAGATCGTAAAGACTTTCTGTTAGGAAAAAAAGCTACATTGTTATAAATGTACCCATTGGAACTTGTATTCCACTCAGGAACAAGCTCAGTAAATTAAACTCATCTTCCACATGGCAACTCATAAAACATTTGAAAACAACAGGCATGCTCTTCTAATGTTTCTCTTCTGGAGTTAAGCATCCTCACTCCCCTCTCTCCACTCCCCACTTCTCCCCACCCTCCTCTCACAAGACCTGCTAGGCAGGTGTGAGTTTAATAGTGTTCCAGGTGCATCTCACCAAGGCAGATACAACGGGACTGTCACTGCAATTGCTTGGATACCCTTCTTCAATGCAGGCCAAGATTGAAATAGTTATTGTATCCACTAGACAATATTCATGGTTTAGACTACATAATATAGATTAGAGAAAAAGACATGTTAACTTCCAAGATTGGTTACCGTTTAAGCAGGGTGCTCTAAAAGTGGCAGAATTGCACTTAGGAATTCTTGTCTTTTGGAAATTACCTTGATTAGGCTATTAGAGAAGATTAATTTGAAAGATGGGAAATAAAACAAAGAGACAGCTAAGTTGTTCTGCATAATTAATAAGCAGCAATTTATGGCTGCTCCTTTGGAAGTTCCTGAGAGAGATCTCTAATCTCACTGTGGAAAGATATTAAGCTAAGATTAAACAAAAACAAAAGCCTGACCAACAGTAGAGTACAGGTTACCAGGGACCAGGAGATGGGGTAAGGCAAGATGTTATTGCCTAATGGGCGCTGAGTTTCTGTTTGAAGTGATGGAATGGAGTAATGGATGTTGGTGATAGTACTGTTACCGGATTTAGTCTAGATTCTTGACTATGCTGCAGAAATGAATTTCAGAGCACGTCGGGTTAGTTAGGCCAGTAATTTATTAAGGTAGGGAGGGAAGAGAAATGGGAGGAAAAGTAACAGATAACGGGTTCCCGGTAGAGAGTAAGGGGCTGAAGAGTGATAAAGAGTGCTGATTTATGAATACAATTTCCCATTATAGACTATAAATGCCCAGGTTTTATTTGCGTGTTGTTCCCTGCAGGGGGACACAGGGAGAGCAGGGCACAGAAGCCAATAGGGACGAGAGAGCAGGAGAGCAGGAGCAGGGGAGCAGGAGGGATTTGACCTTTGTGCCAGCTTGTTAACCATTAATTATTCCACCCCTTTGCTAATGGCATGGGAGGAGTCCCAGGTGTTTGCCGTTTTGATTGATTATCCTACCCATCAATCCCCCAGGAGGACCCAATTATAAGGCCCCTGGAGAATATCCCGGGCTTCTCCTGGGAATCTCCGGGAATCTCATCCTGGGTGGCAGAAATCTCGCGAGGGTCTTCCAGCAGCCATCTTGGGGATATCGGTGTCCACGTGGACCTCTCGCCAGGTTCCAGATCCATCTATTGATTCCCTAGCATAAGACTTCAGTAGCATAAGACTGAGAATGTAATTAATACCACTGGTTTGTACACTTGAAAGTGGATAAAATGGGGAATTCTGAACTGTTCATACGTACTACAATAAAAAGATTTTTTTCAAAAAAACCTTTAAAGTTACCTGGAAAGGCTGGATTTAGGAGCAACCAAAAATTTAATGTCTTAGTTGATCTCTCACAAGGAAGAAAAGAAATCCTGCAACCTAGTTGCCAGAAATAAAGAGGGAAATGGAAGACAATGCTAATCCATTCAGCTCTTATTGCTGCTGCTACCCTGTGAAAGGGTTATTGGATACAAAAACCAAGGTCTTGGGTTCCAATGCCGCAGAAGTATAGGTGATGAACCCAGAACCTGCAGGAGCTAGGAAGTTGGAAATGAGGCCTCAGGGACTATCCAGGGCACTCAAAAATCTGCATCCTCAGTTAAAGTGAGCACTAGAAAGAGAAACGTCACTAACCTGCATAGTAAGGTAACAAGGAAGTTTTGCCTGTCTACTGGGTGTGTGTTTTTTAAGTATCCACTTAAGAAGTAAAAATCTGTACTCTTGTGCCAAATCAGCTTTGGAAAAATAAAAGTACAATTTAAATTTAAAACTTCTTGATATTAAAAATACAGTTAATTAAAAGCACGTTTGTGTTCAAAAGCAGATTAGACCCAGCTGAAGAGATAACTAGTGATTAATGAACTGAAAGGTGGGTGTAAGAAATAATTGCTCAAAATGCAATATGGAGAAATAAAGAGATGGAAAATATAAATGTAAGATTAACGTTATTGCAGACAAAATGAAAGTCATATATTTTTTTATTATAGAAGTTGTAGGTTTATAGAAAAATCATGAAAAAAATAGAGTTCTCATATACTACCCTATTAACACATTGCATAAGTATGGTGCATTTATTGCAATTGATTAAAGAGCATTTTAAAAGTATACTTTTAACAATAGTCCATGGTTTACTTCAGGTTCACTGTTTGAGTTGTAAATCCTATGAATTTAAAAAACGTTTTTCTACTAACATATATACAACTTAAATTTTCCCATTTTAACCACATTCACAATATATTTCAGTGCAGATAATTATGTGCACAATGTGGAGCTACCATCAACAACACCCATTAACAAAACTTTTCCATCATCCCAAATAGAAACTCCATACAATTTAAGCATTAACTCCCCATTTCCAACCTCCAGACCATTCCCGGGTAACCTAAATTCTAGTATCAGGCTGTATGAATTTGCTTATTCTAATTATTTTATATCTGTGAAATCATTTGGTAGATGCTTGGATTATGCAAGCTTTTGGCAGTTAGGAATAATGACACTATGCATAGCAAATATCTATTCAAGTCCCTGCTTTCAATTCTTTTGGGTATATGCTTATAAGTGGGATTGCTAGGTCATATGATAATTTTATATTTAACATCTTGAGGAACAACAAAACTGTCTTTCACAGCAGCTGAACCAGTTTATGTTCCCACCACCAACAAATTAGTGTTCCTATTTCTCCACATCCTCTCCAAAACCTGTATTTTTTTTTAAGTACTCATTCAAGGAGACATGAAATGGTATCTCACTGTGGCTTTAATTTGCATTTCCCTAATGTATAATGATGTTGAGCTCTTTTCAGGTACTCTGTACATATCTTCTACAGAGAAATGTCTACTCAAGTCTTTTGCCCATTTTTTCATTGGGCTGTTTGTCTTTTCGTTGTTGAGTTGTAGGATTTCTTTATCTATTCTGGATATTAAACATTTATCAGTATGTGGATTCTAAATATTTTCTCCCATTGTGTAGGCTGTGATTTTACTTTCATGATAAAGTCCTTTGATGCCTAAAAGGTTAAAATTTTGATGAGGTCCCAGTTGTCTATTATTTTCTTTAGTTGCTTGTGCTTTGGGTGTAAAGTCTAAGAAGCCATTGCCTAACACATGGTCCTGAAGAATGCTTCCCTATTTTTCTTCTAGGAGTTTTATATTTCTGTACCTTATATCTTGGTCTTTGAGCCATTTTGAGTTGATTTTTGTATATGGTATGAGAGAGGGGTCCCCTTCCTCCTTGGCACCCATCTGCCACCCTCTAGGTGAACAGCGTCAGTTAAACCTGAGGCTGACAGCAATCAACTGAGAGGGGAAAGGACATTTTCCTCCTGGGGAAGAGGGAGGGTATGATAGAGGGCTGAGTGTGGTTTCTCTTCAGTGAGTTTGGACAGCAGGCCCCCACATTGAATTGTGGCTCTATCCAGCCTGGTAGCACCGCCTAGTGGAGATTGAAAGCGTCAATTCCATGGAAAGGTTAACTGAAAGTGCCATCTCCTTGTGGACCAGGAAAGTGAAGAAAGTGAAAGAAGAAGAAGGCTTTTTGAAACCTCTCATATCCCTATCCCAAGACCTCCCTGGATATGGTCTATGCCCCATTATTGGGTCCCTGGCCCTGTTTTGATAACTTAAGCAAGGGAATTTTAAAGATTTAGAATAAGATAAATAAAAATATCAAAGAAGAGCTGTGAAACAAAACCACTAGGGAAGAGAGTGAAAGTGCCCATCAGAGTAAATTCACCAACATAATCAGATGCCTAGACATCACCAAAAATTTATAAGCCATACTTAGAAACAGGAAGATATGGCTCAGCCAAAGGAACAAATTAAAAATCCGGACAAGACACAAAATTTAAGACAACTAGTCAATGATGTTTACACAAATATCCTAAATCAATTAAAGGAGTTGAAGGACAATATGGCTAAAGAGATAAAGGATATTAAGAAGACACTGGGTGAGCATAAAGAAGAATTTGAAAGCTTGAAAAGAAAAGTAACATCTTACGGGAATGAAAGATACAACAGATGAGATTAAAAATACATTAGAGGCATATAACAGCAGATTTGAAATGGCAGTAGAATGCATAAGTGAAATAGAGGACAGAACATCTGAACTAGAAAAGACAGGAGAACAGACAGAAAAAAGAATTGAAAAATAATCGAACAGGAATTCAGGGAATTGAATGACAGTGAAAAATGCTCAAACATACACATAATGGGTGTACCAGAAGGAGAAGAGAAGAGAAAGGGGACAGAATATTTAAGGATATAATGGCCAAAAATGTCCCAAACCTTATGAAAAACATAAATATCAATATCCAGGAAGGACAATGGACTCCAAACAGAATAAATCCAAATAGTCCTACTCTGAGATACCTACTATTCAGAATGTCAAATGCCAAGAGATAAAGACAGAATTCTGAAAGCAGCAAGAGAGAAGCAATTCATCACATACAAAGGATGCTCAATAAAACTAAGTGCTGATTTCTTATCAGAAACCATGAAGATGAGAAGGCATGCTATGTTATGATATATTTAAAATACAGAAAGAAAAATAAACCTGCCAAATGAGAATTCTTTATCTGGCAAAACTGTCCTTCAAAAACGAGGATGAGTTTGGAGTCTTCACAGATAAACAGAAACTAAGAGAGTTTGTCACCAAGAGACCAGACTTACAAGACATTCTAAAGGGAGTGCTGCAGCCTAAAAAGAAAAGACAGGAGAGAGAGGCTTGGAGAAGAGTATAGAAATGAATATTATTAGTAAGGGTAACTAAAAGTGTAAAAGGATGGACAATAGTAAGCTATGACAACAGAAAGCCAAAGGATAAAATGAAGGAAGTAAGTAATTCCTTCACAGTAACAACATTGAATATTAATGGATTGAAGTTCCCAGTCAAAAGACACAGACTGGCAAAGTGGATAAAAAAAATATATGAGCTATCTATATGCTGTCTACAAGAGACTCACCTTAGATGCAAGGAAACGAATAGGCTAAAAGTGAAAGGTTGGAAAAAGATATTCCACACAAATAGTAACCAGAAAAGAGATAGAGTAGCTATACTAATATCAGACAAAATAAATTTTAAATGCAAAACTGGTATAAGAGATGAAGAAGTTCATTATATCTTAATGAAAGCAGTAATTCATCTAGAAGAAATAACAATAATAAATATTTATGCACCTAACCTGGGGACAAACACAGGCAAAACTGAAGAGAGAAATAGACGTCTCTACAATAATGGTTGGAGACTTCAATACACCACTCTCATCATTGACTAGAACATCTGGATAGAGGATAAATAAGGAAACAGAGAGCTCAAATAATATGAGAAATGAACTAGAACTAATGGACATAAATAGAACATTGTACCCCCAAAACAGCAGGATATACATTCTTCTCAAGTTTTCATGAATCTTTCTCTAGTATAGACCATATGTTGGGTCACATCACAGGTCTCAATAAATTTTTAAAATGGAAATTATACAAAGAACCTTCTCTGGTCATAATGGAATGAAGCTGAAATCAATAATAGGCAGAAAAGGAGAAAATTCACAAGTAAATAGAAATCATTTTTTAACATTTTTTAAAGCAGTTTTATTGAAATACATTCACATACCATAAAATCTATCTAAAGTGTACAATCAATGGCTTTAGTATAATCACAATGTTGTGCATTCATCACCACAAAATTTTTAAAACAATTTCATATTTAATAATATTTAAGATATTATTAAATAATATTAATAATGTATTAATTTTGATATTCAGAACAAAATTCTGCACAATCAAAAAAGTTCAGAAACAACTATTATGGTAGATATTGAAGCACTAGATTGACTGTTGAGCTCAGTGAACATGAATTTTTTGCCCAACCTTGAAGTTTTATTATCAAAAGCAAGTATGAGAGTGGTGCATATCTAACATATAATAGCAGAATTACTTTTTTCTTAGAAATCAAGAAGAGGATTTCTAAAGGAACATAGGAAAATAAAGACTGAGGGAGCAGATGTAGCTTAGTGGTTGAGTGCCTGCTTCCCATGTACAAGGTCCTGGGTTCAATAGCTGCTACTTTCTAAAAAAATAAAAATAAAAACTGAGTTGATGGGCATGTAGATGTGTAGGCAATGGGCTATGTGCTGTTAAAGATTTTTGTTCCATTGAGTTAATGGCCCAAAGATTCAGTAATACCTAGAAGAAAGTCAGCATAATTGCTTGCAATGGCTAAAGAAATTGGACTGTGCTTCCTATACTAGAAGAGAAATGGTCTTTGGGCCTTGTTCTCTAAGTACCAGAGCATGTCTTCCCAGATTCTGCAATGTGTTTGAAGCTCTAAAAAATGGAAAATTTAAGGAAGCTATTTTTAAAAAGTCAATGTTTTCTAATAATGAACATTCACAACACCAAAGGATACACATGAGCACTCATACTAATCTCACTTATTATCTTCATATAATTGTACCTTGCCTAACTCCTCTGCTCTCTTGCTTTATGGTCCAAAATTTCCCTCTACCTCTAGTTTCTTGAGCATATAGTTGTCTTTCATACTTTCCCCCTTTGTTCATATTCATCCCTGTAAGTAAAATGCCCTCTGCACCCACCTGGGTCTTCTTCTCCCCCTCCCTATCCAAACTGAGTCTTCCTTTAAATCTCATTACTTCATAATATTTGTTGAATGAATAAATGATTTAATCCTGTTAAAAGTCTATAAGACTTACTTTGAAAGCCTTATAATATATTCACTTATTATAATCCAATTAAATTTAGAAATAAATCATAAAGTGACCAAAATAAACCCTTGGAATTTAAGAAAAAAAAATGGAAAAGGAAAAACTTAAATGAAAGACTATATAAAGGACAAAGAAAACAAAAACACTCCATACAAAAATAAATGGAGGAAAGCAGATGTGTCTCAAGTGACTGAGCTCCCCCCTACCACGTGGGAGGTCCCGGGTTTGGTTCCCAGTGCCTCCTGGATAGGATGATTGAGCTGGTGCGACAGGCAGGTGCAGCAAGCTGATGCAACAGGATGATGCAGCAAAAGATACACAAAGAGGGAAGACAATGAGAAACACAACAAACCAGGGAGCTGAGGTGCCTCAAGCGATTAAGTGCCTCTCTCCCACATGGGAGCTCCCAGGTTCGGTTCCCAGTACCTCCTAAAGAGAAGATGAGCAGACAGAGCACACAACAAATGGACACAGTGAACACAAACAGCGGGGGAAGGGGGGGGAATAAATAAATAAAATCTTTTCAGAATAAGAGTAAAATGTAGACTAAATCAATGTGTAAAAGAATACTATAATCTGACCAATTAGGTTTGTTCCAGTAATTTCAGTAATTGCATGTGACTGTTTTAATTACTATAGCTTTGTAATATGTCTTACTTTCTGATAGGACAAATATCATCTCTACTACTCTTTTTGCAAATTGTTTTGACTATTTATGAATCTTTATACTTCCATAAAGATTAGAATCAATTTGTCACATTACCCCAAATTTTCTGTTTGGGTTTTGAATGGCAGTCCATAAAATATAAATATTAATGCAGTTTTTACAATACTGTATTATCACTCACAAAACCAGTATTTATTTTCATTTATTCATGCCTGCTTTTAAGCTTTATTTAGGAGAAGTCTAAATTTTTCTCTTTAAATGTCTTGTGAATTCTTGGTTAGATTAATTGCTGGTTACATTTTTAGATCTTGTTGCTAATGTATCCTGTTTTTTATTATATTTTCTAGTTGGATCTTGCTGGTTTGCAGGAATGCTTTATCTGTTTTATCGGAAGAGGGTGACAGTTTTATCTCTTTGCTTCAAATCTTCCTTCTTTTCTTCCTCTTTCTTTTTTTACGTATTAAATTGACCAGAAACTCTACATAATGATGAGCTATATAGTATCAGTGGTATCTTTGTTTTAATCACCATCATAGAGGGGGATGCATTATTATAGACACAATCCCTACTATGTTATGAGATATGTTTGACTACTGTTGGTTTTAGATGCCAATAGTTTTTAAACAAATCAATTTTATTGATACTTATTAATAAAGCATACAATTCATCCAAAGTACACAATCAGTGGTATTTGGTATAATCACATAGTTGTGCATTCATCACTTCAATCATTATTAGAGCATTTTCATTATTTTAATAATATAATAATAAACAAAAAACAGACAAGCCAGAAAATTCTTCACCTCTCAATCTCTCTGTTTCCCCTGCTGTACATAGCTGCTATTTCAGTAGCTGCCAATATTTTGTTTAGAACTTTCCCAAATATGCCCATAATTAAAACCAGCCAATAATTTTCTTTCTTGTACTGGACTTTTCTGTGAATTTGGCAGTTTTCTCTCTTTCTTCATATTTTGTGGAATCATATTATCTATTCCTTGAAAGTAGGGTAGAACTCACATGTAAAGTCATCTGGATCTGAGGCTTTTGGGAAAAGGAGTATGAATGTAAGGGGAAAAGTAGACAAACTCATGTCAGCCATCCCCTAAGGGGGCAGAATCACAACATAGGGTTTCTAACCATTACATTCCTGGGAGAAATAGGGGACTGGATGGTGAAATGTAATATCAGATATTCTTTACCAGTGACCTTACAAAATGTTAAGCCTGCCTTGAATAATGGACCAAAGACTCCTAATCAATCTAGACACATTAAAACATAAAATAAATGTTTTAAAACATAAAATAAATGTTGCATAGTGTTTTTTATAAGATTACAAATATATAGGCTATTTTGCACTATAATACTGACATACATTTTAAAAATTGTATTGCATTAAAGTCAGAGAATATTGTCTGTGACTATATTCATTCTTGGAGAGTAACTGAGGTTCCTTTGAACCCTGAAACCTAATTCAAATTTGCAAATTTTCCATGTGTTCTTGAAAAGAATATTTATTCTGTTTGTTGAGAGTAAAATGATTTCAAGCTTAATAATCATATTATTCAATTATCCTTTTATTGCTCATTTTAATCGTTTGCTTAATCTATCAGGGTTCTTTTTGTGCTAAGAAACTTTATTTTTAGAGAAGTTTTAGATTTACAGAAAAAATGCACCAAAAGCAGGTGTAATAAATTCTATCCTGACAATTGTTGATTTGTGTATTTCTTCTTAGTTCTGCCAGTTGTCGCTCTATATATTTTGAACCTATTGTCCATGTATAGATGTTCAAGACTGTTATATCTTCTTGAATTAGTTTTCTTTTTACCAACTTATAATGCACTACAACTTAAAATCTACTTTGATATCAAAATTGCCTAGCTTAGCTTAGTTTAGCTTGGCTTCGCTTGACTATCTTCATATATAGCTGCTATATCTTTTTCCTCCCCTTTTATTTTAATAAATGTCTGGAGAGTATGTGTTTGTTTGCTTACTTTGTAATTCAATCTGAAAGTCTCTGTCTCTGTATGTGAATCTGACACATTTTTATTTATTTAATTTATTGTTATATCGGGATTCATTTCTGCACCTTATTTCATGTTTTTAGTTTGAAATTCATTTTTAAATATGTAGCACTCTCCCTTTATACCCTTCATTGGATACATCAAATGATACATCCTCAGGATTGAAGGTTGTATATTATATTTTTATTCCTCAGATAATTACACTGTATTTTAAAAATTAATATTTAAATTTATTTTCCCCAATCTATGTCTAAAGTTTCTCAATATCTAGGGCTAATTTTCTCTAGACAAGTTAGGTAGCTATGCACATGCCTCCCCCGCCCCCCCTTTTCATTTCCTACCTTAGCACCTTCCCTCTCAACATTAACATCATTCAGAGGAGCAGTTTTCAAAGTGTGATCTGTAGCTTTTTGAGGGATTCCCGAGGCTATTTCAAAAGTGTGCAAGATCATAATTGGTTTCATAATAATGTAAGTATTCATTTGCCTTTTTCACTCAGCTTCACTCAGCTTCCTTCATGAGTATACAGTGGACTTTTCCAGAGGCCACATAATATATTATACCACAACAGATTGAATGCAGAAGAAAAGATGAGACTCTAGCTGTTTCCTTTTATGCCAGACATTGAAGAGATTTGCTCAAACATAAAACAATGCTGATCACTAAATTGTTCTCTTGTTTTAGAATTTTTCACAAAAGGCATATCATTTATATCAACCTATAATGGATTTATTGATGTTATTTTTAATAAATAAATATCCTTTAATGCATCTCTGACAGACCTGGAGCAGTTAATGTCTGCTGCTAAGGTTTCCACTAAGTATACTAGAAAAAGAAGGTCCTCATGCTTTCTGTCTTTCTGGTTGTGGCAGCCAAGATTGAAAGGGGGAATACAGGAAAGTCTAAAAACTTGGGGAAGGGGAAATAATTTTTGCAACTCAGAAATAAACTTAAAGACAGCAAATAGGCTATTTACTCCAATATATATATATATCTTTTATATTTCTCTGTTTCCATTTTTAATATGGCAAATACAGAATGGAAAGAACCCCCATGAACAAAAAACCTTTGATATACTCAATAATTTTTAAGGTTATAAAAGGTTTCTGTTACCAAAATGAAATGTTTGAGAACTGCTGGGTTAAAGTTTTAGTTCCAGATTGAGAAATAGTTTTTAAATCATTGTTTACAGACAAAAAATGAGCCATCCTAAGTTATTCACTTACAATAATACTCATCATTTCTTTTCTTACTGGAATGCTTCTTCTTAAGAGCGCTTTGAAATATTGTCTGAGTAGTAAGTGTTCTGAGGCATTTTATTTCTGAGAAATTTTTTTACATCTTTATATTTATATGATACTTTACTGCATGTGAAATTCAAGACCCAAGTGTTTTTTTAACTCTTTATTGTCTCCTTACTACTAAAATTTTTGTTGTGAAGCCGAATATTAATCTAATTATCTAATTCTTGAGTCTTTAAAAATTTGCTATTGTGCAAATTAGAATTGAAAAAATGATCTTAGTATTATAAAAATATGAAGATAAATATGCATGAAATCTGAGCAATACACAGTTATTACAAGTTTTATCTCTAGTTGGTATAAATGCATGTGTTTTAATTTTTTCTTAAGCCTCTCTATATTTTCCAGTTTATAAATGAACATACATTACTTTTATAGTGAAAACATATAAATTTCTTTACAATCTTGCTGCACAAGTTCAGAAAAAAGGAAGAGGAAAAAAAAACTACCATCATTTGTTGGGTAGTTACCATGTGCCACATGCTCTGTACTGGATCCTTTTAAACTTACATCATTTGATCATCATATAAACACTGCGAAATAGGTATTATTAGGCTACAGCTTTGCCATTCCCTACACTTGGGATTTTGTAGGTTTTTGGCCCAAAGTATGCACTTTCCCTTTCACCCACAAAATTAAAAAAATAAAAATAAAAAAAGCCTGAATAAATTTTTTTTTAAAGATTTTATTTATTTATTTATTTATTTATCCCCCCCTTGCTGCTTGTGCTCGCTGTGTCCATTTGCTGTGCGTTTTTCTGTGTCTGCTTGTCTCCCTTTGCTGGGTCGTCCTGCTGCGTCAGCTCACCGCGCTGCACAGGCCGGCTTGCCCTCACCAGGAGGCCCCGGGAAACCACCTCGAGGCTCCCATATGGTAAACGGGAGCCCTATCGATTGAGCCACAGCCGTTTCCCTGGATCATTTTTTAAAACAATTTTTTAGAAGCACAATTATTCTTATAGTGACAATTTTAGATATTTTATTCCTCTTTTGTGTTTCTCTTCATGTAACACTATACATGATAATGTATATCCATGTCCCCAAAACTGACGTTTTAAAATACTGTGTAAATGACAGGGCTATAACTGTTAAACACCGTTTTGTGTTCTCAGACCTACAATTGTGTAAGTTTGTGGACGAGGCAATGGAGTTTGTGGACGAGGCAATGGAAAACAGATTTTAGAAACCCCACAAAAGTAAATAGAATTTATATAAAATTATTTCATAAAGCAGTAATGAACAATGAAAAGGGGGGAAAGATAAAGCCCTCAGTCTGCAGTGATGGCCTATATTTATATTCGTTTATATGAAGTATCATAAAACTGACAAAGAAAAGTGATTACGGCAGCAAAAATGCAGTGAAAACTTCTCACATGTCAAAGCAAACTTAAGAAATGAACAGTTCTGAGACAGAAGTGAGAGTTGATAGAATCTTGAAGAGCAATCTTTACATGATAATTAGGCAGTGAAATACATACAGAAGAGGAACAAAATCAAAAAAATAAAATCTCTCACTCAAGTGTCAATGTATATTGCACATTACTAAAGAAAGTACAGGGAAAAGAATAATTGTGTGGAGTCAAATTGAGCAGCCTTAAATCCTGAGCTCATGTTCTATTCCTGCTAGGAACCTGAGTCATTGTTTTATCTCAGGCAAGTAAGTCATTTTGCTTCTTTTTGCCTCAAATTACTCATCTATAAAAAGCTATACTTTCAGCATTCTTATAGACCATCCCATCACGCCTCTTCTTTATCCACTGAATGCCGGATATCAACCCAGGAAGCAAATTTAGGAATTAATTCAAAAATAAAAGCTCCAACTCCAAAAAATAAAAATAAAGATGGAACATTATGAACAAGCTAACTCTGGAAGTCCTTAGCTGTGTATTTCATTTTAATTCATAGATATGATTGACATAACATTTAAGAAGTATTATTTGCCTTTGTTCAGATTTAATATCACCTATGTTGAAGTTAGCTTATAGATATAGAGGGAGTCTACATTATCATCAGCCTACGGCTGGGGAAAATTACCTATCATAGCTTCAGTTCTGGAGAATTCTGTGAATTTTTTGTTTTTATTGTTGTTATTGTTTTATAAGCAGTACCGAATATCATTTGTATTAGTCACCTAAAGGGGTGCTGATGCAAAATACCAGAAATCTGTTGGCTTTTATAAAGGATATTTATTTGGGGTAGAAGCTTATAGTTACCAGGCCGTAAAGCATAAGTTACTTCCCTCACCAAAGTCTATTTGCCACGTGTTGGGGCAAGATGGCTGCTGACGTCTGCCAAGAGTTTAGGCTTCTTGGGTTCCTCTCTTCCTGGGGCTCTGTTTTCTCTCCAGGCTCAGCCCCTTCTCTCCACAAGGCCAGCTGTAGACTATCAGGCGAATGGCTTTGTCTTTCTCGCTGGGGCTTCTGCTGTCTATGGAACCGTTTGTATTCCTCTGTGTTCTTCTGTGTGTTCACTTCCTGGGCTCCAGCTCAAAAACTTCAGCTCTGTCCTTTGCCATGTCTTTTCTCTGTATTAGAGGGCAGGGACTCAATGCCCTATTGATGTGGCCCAATCAAAGTCCTAATCATAATTTAATCAATTAAAAGTGATACCTCTGACAGACCAGTTTATAATCATAATCCAATAACTATTTTTGGAATTCATAAGCAATGCCAACCTGCTACACCATTCTAATACACATCAACTTGAGTTTATTTTTCAACTTGAACTTTTTATAAATGAAAACAAAAAAAGATTTTGTATATAATAGAAACAACCATTCATTAAGGAGAAGGAACTTAGTTTCTATTTAGTGTCACTGCACAACACTATATGACCAAATTTAATCCATATAGCAATCCTATTGCATAGGTATGTGGTTACTCTAAGAGGTAACTGAGGAAGATGAGAATCAAAGAGGCGAAATAACTTGCCCTAAGTTACAGAACAAGTTAATGGCACAAGCAGGAATTGTGTCCAATTTTCATTGGCTCCAACCCTTTCCCTCTTTTTTTCTATTCTGAGATACTATCTCTGACTCTATTCAACTCCATTCAACAAATATAAATTGAATAGCTCCTATGAATCAGGTACTCTTGTAGACCCTGGGGGAAAAAAAACATCACCTTAGTTCACAAACAGACATAATTACATGCTCATTGTGTCAGT
This sequence comes from Tolypeutes matacus, assembly GCA_026826555.1. NCBI lineage: Eukaryota > Metazoa > Chordata > Mammalia > Cingulata > Chlamyphoridae > Tolypeutes > Tolypeutes matacus. The sequence goes on from JAKSZT010054121.1 coordinate 1,128,876, forward strand.
TCCAGTACTTTTTTTTTTTTTTTAAGGAGATACAGGGGATTGAACTCAGAACCTCATATATGCAAAGCAGGTGCTCAACCACTGAACTATACCCGCTCCCCAGTCCCAATACTTTTTTTTTTTTTGAGGTACTGGAGGCCGGAGATTGAACCTGGGGCCTCATATGTGGGAAGCCAGCACTCAATCACTGAGCCACATCAGCTCTCCTGAGGTGGTTTTTGAGTTTGTTTTTTTTTGTTTTTTATTTTTTTTTTTAAGATTATTTATTTATTTATTCATTTATCCCCCCCTTGCTGCTTGTGCTCACTGGGTCAGCTAACCACGCTGTGCAGGCGGGCTTGCCTTCACCAGGAGGCCCCGGGAACCGAATCCGGGGCCTCCCATATGGTAAACGGGAGCCCTACTGATTGAGCCACAGCCGCTTCCCAGTTTGTTTTGCTTTTTGTTTGTTTTTGTTTTTTCCAGAGGCACCAGGAACCGAACCTGGGACCTCCCATGTGGGAGGCAGGAACTCAACTGCTTGAGCCACATCCACTCCCTAGCCCCAGTACTTTTAACTGCATATTCTTGGCCAGGTTACTTAATTTCCTGAAGCATTCAGTTGCTTTATTGGTAAATTGGATATAAAGATATTTTCTCATTCATCTGATAGAACTGATATGAGGATCAAAGACAAGTACTGCATGAGAAAACACTTTGAAAATGCTAAAGTGCCCTCCATAATAACAGGGAAAGAAATGTCATACACATAAAGATATCTCATAAGGCCTATATTTTAGCCAAATGGACAAAAATGAAAGATGAAACCATCAGAATAGTGAGCACAGAAATAGAAAGGATACAGATTTTACAAAGTACTGCAAAAATGCCATGTTGATAATTATGATTTCAAAGTGTTCAGGAGGGAAGCGGATGTGGCTCAACTGGTTGGGCTCCCGTTTACCATATGGGAGTCCCTGGGTTCGATTCCTGGGGCCTCCTGGTGAAGGCAAGCCGGCCCGCGCAGCCAGTGAGCTGACGGTCCACACGGCACGGTGGTGAGCTGGCGCAGCAAGATGATGCAACAAAGGGAGACGAGCAGACACAGAAAAACGCACAGCAAATGGACACAGTGAGCACAAGCAGCAAAGAGGGGGATAAATAAATAATAAATCTTAAAAAAGGTGTTGAGGAACCGACTATAATAACTCTATACTATAATAACTATAACTATAATATAGTTATAATTAGTTATATTATATAGTTATAGTTATATAGTTATAATAACTATAACTATAATAACTATCATATAATATACTATAATATATAATATATATATAATATAATAACTATACTATGATAACTCTAGGGAAGGAATTAAAGTAGAAGTGCCTTGATATTCTCTGGTGCCTTGTTTAAATATATAGGTGTTTGGGGTTTTGTTTTGTGTCTTAAACATTATTTTGTCTTGTGGATGTCTTGATCTTCCATAGGGAAAAATTTGAAATTATGACAGAGGCTGAACCCAAAGGGAACAGTGAACAAGGAATTAACATAAAGCCTAGAGATAAGGGTGAACATGTATGACAATTACAGACTATGCAATTGATTGGAAGAAGGGAGATCAAAGTTACATTAACCTTAATCATTTCCTACTAGCAGGGTCACCACAGCTCAGGCACAGCCCAACTCCCTAGTCAATTAGCATCCACCTAGGTACCACTAGCTTCCTGAATGTATTTCTTTTCTACTTTGTCCAGCACTTTCTATCCATTTTCTACATAACAGCTTTATTAATTCAGAGGAGCCTTCTGCTTAAAATAAAACTTGCCATTGGCTGCTCATTGTATTTGGGATAAAATCCATCCACACTTCTTAATGTTTTCGTTAACTATTGCTGCATAACAAATTACTATATGACTTCTTGGATTAAAATAAACATTTTATATTGCTCATGATTTTGAGCATCAGGAATTCAGAAGGGGCTTGGCTAGAAGATTTGTCTCAGATCCACAAGGTATCATCAGCTTGAGGGGCTGGGGATGGAAAATCCACTCCCCAAATGCTTCTTCACTTATTTTTCTAGCACCTAGGTGATCCCTGGCTTCTCTCTCCACATGGCTTCTTGTCATCCAGGGCCTTTCCACATGGCTTGGGTTTCTCTCAGCATGGTGGTTTCAGGGTAGTCTTACATCTTACCTGTTAGCTGTCTTTCAAGAGGGAAGAAGTGAAAGCTTCCAGGCCAGTTAAGGGCTTTGCCTGGAAAGGGCACATGTCACTTCCACTGTATTGTATTGGTCAAACAGTACAGGGTCCATCCAGATTCATGGGAATGGAGAAACAGACCCAACATTTCAATGGCAGTGTAGCAAGATCTCATTACAGAAGAGCAAGAGGGATGGAAGACATTGCTGCAGCCATCTTTAGGAAGTTAAAAGATTGGACACAACCTTGTTCTTGCCCCACCGGCAAAAATTTTTTTTTTACTTCTTAATTAAACTTTTCTTAATATTTTCTTACTATTTCTTAATATTTTCTCACTATATTCTAGCAGCATTGGCCTCCTTTCAATACAATGACTACATACACCACATCAACCTCTTTCCTTCCTTAAGACTAGTCCCTCCTTCTACTTGGAATTTTCTTCCCCAACTAATTGCATGGATGGCATTTTCTTATCTTTGGTTTACATGCTTCAGCCTAAATTTTTACCTCCTCCGAAGATTCCCCAACAATTTCATCTCTCTTCATTTTACCACAAAGCCCAGTTCCTTATTAATGTATGTATTTGTATGTTTTCTAATGTTCAGCCTTTCCCATAAACTTAAGAGACTTTAGAGATGGAATTAAATCTGAGTTGCTCACCAAAAGACTGATGATTAATAAATATTTGTAGAAACGAACAAAGAATAGATACATTAAGAAAGGTGGTAGGGAGTAAGAATTTCTGAATTTGGGGTATTCTGAGCTCATCAGGTCTTAGATCAAAGATGATCCAAATGAGGGCCATTTCTTCATTAGACAGTGATGATTTTTCTTAAAGGCTGTCTCTCAGCCTTCAAGAACATATTCAAGAGCAGCTTCTATTAATAGTAGTTGCAATTTCTATAGAAATTACAATCCAAGGTAAATTGCTGACAATGTTTAAGTGTTTTTCATTCTAAACAGCCATTGAGCGTACCAAAATTAGATACTTCTCTTTTGACAAATTGGAGAATTTCTTTTTCACTAAAATGTGTGGTAAAAATCAACTATCCTTTTTTTTTTAATATTTGGGTGTTATTTTAAATAACTATATCAAAGAAGCAAAGCTGAATAGTGAAAGGAGCACTGAAGAGTCACAAAGTTTGGTTACATTATAGATCTTCTGCTGAACAGTTATGAGACAAGTGTGCTCACGGCTCTAGGCTTTTCTTTCCTTTTCTGCACAATGAAGGCATTGGACAAAGTTGGTGCTTTGCAGTCTGTGCTCAAGGAACTTTTAGGGTTGCACAGAATCTCCCTAGATCACCAAAGGGGCATAGGACAGGAGTTCTAAGAATTCAAACAGAGGGGCTTTTACCCTTCTGAGATATGGGATTGACGCTCTACTAAAAAACTTTTTTTTGAAAAATGCTGTAGCATGTTATTTCTAAAAGGCAATTACTTCCAAGATTTAAAAATTCATGAATATGAATTTCTTCAAGAAATAAGAATATTATATTATATTAGTGTTCTTCAATAAGGGTAAACAATGTGGATAAGAGTCATCTCTGAAGGGAGATGTTTGTGTGGGATGTGGTGGGAGGTGTGGGAGGTGGGGAACATGGGAATCCCAGTGGATTCCGTGTAATATTTTGGGTAATCTAAGCACCTCTTAAAATATATGTATATATATATATAAATAACATTTTTGTAAGCAAATACACATATATGCATATATATTTATATATCATTTTGCAAATGTTCGTATGTATTGTGAGAATTTTGATTTTTACCCATAATAAAAACAACAACAACAACAACAACAACAAAAAAGAGTCATCTCTGAACACTCTATTAGCACGCATATCTCCGTGTCAATAAGATGATTTCACCTGTGAGAGCCATATGGAGGGAAGCGGATGTGGCTCAGGCGACTGAGCTCCTGCCTACCACATGGTAGATCCATGGTTCTGTTCCCGGTGCTTCCTAAAGAAGACAGCAAGCTGGTGTGATGGGCAGGCGTGGCAAGCTGACACAACAAGATGACACAACAAGAGATGCAAGAAGAAAAACATAATGAGAAACACAACAAAGCAGAGAACGGCGGTGGCTCAAGCAATTAGGCGCCTCCCTCCCACATCAGAGGTCCCAGGTTCAGTTCCTGGTGCCTCCTAAAGACACGGCACACAGCAAGTGCAAACGATGATGGGGTGGGGAGAAATAAATAAATACAAATAAATCTTTTTACAAAAAAAAAATAACCATATGGAATTTATTTGCTCAATTAGCTAAATGACCCGAGTTGGTGAGGTGGGGGGTAAGGTCTTCAGCAGTATTGCTGTCAGAGGTAGATTTATTGAGAAGTTATTCCAGCTTAAGCTTAAAGGCAGTCATTGAGCATAGGCCCCATCCAACTTTACCTAACTTTGTGTGCAACCTTTATATTCATTTTCTTGAAGATAACTTCCTAAATTCTTTAATCGTCAGGCCCCACAAAACCTGGATCAATGCCTGCCTCTAACATAATCTCCCCACAAGTCTCTCAGCAATGCATTCCTTTTTTTTTTTTTTTTTTTTTTTTTTACCGGGAGGTACCGGGGATCGAACCCTGGTCTCTCCATATGGTAGACAGACGCCCAACCTTTGAGCCACGTCCGTTTTCCGACAGCAATGCATTCCTAATGGGGTCAGCTTCACCCACTGGTTAGCTTGTCTCCTGGTCACAAAATGACTTCCAACAGCCAATCAGGGTTATATGCCTTCTTATTCACTTCCAGGTGTTGGTAAGAGAATTTCTCTTACAAAGCATGGAACATAAATCATTTCTTTGGCAAAGATGAGCTGTTTCCTCATCCCTAGGATGATGTCACGTGCTAATTGCTTTAAACCTGAGTTGCAGAACCAATTTATTGGCAGAAAGGTTGGATATTGCCCAATTGGCTCTGACTAATATAAACCCACCTCTGGAGCTCAGGTTGGAGTTAGCTTACCCAGTGGGACATGAGCTACATAGAAGGAAGCTGTTACCTGAACCAAATTCAGATATGGGCTGGCTTAAGCCAGTAAGGACCAATGACATATGAGGAAAGTCTTGTTTTTTTTTCTGGAAAAAAAAACTTTTTCTCTCTCAAGATAGAACCATGGGAAACCAAACTTACTCTCTCCCTCACTTGATTCTCATTCTCTCTCTCTCTCTCTCTCTCTCTCTCTCTCTCTCTCATCTGGTGGGCATGAACATGGAACTACATTACCCCAGTGACTGCCATCAAGCACATACCTAGTAATAGGCTAAATTAAAACAAGTACAGAGAAATAGATCTAGAGCTGTTGTTTTCTGTCCCAAATCCAGTCAACTACTACACTTCCAATTATGTGAACCATCAAAAATTCTTATTTTAAGAAATTTCAAATTCACTTTCTGCTATTTGCAAACAAACACAATCTAATATATTCATTTAACTCCCATCATTTTGCCTATACTGCAAAACGATCATTCAATTTTAATGGAATCAATTCTTGTATTTTCTACATCTAAGTTTTCAGTTATGATTATAGCCTTTATATTTGTATCTTTTCTATTGTGTCATGAATTTTATTTTGATGCCTTTTAGATATCCAAGTGCAGGTGCTGGGAGGACTGTTGGGCATATGAGACTAAAGTTCAGAGAGAGCTGTGGACAAGAGATATAAATTTGGGAATCATTGTCATATAGATGTATTTAAAGCCAGGAGTCTGGATGAGATCACCTAACATGTGAATTCACACAGGATTACAAGAGGTCCATGGACTGCATCTTCTGGGGGGAAATTAAAGATTTTGGAAACACAGAAATGTGGCATTGTGATTGGTTGAGCTGAATAAACCACTAGGTCCTCCCTGTAACAAATATATTCTGCAATTTTACTCTAATGTTATCAGGGAAAGATCCTCTTTTCCCGGCTGATAAGCATAGTCATGAAATTATGGAATAAATATTTCTTTAATCCTTACTACGTGCAAGCTCTCCATGAGGATCATAGGACATCGAACAGCTAACAGGTGATAGCAAGAGATCAAAAAAAAAGAGGGGAGCCGATGTGGCTCAAGCGGTTGAGTGCCTGCTTCCCACATGGGAGGTTCTGGATTTGGTCCCTGGTGCCTCCTAGGGACAAAGAAACAGACAACAAGCAAACAGACAAGGGAAGCAACTCAGGGGAGCCAATGTGGCTCAGTGGCTGAGTGCTGGCTTCTCACATATGAGGTCCAGGGTCCGGCCCCGGTACCTCGAAAAAAAAAGAGCCCTATACTAAAGGGGTTGATTTTTCTAAAGGAGGAAGACTAGGTGACTAGGCAAGAAGGGGAGAAACAAAACACAGCCTGGGGAGACAGATAAATGCTCTGAGTTCCTAAGTAACCATCAGCACCCCTTCTTTGTAGGGCTACCCCGTGTTCAGTAAGGAGGAACTAATTAGCAGTGTTTTTTTAAATCTTCAGAGAGCAATTGTTTTTCTTCACAGACAATAAAATGTATAAAACAGAACTTTTTAAAGTCTGTTTTACCATGTAAGAAAAAATAGGATTTAAAAAATAGCATTCTCTTAGGTGGTATTTAAGTCTCTTGTTGCTGCCTACCTTTCTAAAAAAGCAAAATGGCATTTCAGAAAGGCAACCAAATCTGTAAAGCAACGGATGGCAAAACGGGTTAGTAACAGCTAGAGTTCATGATTATTTTTCTAAAAATAGCTACTTGTATTTTAGAAATACACAAAGGGTAATTTAAGAGACTTTTAAAAAAATAATGAAATATATGTCAGGCCCACATTGCAAACCAGATTTAAACTCAGTGAAGTGATCTTTCATACATTATACAGTGGCAATTACCATGTAAATAGATTTTAAATAAAGTGATGTATTATTTAAAACCTCAGAGTTATATAAAACAAGCATGGGGAAATGCTTGATGTCTATTTTATTGTCAAATCAGCAACCCCTTTACACACACAGGAAAAGGACAACGATTGCACTAGATAATTTTAATTATATTTCTCATAATAAAGTGCTATAACCCCTATGATTATATATTTCCCCAACATTTGTGAGAAATATTATAATATTCCCTATGTAATCATAAGTCTGACATTTTCCCATTTGAAAGCATTCTCTTTTCAGAATTTTTTTAATGAGGACTCCTAGAGAATACATTTAATTCAACTGTTATAAATGACCTAAAATAATAAAAATCATGATGAATGGGAGCCAGAATTTCTTCCCAGAATAGACAAGGTTTTCAAGGTGTCTTTGCAGGAGCAGGTTAGAGGGGAGGAGAGAAAAGGAAGAGGGGGAATTTAAGGAGGGAAAGAGGTTTCTTGGGCCCCACAGAGAAGACTGGACTTAAGGGATTGGGACCAGAATCAGCATCCACTGACACTTCTCTTTTCGAATGGCGACTATTTGTACTACCGCCTGGGAGCCACATGGGTGCTAAATGACCAGACCACCTATTAAGTCAGTTACCTTCAGGCCCACTGGTCTCTGCTTGAGTAGGTACAGCTATTCTTCAATGCTAAGGCACTGTGGGGGGTGTCCTTCCTTTCCTGTGACTCTTCTGCTGTGTCAGTGCTCATTGCCCACCCACCTGGCCCCATTTAGATTACCCTTATAAAGGAAGGGTGGGGACGAATGGGCTCCTGAACACCCAGTGAGTCAGTGGTGATATGGAAGAGAGGATTCCCACACTTGGAATTGAGTGGATCTGAAGATAACCAGTTGGAGATTCACCTCCTCCACCCACTTCCTCTCAGGGGAAAATCAAAGTCAAGGAAAACACCTTCTGGAGCATACATTTCTCAACTCAATGATCTAATCTCCACAAAGTTAAAAAAAAATAGATACTCTGCCTATTACTTGGAAATTGTGAACATAACTCTTTCTAAATGCTCGGTTGTTATTAGTCCCACCGTCATCCTTGTTTGTTTCGTCTATTCATAATTTAAATTTTCTATTGTGTTCAATCTGTCTTTGTTGCCAAAGGTACCATTTTACCTACTTCGGACCAGATTACTTAAATTGCCCACTAACAGTTTCCCTGATATCAAATGTCCTTTTATCCAACAAGCATTTCTGAGCCCCTACTCTGTGCAGATATTTTTCTAGGCACTAGAGTTCCTTCAGTGAAGAACATGAAGTAGGACCCTGTTCTCATATTTTCTCCAAATCGTCCCTGCATGCATGACCAAAGTATTAATCCAGCTTTTTTAGGTTACATTTCCACTTACCAATTCAGTTTAATCTGCATTGCATTCTAAAGCAAATGTAAATACTTTCATCTTTGCCAATCCAAGCCGTAGCGAACCTACGCACCCTGTTCACTGAGCAAATGAGTTCAGTTGAAAGGGTACTGGACAAAGGTATGGATTTGCATTCTGGCCTTGGACATGGGACTTGGCTTCTCTGCAATTCAGTTTCCCTATTACTAAAATGGAGGTAATAGTTCTTCCTTTACAAAATTGTTGAACGCCTGCAATGTCATTGTGAAATAAAATTATTTTTCAAACTGAAAGCTACCATGTCAAGATAATTTATTATGGGAAGCGGCTGTGGCTCAATCAGTGGGGCTCCCGTTTACCATATGGGAGGCCCCGGGTTCGGTTCCCGGGGCCTCCTGGTGAGGGCAGGCCCGCCCGCACGGCGTGGTTGGCTGACCCGGCGAGCGCGAGCAGCAGGGGGGGGATAAATGAATAAATAAATAAAATCTTTAAAAAAAAAAAAAAAAAAAAAGATAATTTATTATGTCAAACCTCCTCCCACATTTGTTGTTCCCTATCAACACTATACTTAAACTATTTCGCGACCATGGTTGCCAGCCTTCCCCCATCCCACTAAATCTATGCAAGTAATGCAAATCTAATGACAACTTCAAAACCAATTTCAAGTACTATTTCCCCAATAATAAAAATAGCAATCCTAGATACCCCCTATTGAAGGCTCACTATGTGCTATAAACAAAGCATTTCTAATGTACAATCTTATTTCATCTTCTTAACAATCTTATGAAGTAATTACTATTCAAATCCCCTTTGTATATGAGGAGAGTGAGCATTATCTAACTTGAGAAACTTGACCACAGTGACACAACTAATATACAATAGATTCAAGGGTCAAGTGTGAGTAGGTCTCTCTGTTTCAAGAGTCCCTGACCTTCACTGGTACATTATATGTCAATTCTGAGACCTTCCATAAATTCCCACCCTCATCTTCTAGTTCACTTGTTGCTTTCCTACCTCTAGGTTTTTGTAACCATGAATTTTTAATCAATGTATCACTTTATACAGCCTCTACATAGTAAGCCTTATTTTCCCATGATTATCAGTTCCTAAAGAGGAGGTGCCATGGTTTGCTCCTTCACTTAGGTTTAACCCCACAGCTCCTCTACATCCTGACACGTAAAATTAAAAATTAATAAATAGACCTTGCCTTTACTTGTGGACATTATAAGCATTCCAGATGAAAGAGGGAAACAATGTCTACAATAAAGAAACTTGAAACAGAAACATCTAGCACTGAAATAATTGAAGAATTTAATTAGAGTCCAAAGAATCTCATTGTATTCTCCTTTAATCATTTATAATTTGGGATCTCTTTACATTGGAAAACCAGAACCCTGAATAAATAAGACAGTTCTCCACTAAAAATATATATTTCTTGCCTGTCCTGGCATGTATAAGCAGTATATCTCTTGAAATTATTGGTAGTGCCCACTTAATGCTAAAATCCTTTTTAGTGCTCTGCTAATGAGGCTTGGTAAGAAATGGTTCTTACTACATTAGTGAAGTTATAACCCATCATTTTCTAGTTATATTTGCCATAAAATTTGTTTAAATTCCTGGTTTTGTAGGGTGTGTGTGTTTGCATGATGTTGTTAAGAGTTGAGTTTGTTATCACTGAAGAAAAGATTACTAGTGCCCTCAAGGAAAAGCTGGTAAATGCCTACTCTTGATTTTTATTTTTCACTGGATTTGGGGAAGGACATCTGTTTGTTTGAATTGAACATTAAAACACAGAAAAGGGAAATTCTTTATAATATGCTTATTCATAAATTTTCATGTACACACATTCTTTAGATATAAACATACTCATAGAAATAGATTATTTTCTTAGTTAAAAGATGTGGTTCAATCTAGCCAAGCATAGTCAATGAAAGAAAACACCTAATTTCATGCAGTTTAACCTGAGCATCAATTTTCTCATATTGAAAATGGAGGTGATAAATTCTACCCCATAATACCGTGCAAGAATTCAGTGAAATAAGATAACACAATGGTGGTATGCAATAAGCATTTAATAAATATTGGTTCCTTGGTATCTTATGACCAACCCCCCAAGAAATTGTTTTTAATCTCCTATATTGAGACAAAGCATTATCATGGAGATTGGTTAAAAATCATTTGCTTTTCCCTTTAAAAACATGAAGAGCAAAGATAGTTATATGCCTGTGCATGGCATTTAACAGTGATCTTCCATGCAAATATGACGATCCTTAAGAATCTATAAGTCATTGGTGATGTCTCTGAGGAACATGTGGAAACAACAGTATTTAGTTGTGTGGAAGAAGAAGAAAATGCATGATATGATTTTAGGACATGGCTAGTTTTCAAGGGTACAGGAAAGAGAAAAGGTTGACTTATGTTTGATTATATCCACATATTCTGACCTTCATTTTCTGCATAACCATTTAAGGAGAATTTTTCCCCATAGGAAACGCAGTACAGATTTTAAATGACCAGGAGATGTAAATTGTCTCTTTATATTTACTGTTAATTATGTTTTTTAAACAGGTTGACAAACCTTCCATTAGTGAATATAATAAAAAGATAGATGAAAATAACTTGACAATATAATTATTAACTCAAATTTCTTGTAGACATTTTTTAACATAGGTCATGTAAGAAGTCACCTAGAAGTAAAAAAAAAAAAAAAAAAAAAAAGATGGCTGCAAGTCCAGAATTATTTGGATTTGGTTTTATAAAGACGCTGTTACTTGGGTGTAAAAAATATTTTGATACCTTATTTATGATATGATTTATTCTTTCATTCAATAAAGTGAACAGTCACGAACCCCTATTATATGAAAGGTAGAATCTGAACAACAACTTGGAAACAGGGTTAATTAAATGTTGAAGACATTAGGAATAACAGAATATAAAATATCTCCATGGCATAAAATCTTCTGCATATTTAAAGCAATGAAATGTCAGCTCTATGGAAAATATTTTCTAATAAGATTTTTGAAGCACATAAAAACCTGACAACAATAATTTTTCTATGTAACTAAAAAAGATATTTATGGAGAAAATAACAATTCCTCAGTTTTGCTTTGAGCTTGTGTCAACACCTATTAATATATTAGTACTCAATTATAGTATATATATATATATATTACATATATTGATATAATCATATTTTTATTTATTTTCCATTAGAAATTATATACCTTAAGGGGCAAGAAAATAAATTCAAGGCAAAAGGATAAGATTTCACAGATTAAAATAATTCTGTTACAGTACTTCTCTGAGATAACTTTGAAAAGGAATCCAGTCCCATTTTAAAGCTAAGCATATTGAGGATCTGCAAATCAAACTGGCTTGCCAAAATTCTAGATAGAGTCAATGTTATAAACTAGATTTGGTGAATTCTAGTTCTATGTTCTTTTCTCCACACCATTAGACTTCTATATCTGAGGTGAATGCAATTTTATGCAATTTTACCAGACCTGCAATAATCTCAAATACAAAAAAAAAGAAAGAAAACATTACTACAACAACAAGAAAACACCTACCATGGCAAGCAAATAAAATATTATTGAAATTACATACAATAATGACTTTTATGCTCTCTTCTCCTAGAACCAAGACCAACCCTCCCAATCATACAGTGGCACCAGGTAGAGTGAAATAATGACTGTCAATCCATGCATGAGGGTGGACAAAATATTAATCTTTTTTTAAAGATTTTTAATTTATTTATCCCCCCCCCCGATGTTTTGTGCTTCCTGTCTGCTCTCTGTGTGTTCTTCTCTGTCTGCTTGTCTTTTCTTTAGGCGGCACTGGGAACCAATCCCGGGACCTTCTGGAGTGGGAGAGAGGCACTCAATCTCTTGCGCCACCTCAGCTCCCTAGTCTGCTCTGTCTCTTATTGTCTCTCCTCTGTGTCTCTTTTTTTGCGTCATCTTGCTGCACTACCTCTCCAGGTGGGCCAGCACTCTGCGTGGGCCAGCTCTCCACGTGGGCCAGCTTGCCACATGGGCCAGTTTGCTTTTCACCAAGAGGCGCCAGGAATCGAACCCTGGACCTCCTATATGGTAGATGGGAGCCCAATCGCTTGAGCCACATCTGTTTCCTAAGATATTAATCTTGACTGCTTAAAAGGGGAATAAGATATGAACAGTAACAAAGCATTGGTGGAAGGAGGCAAGAGAAGTTTTGAAGGAATAAATATACATAATGAAAATACAATCAAAAATTTTTATAGAGGGTTCTCTGGAGAAATGTCTTATTCCTGTGCTAAGGCAAAAACAAACACTTCCAGAAAACAGTTTGTGCCAGAAAGTAAGGAAATCCTAAAAATTGATGAGGTCGTGTCAAAAGGACACAGAAAATGGATTGAATGAGCTCCTAGCAGCCGAATCTGTGACAACTTGAAATTAATTATGAAAAAGATAGCAACAACCATGCTAATGTATTATAACCTATTAAATAAAATAAGAATTTGTGGGATACATAATGATAGCAAATGATAGGTAGGTAGGTAGGAAGGTAGATAGATAGATAGAAGACAGGTAAATAAGAGACAGTGCCTTCTTACAACAAAATATCAACTAATAAAAGTATGAATGATGATAGAGTTAAAAGTCAACATTTTATAACAATTATAATTAATTCAAGTAACAATCATCACTGGATGATTAAACTATTGGATGAGAGTTTGAGAAAGAACAGGATATTCAATAACTTCAAAGTGTCTCTCCCAATTTATTTATTAACTACAACATCATGTGCCTCCTTATATGACACACTAATGAAAACACATCACATATGTAATATACCTGTCCAAGATGTATAAACTGAATCTAACCTGGAGAGAATCTCAGACAATCCAAAATTGAGGGACATTCTACAAAATAACTCAATGTAAATGTCTTGATAGACAAAGGAGGCCTTAGGAACTGTTCAAATTAAAGTAGCCTAAAAAACATGACAACTGCATGCAAAATCTGATCTTGGTTTGGATCCTGGACAGGAAAAAAACAAAGTTGTTATATAGGACATTATTGGGACAACTGATGTAATTTTAGTAAAAGTGCATTTTAGATTATACTACAGTATAATCTATACAGTGATTATATAAAAGGATGTTTTGTTTATAGAAAATACAATGAAATGTTTAGGGGAAAGAAGGAATGATGCCTGCAACTTCTGAGTAGTTCCGAAAAATTATATATATTATATATATAAACTTATATATATAACTGTATAAAAATTGTGTGTGTATGTGTATATATATATATACAGAAAAAGAGAAAATGAGAATACATAGCAATAACAGCAAACTATTAACAGCTGGTTAACCTAGGCAGAGGATTGTCGAGTAATTTACAGTATTTTTTGCAACTTTTGGACAGTTTTAAATTATTTCAAACTTTAAAACCTTAAGAGCTGGAGTAATAATAACAAAAAAAATAAAAAAATAAAGACCTTTCCATAGCGAAGTTAACCTTCAGCTTGTCAATACTCTTGGACCTTATGAGGCTAAATAACTCTTTTCTCATCTCCAACCTGAAGACCTTCTGAGAAGAGTCAAATCATTGCTATCCTGTGGATTTTAAATAGGTGGAATAGATTGCTTGAACCTGAAGGGAGACATTGATTGAAACACTCTCCCAGTTCTGTATTTGTGAGCAAGTAACAGGAAAACCGTTTTTTGTGGACTATACTACCCCTTTCTTTCCCAATAGGGACACAGAACTAGGGTTATTGTAATATGCCTTTCATGGTCATTTACTGGAGTTGTAATTGACCTATTTTCCAGTCTTTCCTACCACTCATGATCCTTACTTTCACATCTATTGCTTTCCCTGTGTATCAAATCTTAATGATTGAACAGTTGCTCATCAATTTCACCTCTTTCTCAGACATTTTCCATGTAAACAACCAACCAAAATCGATTGGGTCATTCGGCGAACTTCATGGTGCTCTACCAAACCTTGCTAGCGCTCTCTCTCTCTCTCTCTCTCTCTCTCTCTCTCTCTTCATATCTATCTATCTATCTATCTATCTATCTAACTATTCTGCTACTACTTTGATAGCACATGGTATAACAGTGCAAACAAATTCTCAGCACAAATTTTGTTTTGTGTACAAAACTTCATTAGCAAGCAGGAAATTTTATAGCTAAGAAGAGGACACTCTCTGACCAATAAGTCAAACTGGCGGCATTAGAATATTGAGGTTACTACAATCTCATCCCTTTTTGTGAAAGGGCATTTGCCTATGTAACATTCCTAATCACCAGTCACCTATCTTGAATATTTCTCTCTCTCTCTCTCTCTCTCTCTCTCTCTCTCTCCACACACACGCACACACACATTTGTGTGTTCTTTTATGTTAATTAGCAAGCCCTCTGGCTCTATTTTAAGTTCTGAGTAACCACCTGTCTGAAGGGTTTGATTCCTGATTAGGACACTATTCCTGGAGACTAGATTGTTAGGAGCAGTATTCCTCAAATTCGAATAAATCAACCATCTGATATAGATTAGTGTTAACTGGTACATGTAAGTATCATGCTGTTTATATTGATGCATTCCAAAGTAAATTGCCACCCCAACAATGTTATAACATATAGCCAATCATTCTTTCATTCCTGTTTATTTCACTTTCTAAATTGTTCTCAGAGAAGTCTACATCCTTCCAACTATGTTGCTGCCACTTAGCCAAGATGAACACCATCTCCTCGATGACTGGTCTCTCACATCCACTCTTTTCTGTCAAATCCATTCTCTACTTTGTAGCAATTGTGATCTTCTTTAAACCCAAATCTGAACACATTCAATAATATAGTTGAACTCTTAGATCAAAACTTAATATCCACTATGTGGCTTCTGAGATATTTTCTGGATTAGCCATTGCTTTATCAGCAAGATGAGATCCTTGGGTCAGTCTGTTTACTTTGCATGACTTTAATTCTGTCATATGTTACATGGGGGCAATCCCTGCCTAGTATTGTTTTGTATTGGAAAGCACTTTCTAAGCTGTGAAATACTTGATATATTCCAACCCCCATCGTCTAGACTCCAGCCACACTGGCATTCTCTGTTTTTCAACTTTTCAAATATCACCTCCCCAAAAAGCCAAACCTGACCACACTAGCTAAAATCACAGTTAATCTCTATTCCATCAAGTTTCTTTCTTTATTTTCTTTTCTTCATAGCACCTTTAAGTATCCAGAATAATATTACTTAATGATTTATTTATTTTATCTGTTTCCCCCAGTGGACTATACAAGCTTGAAGCAGTGTCTTGTGTTATTACATTGCTGTTTCCATGCCTAGTCCAGTGCCATTTAACGCTGATTGAATGTTTCCTTTCCATAAGGTTTTTGAAAGGAAACATTCGATAAATGTTGACTTGGACTGAAGCTGATACCACTTATAGTTGTTTCTTGCCCCATCTCTTCATATCCTAGTGGTTCCACATAAGCTGAAATATAGTCAGTAATTCTCCAGTTTTTACCAAACTAACCACTATACACAAACATACACACAATGGAGAGGGAGTAAGTGGCTCTTAGCAAACAAAAAATGTAGGTTAAAACATCCACTCACTCAACAATGATGTGGATTGTCTACTGTGTGCCCAGCCAAGAACTGACAGACATTTTCTCTTAGAGCAGGGATTGGCAAACTTTTCTGTAAAGGGCCAGATAGTAAATATTTTAGGCTTTGCAAGTCATAAGGTCTCCATCACTAATTAACTCAGCCCTCGCAATGCAAAAGTAGCCATAGATAATGTATAAAAATAAATAATTGTGGCTGTGTTCTGATAAAACTTTATTTACTAAAACAGGCAGCTTGCCATAGTTTTCTGGAGCCTGTATCAGAGTGTTAAAGTAGACTCACAACTGTGAAGGTTTTAGTGGTGAGTTCTGGTAAGTTGGGCTTTCCTCAAAGTTTTCTCTCAGCCTCCTCTTGTTTTTAAAACATATCTTATTAAGCTTTGGCCTCTTCTTGGTTCCCTATGTTTGTTGATCCCATGTCCCCTCTACCAAAATGAACCACAGCTCAGGGATCGATTGCAAAGTAGGGGATCTTCCTTCTTTCCTGCCTGCCTGCCTGCCTGCCTTCCTTCCTCCCTCCCTTCCTCTTCCTTACTTCCTCTTCCTCCCTTCCTCTTTCTTCCTTCCTCTTCCTTCCTTCCTCTTTCTTTCTCTCTTTCTTTCTCTCTTTCTTTCTTATTGTGATGAACTTTGTTTTTAGAGAAGTTTTAGATTTACAGGAAAATTACACTGAAAGTATAGGGAATTCCCCTATAACCCCCCTCCCACACCCACACATATAGTTTCCCCTATAATTAACATCTTACATTAGTGTAGTACATTTGTCACACTTGATGTACCAATACTGATATATTGCTACTGACTAAATTCTATAGTTTACATTATGGTTTCCATTTTGTGCAGTACAGTTTTATAGGCTTTAACAAATGTATAATGCCATGTATCAGTCATTGCAGTATCATACAGAACAAGAATCTGCTTGCTTTGCTCTAGCCTGGTCAAAAAAAAAAAAAAAACTGTTCTCTTTTGTACACTGCATACTGACTAAATTCTCTCCTTCATTAGCAGGGTTAAATAGATTCTCTTTAAAGAGTAGAAAATATCTTTATGTGT
Organism: Tolypeutes matacus; assembly: GCA_026826555.1. Lineage (NCBI taxonomy): Eukaryota > Metazoa > Chordata > Mammalia > Cingulata > Chlamyphoridae > Tolypeutes > Tolypeutes matacus. The sequence continues at coordinate 1,145,959 of JAKSZT010054121.1, forward strand.
AAGTTATTTTTATCAGTGCCCACAGCTTTACTCTATTAATAATTAAAATACTGTAAATACACAGTGTTTCACAGTTTGTAAAGTTTTTCACACACATAACAATTTTGTGAGGTAGATAAGGATGGTAGAGTTTGTTCATAAAAGACTATGAATTTGAAGACATTCAGAAACTTGCCCAAGTCTCTAAAATTAGAAACCCATCCTGTCTTCAGCTATTTCCACTGTAGCATAGAGTACTGCCGAGAGCTCACTCTAGGGACTAAAGATAAGCACCACAAATTTTCAAAAATTTAGAACCTTTCATCCTCCAGGACCATGGTGAAATCAGAAGAGAAAATGTCAACAACGGAGAGCCGTGGGAAGAGCAGAAGACAAAGTATAATTGTTTCCCCTTGCAAAAACCCATCTGTTTTTCAGTCATTCATGCCATTATCTTTTGAGTTTTGCCCAATATAAGCTTTCCCCTTAGAAAAGGCCATGATACCTTGCAAATGAGAAGCCTCAATCCTTGTTTTACAAAGCAAGGAATTCATAGGAAAGAAATTGAGTTAAAACCAAAAAGGAAGCAAAGAGTTACTGCTGTTGTATGAATATGACTTTTGCTGAAAAGTTGAAAGACAAAGGCAACACAGTATTTTTTTTTTTTTTTTGACTAAGAAAAACTTGGAAGAAAATACTTTATAATTTGGTTGAACAATGCGGTTAAACCCTCCAAAGATTATTGGGATTCAACTGTTTACTTCTAAAAAATGTTCACGGACTAAGTAAATCAGGTAGACATTTAAGAAAGTAATTTCTATATGCCGTTTATGGTCTAAAGAGATTCAGGGCAATAAATCACATATTTTTGCAATTCAATACAGTTCAGAGTAGTGTTCATTAAGAGAAGTTGATCTTTATTAAATTATTTTCCACTGGAGGAATTGAATGAAAACTGCTCCATAAAAGGTTATCCTTCCATCATCCAGAAAAAGATATTATCATTTCAGAGGATCTCATTTATTAACTCTATCAAGCATCTTCCAGGCAACTGCTTGCCTATTACATTATTATATCAATCAAAGAATAGAATCTATTGATTAGAGGGTATTTGACAGAGAATACTTTCATTCTCTCAATAAATCATTCCTCTCATCTTTTTTTCAGCTCTCCTTACCAACTTTTCACTACACATTTTATATGCACTTGTATTTTGTTCATATTCTGATGACAGGGTTTACATTCTAGAATAAACATTGCTATTTGGCTCTTTGGTAAGACACTGTATTGCTTAGCTTGATAATATTTTTAGGGCTCAGATGCATGGTTCTAGCTAAGGATTTAGGTACAGTGATTTTTCTCCCTACATTGGAATAAAGACTCCTGGAGGAAGAGCTGCTGTAGGAGCTACAGTAAGAGGTCAAAAATACTACCCCGGCCATTTGAGATAGGTCCCTTGCTTTTCAGCTGCAGTAAAAGGCCTTTCAAACAAAGGACAGACAAAAGAGTAGATTTTCACAAAGAAGGGTTCTGACTTTTGCCTGGTAAAAAAATATATATTTTCCAACGTGATCTTTATGAGCCTAAGAAGTGCAACTGTTATTGCATTCAAATACTGTAGTGTCTTATAGTTTGCAAATGCTTTCATCTACGTTTTCTCATTTGACACTTGTAGCAACCCTGTTATCAGAGTCGCTGTCTAGGTTCTTGGCGTGGTAAGCAAGTAGAGAATGTATTGGGGAGTAAAGCAAAGAAACAAAAGTACACCCTCAGAGTTGGCACGGGTAATTTTCAAGGGAGAGAAATGTGAAGTTCTGCCCTGGGGTCCCCTGTTTTACGACGGTACAGGACTCCGGGGTCCGTGCTGATTGGCATATTTGAGACTAAGCAAGGGGAATCTATTGGGTGGTTTGATTTGCTTAGGGGTGTGGGTGTTGCTGCCCGGTGGTGATTGGTTTCTGGCTGCTGTCCACGAGCTCTGTGGGGCATGTTGGCTGGCGGTGATTGGCCTCTGGTCACTGGCCACTAGACATGAGGTAACCTGAAAGTGGGTGGGGGGCGGGGGTCCCCGCCCCCACACCTTCTCTCTTTCCTGCCATGTAATGATGTTGCTGGCTGCCTTCTGAGAACCCCTGGGTGTGTGTGCTTGTAAGTTGCCCCATCCTAACTTGCTTGTGTGTCAGCAGGCTGATGGAAGTTAGCAAGCTATTGCCTCAGCCTGTGTAAATCAGCAGACCATTGCCTCAGTTTCTGTTTGTGTGTCTCATTAGGCTTTCTGTCCCCTTCCTCCTTAGGTCCCTATCCTATCCTGCCACAACCCTGTATTGTTATGTTTCCTTTACCAAATGAGAAACTGAGGCTCAGAAGAGTAAAAATCTCTGACAAAGGTAACTGAATTAGCAAATTGTAGAGCTAGAACTTGAAAGACCCACTTAGCTTGTGTTGCCTGGTTAAACTGAACATGAAGAAAGTCAGGCATATTAAAGTTGCCTCAAAACCAAGGGTAGTAAACAGGTTCATTCTTATGTGCTAACTATGATTGAATAAGAATGGCTCTCTGGATTAGGGGTCCTCAAACTCTGCCCTACGGGCTGGCTGCCAGGTCTTGTAAATAATGTTTTATTGGAACACAGCCACATCCATTCATTTCTGTATTGTCTATGGCTGCTTTTACTCTACAAATTGCACCACCGCAGTTGAGTAGTTGCAACAGAGACTGAGTTGTGGACAACCATAAAATATGTACTAGCTAAACTTTTAAGAAACTTTGCTGATACCCTGCTCTAGATCACTGTGTTAAGGAGGATTCTGAAATCATATTTCATATTCATAATTGATAATCATTGTCTGCCATGGACAAGGGAAGAAGGAAATTCTCTATTAACCTGACATTGCCATAGGTAAAAATGTCACCTTGATTAGGCTGGCTCTTTCACTTGCTGGATATTCTCTCTTTGCTCCAGCATTAGGTCTTCAGATTCACATTTACAGAAACTCAGTTTATTAGGTTCACTCAGCAATGAAAAGGCCTAGTGATATGATTCATGCTGACTCATCAAAATCACATCTTAGGATGGTTTAATTCTAGTAAGACTCAATGCAGCTAGTGAGCTCTATCCCGAGTATATGATTCTCCTGATACAATTGGTGATCACAGTTTCTATGTGGTATTAATCACTTCTCTATTGTATTTTTTTTCAGTTGGGGGGAAAGAGGATCCTCCAATGAACCCCTAAGCTCACTGTAATTAAGAACCATTTTTCACAGCTCTTTTCATACCCAAGCATAGGATTAGGCACAGTAATCCTAGGCATTTAATGAAAGTGCATTGGTGTAAGGACAGCTTTGGACTAAAAGGCAAGACATGGCTGAGTGAAAAAGATCAGCGCCCACCCTAGCCTTCCAATTAAGCAACCAGAATCCGGGCATTGCTAAGAGGCAGCTGTAAGAAGCTATTTTTGAGAAGCAAGCTTTTGGTTGCACTTCTATTCATAAAACTACAGACTTTTTTTGCATGTGAAATCTACAGTAGGTGGTAGGAAGTGACCAGATTTTTTTTTCCTCCATGGTCTAACAGCATAATAACACTACCTTGAATGTTAATACCATCCATTTAATCAGCAAAACACATCCCCTCCTCTTAAAGATGTCACTTCTTTTTTTTAAAACAAATCAATTTTATTGATACATATTAATAAAGCATACTATGCATCCAAAGTATACAATCAATGGTATTTGGTATAATCACATAGTTGTGCATTCATCACTTCAATCATTATTAGAGCATTTTCATTATTTCAATAATAATAATTATAATAAACAAAAAACAGACAAACAAATAAACAAGAAAATTCTGAAGATAAATCCCTTTAGGCCCAAAGAAGTGAAGTGATCAAGGTCTGAGTAAAATAGGCTGGGACAAGGAATCATGCCACAAGGAAAAAATATTTCCCTGTTCCAGCTAGAGCAAGGAGGGAGGGAGACTCTGAATGTAAACAGTACCCTGGGAGAAGAATCCAAGATAAGGCAAGAGAATGGAAACTAGTCCCAAGTTAGCTTGTAATCTCCACATCTCTAATGTAAGTTTGCCTGTAAAATGGGAATTGTTTTATGATACTGGGGTACAGATGTCTGTATCGTGCAATGGAATTTGGGTGAGCTCTTGCTCCTAAAGAATCTGGAACCAATCCCCCTTGAGATTCGTATCCCTAACAACCTTGGTCTTTCTTGTGTCAGCTTTCTGCCATTTGCAGAATTGGCTTATGGAGTTCATCTCTCCACTAAAACCCTGAGAGCTCAAGGACACAAATTTGATGGGCTGGGAAGTCAAATGACTTAAAGATGAAACTTAGATCCGTCATTAACTAAGGTTTCAGATGCCTCTGTTTTCTTATGACCCATTCCTTGTTGCACCACTGATTACAGGGCAGGTACTCTGAAGAGCTTCTCACAAGTTGTATTAGTCAGCCAAAGGGGTGCTAATGTGAAATACCAAAAATGGGTTGGTCTTTATAAAGGGTATTTATTCGGGGTAGAAGTCCACAGATACCAGGCCATAAAGCGTTAGGTTTCTTCTCTCACCACAGTCCATTGCCACGTGTTAGGGCAAGACAGTTGCCAGCGTTTACCAGGGTTCAGGCTTCTGGGGTTCCTCTCTTCCCGGGGCTGCGTTTCTCTCCGGGCTTAGCTCCTGTTTCCTCCACAAGGTCAGCTGGCTCCTGTTTCCTCCACAAGGTCAGCTGTAGACGATCAGGCAAACGGCTTGCTTCTCTTCTCCTGGGGCCTTCTTTCCAATATCAAAACTGCTTCTCAAAAGACTACCTCAACTGTCCTTTGCCTTGCCTTTAATATTCAATTCCCCACTCACCAAGGGGTGGGGCTCAACGCCCTAATCCTAACCTAATCATGCCCAGATTAACAGATCAGTTTACAAGCATGATCCAATTATATTTTTGGAATTCATAATTACATCAAATTCCCCAACGGTTACACAAGTCAATCTTCCGTCCACTCTGCATCATTTCCAGGACTCTAATGCTGCAGGAATCCACTTGGGCTGCCAGCAAGTGCAACCCCAAAGTGCGGGTTAAGTCTCCCAGAAGCTACACTCAACCAATGGGGGATGGGAACTAATGGATAAATGCTCCCTTCCCCCACCCTTCTGGTGGCCAGTTCGGAGCAGCGTTCTGACTGCTTCTCAGGTCCTGCACAATGCAGCCCCAGCTGCCCAGAGCAGTGAACTTGATACGACACACTTAGATTGGCTTTTCGTCCTTTCCTACTTTGAGACTCCCCTTCCCTCATGCCTAAATCCTAGGCTTACCTAACAAATGCAAGTAAGAACCTTGCCTCAGGCTCTAACTTCAGAGAAACCTAAGCTAATAAAACTACAAGTTTCATTTCAAGCACATTACTTAAATGTATTAAGCCTCAGTTTCATCGTCTTCAAAATGGAGATGCAAAGATCTATTTTCTAAGACTGTGTCAAGTACTTAGCACAATATTGTAATAAGCTCTGTGACTGCTATGAGGATGAAGGCAACGCCTATCATAAGGACAATAATGATGATGATGGATGTGAAGTGCAAATTTTTAAAATTCTATGTGAAAGTACCTTGGATATTATCTCTGTGTAATATGATTGATTTTACCAATAGGGTCATACACCCCCTGATAGAGCAACACTGGTATCATCTGCATTGGAGTCACTGAACAAAAGGCCAGCATTGTTATACAGTTTCAGAACACGTTTATTACCTTTAGACACCAATCTAAAATCTGAGGAAGCCATAATTGATAAATACAGTATTAAAAAAAAAAAAAACTATACCACAAACCGCTGCTAAAAATGGACTCAAAATTACAAATAAAATATTAACAACAGACCCCAACAGTCTGAAAACGTAACCCAGCATAATAAATAGTTTATTCCGGAATAGTAAGAATTACTCAAGATTAGTAAATATTTACATTTTATTCACCATGTTAATGAGACTCCTTTTCCTTCTCTTGGCCCAAGCCTTGCTCCTCTCCACCCCCATGCCCTCACCCCCTTTTCCCACTCCCTCCCCCGTCCTGCCTACCTTGAAAAGAATCTTGCAGCTGTGAGACTGCAGAGAAAGATAACTTGGATTAGAGGGGGGAAAAAAAGACAACTTCAGGCCCTAACTATTCTAAATAACAACCTCGCCTCTGACCTGTCCCTCCCCTCTGTCTCTCACCCTGGCCATTAAGCTACCCAGGCACCCAGAGAGGCCCCTAACTAGGCAACTCCTATCTCCCTCCTCCTCTCTCCCAGCTCTTACAGACTCGAGGTGGCCTAATTACCTCAAAGGAAAACATCCTGAACCAAGTGGTCCTAATGGCAACTTCAGTAAATCCCTCACCCTTCCCAGTAATCTTATTATCTTCCAGTGCTTTTCCTCCAACCCACTCCCAGCCCTTAAAAAGCTCGCTGTCTTTTGTTTCCATGGAGCTGAGTTCTACTCTCTCTCCCTTACTATAGCAGTCCTTGAATAAAGTCATCCTTGTCGGTTTAACGTTGTCCGGTGCCGATTTTTCTTTGACAATACACAGAGGTCAAAGGAGAAAAGCCGCATGATCATCTCAATAGATGCAAAAGAGTAGTCTGACAAAATTCAATATCAATTCCTGCCTTTAAAAAACACTTGCTAGAGGAGGAACAGAAGGACGGTTCTTTTCCATAATCAAACAATATACGTATCTCCAAAAAATAGACAATAGCATCTGTTTTCGTTTCCTTGGGTTGCTCTAACAAAATAACTGCAATCTAGGCAGCTGAAATAATAGAAATTTATTCTCTCACAGTTATGGAGGCCAGAAGTCTGAGAAATCCAAGTTTTGGCAGGGCCATGGTCCCTCCAATGCCTCTAGGGGAGGAGCCTACCGTGCCTCTTCCAGCTTCTCATATCCGCAGGCATTCCTTGACTTGCAGACATACCACTTCATCTCTGATGTGACATCATTTGTCACATGGCATTTTCCCTGTCTTGGTCTGTATCTCTGTGTCTAAGTTTCCCTCTTCTTATAAGGCCACCAGTTATATTGGATTATACTGGATTTAATCGTCTTAACTAATTACAGCTACAAAGACCCTATTTCCAAATAAGGTCACATTCTGAGGTTCCAGGTGGACATGAATTTTGTGGGAACAATATTCAATGCAGTACAGCATTCTTAATTAAAAATTAGACATTGTCGTTAATATCAGGAATAAGACACACTCTCACTATGACCTCTGTTATTTAGGTGTCGATTCATAATTATTAGCCAATGTGATGAAATAAAAGAATATAATAAAAGGTAAAATATTGAAAAATATATATTTCCTTTTACTGCCTGGTTGAGAGGATCAACTAAAAGAAAAAGAAAGAAAGAAAGAAAGAGAATTTCATAAAATTAGCACTGCAAAATAATGCAACGGAATTCAGTAGCTTTCTTTTATATGAACAATAGATAATAAAGTGGGGGAAATGATTCCATATACAATACCAAAAGAAAATAAAACATCTGTGGATAAATTTAATAAGAACTGTGCAGGATGTGTACCAAGAAAACTATAAAGCTATAGTCAAGAATGTCAAATAAGTTCTGAATAAATGGAAGTTTGTAATGTGCTTTTGAGAACAAAAATTCAGTAATGTGCAACATCAGTTTCACCCCATCAATACTCCCATTCCCCACATTAATCTACACATTCAACTCAATCCCAATCACAGTCCCACTGTATTTTTTTTTTTTAGGAGGTACCGGGAAAATTGAACCTGGGACCTCGTACATGCCAAGCAGGCGCTCAACCACTGAGCTACACCCGCTCCCCTGGTATCGTTTTTGAATGTGAGAAAAATTGCTATAAAGTTTATCTCATAAAATAAGCTGCAAAAGTAGTTTTTTTTTAGAGCAGAGTAGTGAGAAGAGACTTATGTATCATTTATTGAAATATAATGGTTGAAACCCTGTGGTACTGGAACAATGATAGACAATAGAAAGCAAGACCAATGGAACAGAATAGATAGTGCATGTGTCAGGGAACTAGAGAACAAATCCAGCCCACTGCCTGCTTTTGTAAATGAGATTTTATTTGAACAGAGCCACACTCATTCGTTAAGTTTACTTACGCGTTGTCTATGGCTGCTTTTGCACTACAATGGCAGAGTTGAGTAATTGCAACAGAGAACATCCAGCCCCTAACAGCCTAAAATGTTTGTATCTGGCTCATTACAGAAGTTCACTGGCCCCTGGACTAGAGTCTGGAATACATATATATACATATATATGAAAAAAATGCATTGTAATGCAAAAATGAAAACAGTAACAGTGGTAGAAGAAAACATGGTATACATTTCTCTACTGTTGGGATGTGCATGCTTTCCTAAGCATGTTATGAATCCCAAAATTTACAGGCAAAAATATTGAAAAGCTGATTAAATAAGCATTTTCCACCCCTGTATGACAAATATACACAAACAAACAATTCTTGTTGAAAGGCTAATATTCGTAAAAAAGAAGGAATGAAAGGAAGGGAGGGAAAAAAGGAGAAAAGAAGGCAGACACCCAAGTAAAAAACTGAGGAAAATATTTATACTATCCATTACAGGATGAATAGCTTTAAAAATTCAAATTGTTCTTACCAAGTAATAATTTAAAATGGACCAAAATAAAAGCGAATGCAAGACATGGAAAGATAATTTTCATATGAAAATAACAAACATATGAAATAAAGATATTTCTAAAATGTTAAGGCTCACTAAAAATGAGCCTTCCCTGACTCCCCCAGATCAAGTAAATTCCCTATAATTCATGTTCTCATATCGCCTTCTACCTTTCTATTATAATAATCCCTGCAATTTTTAATTATATGTTATATATTTATTTCTGTTGTTATTTTATTAGTCCATTTTACCCCAGTAGATTTTTAACCCACGTAATTGCAAACTCCTACAGTGTTCATTTTCCTCAAGATCTTATTCCTGATGTCTGCCACATAGGAGGCACTCAATAAATATTTTTAGTCAAATAGATACATAGATACATAGATGTAGATAGAGATGATAGATTGAGATATAACGAATATAGACATAGATATATATATTGTTTTAAATATATAGACAGACATATTCATAGATACTGATGTATAGATATAGATATAGACATAGACAAAGACATAAACGTACTTATATAGGTATGCCATAGCCATAGAGAAAGACGCAGACACATAGTCTCATACACACATACGTGCTTACCACATTGACAAAGATTGATCGTATGTAATATAATAGAAATGATTAGTAAAAACAAGCTATTTCATACACTCTTAACGTGAATATAAATTATTACAAACATTAGAAGGAGCAGGCGGAAAGATCTATCAAAACATGAAGAGTGAATACACTTCACCAAGAAAACCACTTTCAGAAATCTATTCTACAAAAAAATTGTAGATGTGAACAATTACACAAGTATAAGCCTCTTCCCTCCGGCATTATTTGTCATCATGAAAATTTTAAGTAACCAAAACTGCCTTCAAAGGGAATTGACTAAATACATTATGGTCCATCCATACAATGGAATATTCTGCAGTTTTAAAAGATAAGAATTTATATGAGGCACCAGGCAATGTTGTCCATATAGTACGTTTGAAACAAATAGGAAATTGCACTCTAGCGTGTAAATTGTGAAATAATTTTGTAGAATGCAATTATATATGTTTATATATAATGCACTTAGTGTGAAAATTTATTTATTTGACCCATACAAGAGATCTGAAACGCCATTAACAATGGTTATCTCTGAGTCGCATGCTTTTTGCTCTCAAAGCCCTCCCTCACTTCTTTCTTCCCTCTTCTCTATCACAAGGAACTACATTTCTCCCTGTCCTTTCCCTGTGTCTTCTGGAGAAGTTCAGCTGTTTGGAGGCAATGTTGGAAGATGAGCACGCGAGTCGGGAGAAGCCAGGGTCTTTCCTTTCCCCACTCTCTGCTTTGTGCTGTGTCTCCAGCAGCAGCAGCAGCAGCAGCAGCAGCTCCTCAGTGCCTCTGTCTCTCTCTAGCAAGTCCTTTCCTCTGTAGTTCCATTTCCCACCAGGCCAAACATATTACCATCAGCTCCCGGTCTTCAATAATGCCCCCCCACACACACACACACACCTCTGTCCCTTCAGCCTAGATGTGGCAGCAGTTTCTGCTTTGGCTGATGTCTGAATGGCCTTATGCCCCCTGTTTGGATCCTCAGTTCATCAACCACTTGTGTGAAGTCCCCGTATGAAAATTCCTCTGTTTAAAACACCTGGGGTGGGAAGCAGATGTGGCTCAAGTGATTGGGCTCCTGCCTACCACATGGGAGGTCTGGGTTCGGTTCCCAGTGCCTCCTAGAGAAGATGAGCAAAACCACAGGCTGAGGCAATGGGCTGGTGCGGCGAGCTGGCCCAGCAAGATGACGCAACAAGAGTCACAGGGAGGAAAACATAATGAGAGACTCAACAAAGCAGGGAGCAGAGGTGGCTCAAGCGACTGGCTGCCTCCCTCCCACATGGGAAGTCCTGGGTTTGTTCCTGGTGCCTCCTAAAAAGAGAAGACCAGCATACAACAAACAGACACAGCAAATGCAGACAACAAGGGGGTGGGGAGAAATAAATAAATAAAATAAATCTTAAAAAAAAATACCTAGGGTGATTTCTGTTTTCTGCCTGGAATGTGGCTGAGAGGGGCAATTGGGTGGGGAGGAGGGAAAATACTTTCAATATTCTTTGTTAAAAACCATTATACACGGGGCAGTGGAGGAATAACTTTTTAAATTTTCTAACAAAAAAGGGAAGTCTGAGGAAACTCCATTTTTTATAGTGTAATAAAAAGAATTCCATTTCAACCATGATCATTATGCAACAAAATTACCATAGTCTACGGTCTTTCACCATCCTGACATTCATTACTGTTTCTTAGCGTAGGTTCAGTTCAAACTAGAAACAAATCACATCTTACACTCTGGCTCTGTTTTGAACTGTGGTAACACATTTTCACATGGCATGCTGTTTTGTTTCCCCCAGTTTGGTTTATTTGCTGGTCTTTCAGGAAAAACCAACTTACATATCCCTAGAGTCACACTACTGGATTGTCCACGTTTAAAATGATGGATAATGTCCTGTGTGCCTGAAGGTATGGGAATACATGGACTTCAATACTCTAATTTGGCACCTTGCAAGGTTGTCCTTAGTTATCACGGCACTATAAATTCTTAGCGGGGATTATTTCATGTTTTCTTTTGTAAACCTAGTTTCTAGCACAATAGCTAGGACAAAACTAAGTGTTCAAAAAGACATTGCAAAAAAAAAAAAAAAAAAAGACAAAAATGATATTGCAGGGGAGCGGATGTGGCTCAAGCAGTTAAGTGCCCCCCTCCCACATGGGAGGTCCCAGGTTTGGGTCCCGGTACCTCCTAAAGAAGACAAACAACGAGCAGACATCAAGCAAAACCAATGAGCAGACAACAAGAAAAAAAAATGAGCAAACAACAAGCAGACAACGAGCAAAAACAAACAAACAGGGAGCAGATGTGGCTCAAGCAGTTAAGCACCCATCTCCCACATGGGAGGTCCCGGATTTGGTTCCCAGTGCCTCTTAAAGAAAAACCAAACAAACAATGAGCAGACAATGAGCAAAAACAACCAGCAAAAAAATGAGCAAAAAAACAACAACGAGCAAACAGACGAGAGAGCCATCTCAGGAGGCGGGGGGGATGACATTGCTTGAAACTAGATAGTGGTGGTGGTTGCAAAACAAAGTGAATGTACTCAATGCTATGGAATTGTACACTTTAAAATGGTTAGTTTTATGTTATATGAATTTCACTTCAGTAAAAAAAGAGAAAATGCCTTGTGTTCTCTGGATTTCACTAAAATACCATTCTGTCCTTGACCTGTAAAAGTAGCACATTTCCCCTCTGCTACCTTTAGACCTTAAATAAGCACCGTCAGAATGAAAGTGGATTGGAATGAGGATATTCTAGTCTCAGTCTTAGACACCATCTATCATATCTTAAATATTGAAATATCAACAGATTTCCAAGGCTACTTTATATTCTACCTGTTACATGAAATATCACTGACTATCTTGGCCCAAACTGATCTTTCTCACTTCTGTCAAAATTATTTTTATGGCATTTATCACCATCTACTTTAAATAATATAGACACTTATTCTCCTCTACTACCAAGTTGTAGGAGAGTTCTGCCACTCAATAGAGACAGGAATAGGGTCTAATGTATTATCAGACCTCCTCTGAAGTTCAAGCATACTACTTTGCAAATATTAATTTGCTAGATGGAAGAATGAATGAATGATTGACCAAGAAAGGCATCGATAGGCCAGGCAAAATGAATCTAAATCCTGAAAGGTAAAAGATCTGTTCTATTTAATTTTAACCTATACAACATTTTTAATCAGTAAAATATTTAATCATTTTGGTAAAATGCTTTTTCATAATTGCATGAATTTTCACATCTTTATAATGCTGTTAACTTTTTGAAAATATTTTTAGTATCATTATGAAAATGTCACAAAGTGAAAATTGTTATTGCCTCCCACACCTATAATTTCTAAACATGGTTAAAATTATAATAACAGGATTTTCACTGAATTTGGATTATAGTCTGCAATAATTAAAACATCATTTCTATCATAAAATGCATTTCATTTCTGGAGTTGAATATTTTATAAGCATTCTTCCATGATATCACAGCAATAGAGATCATTTTAGTATATTATTTGTCCTTTTACAACCCTTCATCTGATTGACCATAAATCAACATGAGTCCTTAGCCTGGAAATAGGGACACATCATGGACATCGCTGACTGAATTCTAGCCCAGGATTTAACAAGATTTCACATGCTATTTTTATGGGCAAGACGAAGGAACGTAGGCTGGATGAAAATACAGTTAAATTGGGTTCAGAGTAGTTGAACAACCAAACCCAAAGTGTATTATTCTTGGATTGGTCACCATGGAAAGAGATATTTGGTGGTCTGCTGAGTTAATTTTGCTTTATCGGTGGGCTTAGTGAATACATTAATGGAATGCGTATAAGTTTGTAGATTACATAAAGTCCAATATACCTCAAGACAGAAATAGATTTTCAAAAATCTGGAAAATACTTGAAAAAGAATAACAAATTAAGTTGACAATACTTACATAATGGAGGAGAGGCAGCTTGATATTTGGGACAAAGAGTTGACATCGTTTCAACTTTAATGTAAGGCACTGTGGAAGGGACGCAGGCAGAACTATGTGCAAATACATGTTTTTCCACACACTACTGCCTGTGTGAACTTGTGAACTCAGGCAATTTCTTAACTCCCTAAATTTTGTCTAAAACGTTTCCTGCTTCATGGGTTTTTTATAAGAATAGGATTAGTAGCAGTCAAGGCTTGCAGAAGGTATTCATTGAGGTTACTGTCATGGTTGTTGTAATATAAAAATAAATATAAACACAACCAAAAGTATTTATAGTCCAGTTCAGGGGAGGTAATATAAACTAGCCTGGACACACCTGGAGAATTGTGCCCCATTCTGGACACCATTCTTCAGAAGGAATCTGGAGAACACCCAAAGAACATCTAGAGAAATCCACTAACATGAAGACCTTTTGAGGGAACTAGATATTTTTGTCTTGAGAGAAAAGCCTAGAGAGACTTGATAGCTGTCACCAAAATTTTTGAAGTACTACGTTGTGGAGGAAGAAGAATTTTGGGGGTTTAAGGAAAGTAAATTTTGTTATGATATGACGACCCTCTCAAAAATGACATCTGTTCACCAATGAAGCAGGCTGCTTCAACAATCACTATGCTCTCCATTTCTAAAATATGAGGAAAATTATAAATAAAATTCAATGTACAACTGGGAAGGCATTTTTAGATGCATTGTATTACTTTATCACTTGTAACTTCTCATTAACTCTGTAAACCTTGTTTTATCCTTCCTATCTCTCACTTTTCAGATGACAGACTATGCTTGACTTGCCCCAAATCAGGTGATTACAGCAACAGCTCCAAGCTCGAGAGTCCAAAATCTGTGGTTATTTTGGTTTATAAAATTGACTTAAGGATTCATAAACTGGAAGTGAGCTTGTACAAGAAGACATCTGCAGTTTCTTAAGAATCATATACTAATAATCAATATACTTATGTTTTCAAGCCACATCCGGTCTGATTCCATTCTAGCCCACAAATAGTTCTACCTTTACTTATACTATTGTGTCAAATATGGAACATTCAATACTTCCTTTGATTTGTACAGCAACCCTGTGAGGCAAGAAGGCAAGTATTATTCATGTTTTATACATAGAGAAACCGAAATGGTGGGACGATAAATGATTTAACCAAAGTCACAGAGCTGGATAACAAAGACGAGTCAGAAACCAGTACTTCTGACTGTACATGCTATGCTCCCCACGACACCAGTCATCATTAAATCAATTAAAGATTTCTATAATGGAGTAGGATGTGTGGGTACAGATGATTATTGCAAGAAACTATGAAACAATCAATGCCTTCACCTAAAATTATTTTGTCAATAAATTCCATATATGTGATATAATCGAAAAATTCTAATCTTATATAACTGGGAAGTAATTTTCATATTAAATAGAAAGCTCTATAAATGTTTCTTTAAATTTTATTATATGACACAATGTATCTTAATAACATATGAAGTATTTCCCATCTTTTAGAGTCAGGAAATGCTTCTTAATTTATGACCCAAATTTTTGCTGCTTTAGTTTCCATTGAATTCCCTCATGCCCTGCCTTCTATGGAAACTAAACCAAACAAAAAAGCTTCTTGTACATTTTCTTTCATCTATATAATCATCACTAAATTATTGAACGTGGGCTTCACTACTCTAAATCTTGCTTTCTTATTCTGACACTGTCACCTGTTCTATTTAGATCTCCCTTTATAAAAGTAATATGTTTACTCACATTCTTTTATTATCAGAAAGCCAAAGTCATTTTGAAGCAAAGGTTTTTTTTTTTTTCTTTATTTTTAATGGAGCTTTAGATTAAATAAATGTTACATCAAAGATATAGGGGATTCCCATATGCCCTACCCCTCCTGCCCCTCCCACACTTTCCCCCATTAACAACTTCTTTCATTATTGTGGTACATCTGTTACAATTGATGAATATATATTGAAGCATTGCTTCTAACTATCGTCTATGGTTTACATTATGTTTTACACCTTGCACTGCACAATTTTATAGGTTTTGACAAGATGGATAATGGCTTGTATCTGTCATTGCAATATCATACAGAACAATTCAAATGTCTCAAAGATGCCCCATGTTATACCTATTCTTCTCTCTCCCTCCTCTCAGAACCTCTGGTGACCACTGCCTTTGTATTGATGTTACAAGTACTAGTATTATTATTACTAGAATAATAATGTCTACTTTAGTCCACAGTTCCTTATGTTTGTTCGTTCCTCCATCCTGAGGATTTGGGGATGGTGATGCCCACTCTGCATCTGATTGAGAGGTGACTTAGATCCCATGGGGCAGATGGATGGAACTCTCTTGCTTGCAGTTGCAGATACTCTCTGCTTCTTGAGATGTGTGTTGTCCATCATCATCCTTTCGTTAATTGTCCTGGGTGAGTCTGATGAACTAGAGAATAATTGTTGGCTGCAACTCTGCTGAGATTTAGGGCTTACCCAGCATATGAACAGCCAGAAAATTAAGTTCTGGGACATATATTTAAGTGCTGATTATAGGTTCAAATAAATGGGGCAGAAGAACCATGTGTAGGAAATTATAAATGAGTCTAACTCTGATACATTCGGGGACATGGGTTATCATATATTCCAAGGTAAGGCCCACTGACAGGGGGGATTGTCTGCCTTGCCTATAGTGTCTAGATGTCTCTAGAGTCCCCAGGAGCACCCCTACTTGAGGCACTGTTTACTGTGGCAGACAGTGAGATCCTCCTGAGATGTGCATAAGCATAACCTCCAGAATGACCTCCTGACTCACTTTGAAATCTCTTAGCCAAAAAAACTCATTCGCATTCAATATTTCCCCCCTTTTGTCTAGGACTTTCTACAACTTCATCGCTAGTTGGCACTTGGTATTATTCCCTTGGTGCCAAGGAGGCTCATCCCTGGCAGTCATGTCCCATGTCAGGGGGAAGGCAGTGAATTTATATACTGAGTTTGGCTTAGAGAGAGGCCACATTTGAGCAACAAGGAGGCCCTCAAGAGGTAACTCTTAGGCAATATGTATTGCTAGCCCAAGTTTCACTTTCACAAGAACAAGGTGCATGACTATAAGCATCAATTTCAAGGGTCTGGCTCATTGGTCCACCCTCCTTTGCTAGACACTGCCCATGTACTCAAGAGATTCTCGCCACTCTAAGATGATAGAGAATGTAGCAGGACTCGACAGGATGGAATTCAATATTCCGAAGGTTATTCTATAGGTCTCCACCCAACGAGACAATACCCATGACCACATAAACACACACTCCATAGAGGCATGCCCCAGGTGCACCTCTCACACATATTCCCCCACCACTGACACCCTCGACCAGTGATCCTCCCCTACCACAGTTGCAACCCCTCTGCAACCCAAAAACTCCCCCAAAACAAAGTCAACAAAAAATAACATAATAAAATAAAATAATTAAAAATTTTAAAAATCTTTTTTTGCATTGTTCCTTCCCTCACTGTAAGATCTGTTATGTTTTATGTATATTGACAACTTCTTCTGCATGTTCCCCCAGTGTCTTTTTTTTTTTCTCATTTTATTTTCCAAGAAACTTTAGGTTACAGAAAAGTCACATAGAAAATACAGGGAATTCCCATACACCCCACTCCCTCCCCACTGAACCAAAGTTTTAATTCCTCCTGTATCTTTTGTCTCAAGAATATTACAGACCAATGATCATGTTAAAATAATTTCAGCTTCCCTGTATGTCTGTAAATATTTGAATAATGGGTGAAGAATTTTAGAGTATAGATTCTTAGAATCTTTGTTATAACTTCAAACGACAAAGAGTCCACCTTAATTCCTGTAGTCACAACTCCAGATACCCAAAAGGAAAAAAATTAAAGTAGACTTATGAAAAGGTCATATTTAGAATAGGTTCACACCCACAGGAATGGATTAAATTTAAGAACAAGTTTTTCTGGAGTACATACAGCTTCAAGCCACCATGGGTATTTTTATTATTATTATTTAGATAAAATTCACCATTTTAACTATTTTAAAGTGTACATATCAGTAGTTTTCAGTATATTCACAATGTTGACAGCCATCACCACTATTTAACTCCAGAGGATTTTCATCACCCCAAAGAGAAACCCCACACTCATTAAGTACTAACTTACCATTACTCTCACCCACAATGCCCTGGAAACCAAAAATCTGCTCCTTATTTCTATGAACATTTGGGTTGTTTCTACTTTTTAGCTATTATGAATAATGCTGCTATGAACATTCATGTACAAGTTTTTGTGTGGACATATGTTTTCAGTTCTCTTGGATGTACACCTAGGAATTCAATTCCTGGGTCATATGGTAGTTCTATATTTACCTTTTTGAGGAACTGCCAGACTGTTTTCCAGAGCAGCTGCATCATTTTCCAATCCTACCAGCAATATATAAGAGCCCCAATTTTTCCACATCCTCATCAACAAGTGTTATTTTCTGTTTTATTGATTTTAGCCATCCTAGTGTGTGTGGAGTGGTATCTCATTGTGGTTTTGCTTTGCATTTCCCTAATGACTAATGATATTGAGTATCTTTTCATGTCTTTATTGGACACTTGTATATATGCATTGGAGAAATGTCTATTCAAACCCTATGTCCTTTTGCAATATTACAATATTTATTTTTGTCCACATTCTTGCTTCCTGTAATAAAATATCCCCATTTTACCTTATACTTTCCCTGCTCCAGACTGGGTATCAGGAATTTCCCCAAGAATCTCTAGTTCCTTTTAATGGGGAAAGTTATTTTGAAATAAATCATGATCAATATTCCTGGAATGAGATTCTTCAGTGATCAGAGCTAGGAAAATTTTAAATCATTGTTCAAACTGATACTTCCTATTCAAATGCAATATCACAGGGATTTTCCTTGCTGTCCTCTATTTGATATTTGTATTATTCTTCCTCTCTCACAGTGATAACCTGGATCTCAGTAACATATACATATTTACTCGCTTGTTCTATCCTGCCATAAACATAAAATAGTGACACCAATACCACTAGCAAAAATAAACATACTAAATTCAAGATTTATTACAGTTTTCTTGTCCTTAGAGCACCAGGTTTGGACAGAGTACTTGGTCAAAAGTTACGTTAAATAATTATTTTTCCCCAGTGTGTTTGTGTTATCAATTTCACAAACAGATGCTAGTTTGGATTTGAATTTAGTGTTTGTGCTTTTTCAGCCATTTAATTTATTTTCACATTCCATACAGTTTTTGACTTTAAAAATGGGCTCTGGGGAAGCGGCTGTGGCTCAGTCAGTGGGGCTCCCGTTTACCATATGG
>JAKSZT010054121.1:1164600-1334733 GCA_026826555.1 Tolypeutes matacus
GGGATAAATGAATAAATAAACAAAATCTTTAAAAAAAAAAATTAAAATGGGCTCTGAAAATGCTGATAATGAACAAAACAAACAATCAAAACTACCCAGCTAAGATGGGGTAGCATAATAGCTCTCATGTACCATTCAGGAAACATAAAATGCCATGTGCAGTTGGTAGGCTGCTATGTCCTACTTGGAATTTCAGAAACCATGAGTTGTAAAACTGCCAGTTGGTGAATTTTAGGATTTAACTCTTTTTTGCTTTACCAAATATGATGATGGGCAAATGGGTATATAATAGAGTGGTGATTCTCAACTTTGAGCTGCCCGTTAGAATCACCTGAGGAGCATTGAAAACTATGAATGCCAGAGCCACAGCCAGACAAATTAAATCAGAATCTCTAAATAGTGGTTCCAAAAAAAAAGTTTGTAAACTTCCCCAGATAATTCAAATGTGTAGCCAAGACTGACAACCCCTGGCTAGAAGACATCCTTTCTTCCTCCATTGGTACTTCCAGTCTTTAATAGACCCAGGGCAAAACCAACTCTATAGTGTAGAGTGAGAGCATGGCAGCCTGGGATAGGTTTTTATCCTCAATACCTCCTGAGAAACAGTGGGAATAGGAGAAATATCTGTATATTGTCCCTTTGGAAGAGAAGTAAACAAAGTAAACACTCACATCAACACAATCAGATTAGTCACATTCTGGCATGTAATCATGATAACTGAGTTCTTATATTGGTTCTAACACTGTTTCCTTGACCTTGGGAAAGTCATTTAATCTCTCTACTCTTCAATTTCCACTTCTATAATGTGAGAGGTTTGGGCTAATCTATTTCTACAGTTCATTTTATAAATAACACCTTTGACTGATTTGGGAAGAGAGAAGGGATAAACACTTAACGCCCTCCAAAAGACATGCTAAGTGATTCTGGCATAGATACTTTGAACACATTGCCTCACTACTTTTGAGATAAGCATAAACATTTAGAGATGAGGTTATTAAGGCAGAGAGTAAGTAGTTAAGGGATTTGTCCAAATCCACATAGCCAGAAAATGGCGGGGACACCTCACTATCCCCACTGGGTCTGCAGCAGTGAATCTATCTTTTCCAATTTGTTGATCTTTAGGAATGCTTTAATTTGGAAGGCATTGCTCTAAGTTCTTTTTGTAATTCAGGCATCAGCGATTTGTGCAGTGGTCTAGAGGAAGGTTCTCAGGGGACATGTAAAACACAACTAAGGTTAACAGGGGATAGGGGCCAATCTGGAGCTGGAAATCGTCAGGCAAGTGCTTCAGGGACACCTCTTTCCTTCACTCAGACAAGTTTCCCCACTCTGATTTCATCTTCTTTGAGCAATGTGGTTCCTCCCTTCACATCAGCAGTTTCCTTTGCAAATCTGAATTTGACAAAGTCGTTGCTTAGATAATTGTCTCTCTTCTTTCCCACTTCATGTTTCAGAGTTACCCAGTTTACATTGATGGGAAAACAGCAACTTTCTCACAAGATTATGATGTTAAAAGTCATAACATATCTTCAGACATCAGCATAACAATAGGGATATTGTTAGGGAGTTCAGGTTTACAAGAAATATTTAAAGTTTAACTATCCAGGGGACCAGAACCAATCAGGTTGACCGTATAATTATTATCAGTATCATTATTTATTATGGCAGTGAAGTGTTTAGTGATGATGGAAGCTGACCAAAGTATCCATTTTTGCTTCTACAATACACATACAAATATGTAGGTTTTGTAAATATCAATGATGTCATATTCTATATATCATTTTTCATTTTCTTTTCTTCATTTTCTTTTCTTCATACTACTTGGGGATTTTCATATGTCAGGCTATAAAGATCAGTTTTCTTCTTTATAGCCACTTAATAGTATTCCATAACATGGATATGTCATAGCTTATTAATCATTTTTCTATTGGTGGAAACTTTGGTTGAGTCCTTTTTTTCATTATAAATTGTGCATCCTTTTAGATGCTACCAGATATTCATATGCAAAGGTTTTCCTAGAGAAGACGAAAAAAAAAATAGAATTGCAAAGACAATCCTATTTTTTCCTGACAAATGGCCCTCTGTAATGTCTATATCATTTTATATTCTGGCCACTATGTCTAGGGCTCCTAGACATCATATAATGAAGCCCAGGACATTTTCAATTTCAAAGTGAATTCCCCTCTAGTTTATCTGGGTAATTGTGGACTTGTTGATTTCACTCAGGACCTCCCTGGCAGCAGCCACTCCACAGCCCATGATCCTCCTTGCTGTCACCAGCTATGAGTTTCCTATTGCTGCTGTAACAAATTACCACAAACTTAGTGGCTTAAAATAACACAAATGTATTAGCCTGAAGTCTGGAGGTCAGAAATCCAAAATGGATACTACGGGGCTAAAAGCCATGTGACAGTAGGGCCACAGTTCATTTGGAGGTTCTAGGAGAGAATCCATAGCCTCGCCTTTTCCAGTTTCTAGAAGCCACTTGCATTCCTTGGCTCCTGGCTCCTTCCTCCATCTTCAAAACTAGAAACATAGCATCTCTCAATCTCTCTGCCTGTACCCTCCTCCCTCTTATAAGGCCCGTTATGATCACATTGGACCCACCTGGATAATCTCCCCATCTCAAGATTCTTAATCTCATCTGCAAAATCCCTTGTGCCATCTAACATAACATATCCACAGGTTCCAGGGATTAGAATATGGTCATTTGGGGAGGCATTATTCTGTCTGCTCCCCCAGCACTGAGTTGGGTCACTACTTGCTTCTCTGCTGGCTGCTGCCTTGAAATTGAAATTCAGAAGGACTGTCTTCCTTAACTCCACCCTCTCAACCTTGTCTTAACAATGAGTGTGGTGTTAGTCACACTCTCCTTGATGCCCCCTCCCCCACACCAGAGGAAAACAAGTTTCAAAACTGTTCTTGAAATATGACTTTCTCACAGTCAAGGGGAAAGAACACCAACAAAAAATATAAGAAAACCGTATTAGTGCAAACCCTATTTCCTAAACTATCTCCCCTATGTCCAGTGCTACTACTTTCCTCTGCACGCCTTCAAGAGAGCCTCCACTATGCTGAAAAAAGCATGCCCCATGAACTGGGGTTGATCTTTCCTAATGTGGTGGCTTTGGCAATCAAAGAAAAGCTTTGCTCCAAGTTCCTAAGTACGCAATAAAACTATGCCTCCTCATTCTTCTGGATTATCCAGTCAGAAACCATGGTCTTCAACCTCCACCACCAGCCCCGGCCCCCCACCCACCCACACACACACACTCTCCTCAAAAGCAGTACTGTCCAAAAACATGAAGAAGAGAAGCATTTTTGTAAATACAATGATATCAGGGAAGATTTCCTGTTCATTATAGAAATTTCTATAAACAGAAGGGAGACAGGATGAAGCTTTGGTATCCTTCACTGGAGGGTCAGGGGTCTTGGGAGGCTCTCTCTACACCACATATATAAATGACGTTAGGCAGACAGGTCGATTTCATTTAAAAATTCAGAAATATGGAATAGAGATTGAAAAACAAATTCTCATGCTTAGAACAATTCTTGTTAGCAAGAGACACATGGAACACATATATTTCAAGTGGAAATATATGCCATATGACAGGAATAAATTAGGTAGATAAGCAATTTTTATGTTAATAACAATGAGACTTTAAAAAAGTGTTATCTGGATGCAAATAATTATTTTAAAATAACAAACTCAAGAAAACAATTGGCATTAGGAACCTGTATTTTCGCTACAGAATTTCTTTTGCTTTGACAAATTTTCCTTTTTCAATGATTTTACTCTTTTATTTCTGACCTATCTTTTATTTTATGGAACTGAAAGCTGTTATTGAGAACATAATTGCTTTATATGTCTGCATTTCACTCAAGAAAGTTTATCTATGTATAGCACTTGAATAGAATATGAAAGTTATCAAAGAAACTCAGGACCAAAGGAGATGTCTAGATTTTCAGCATCTACAAAATTAAATGTTGACATTTTACATCAATTTTAATTTTATAAATAATTACCATGATACTAGCTTTTATATTTCATAGGCAAATGCTTCATTAACAAACTAGCAAATAATTGATAATATTGAGAAAGAGATGTCCATATAAGTATATAGCTCTGTTGGTAGATCAAGGATGGCTACAAATGCTTTGATCTTCTCCCGTTGAGAGGTGAGGTCTATATTCCCTTTCCTTGAATCTAGGAGTGGCACTTTGAAATTATTTTATGAATCTCAAAAAGAGAAAGATTATGTTTTTAAACTAATCTATTCCTTTTATTGCATTAAATTTGGCTGAGGGTCCTTTGAATAGATTACTTGATATGATTGATTTAGGGTTTTTGATTGCACACATCAGTGAGGTATGAGCCAACTGGGTCTCCGTCCTCTTGGTGGGTCTGATAAAAATGGAGACACACAGAGAGAGGCACAGACACAGGAAAAAGAAGTTGCCATTTTTTATCTTGCCATGTGAGAGGGAACTAGATGATCACTTTAAGCATGAAGCCCCCACAAGGCTGGGCCCATAGAGCAGCTCAGGAGGAGGCAAGCTGTGCCTGATAGCTTACAGCTGAACTTGGGAAGAAAGCAGAGCAGCCAAGAGGAGGCCTGGAAAGAGACAGGCCCTATACCTGGTTGCTCACAGCTGAGCTTGCATCTCCAAGAGCTGGTGAGTCCAGAGGGGAAGGCTGAGACCTTGGCAGAGATTGGCAGCCATCTTGCTTTGTCACATGCCTGAACAACAAGATCAACAGTAGCTGACTTTGCTGAGAAAGCACATTTTATGGTGCCTGGATTTGGACTTTTCATGGCCTTGAAACTGT
The DNA here is from genome assembly GCA_026826555.1 of Tolypeutes matacus. Lineage (NCBI taxonomy): Eukaryota > Metazoa > Chordata > Mammalia > Cingulata > Chlamyphoridae > Tolypeutes > Tolypeutes matacus. Next base: position 1,169,432 of record JAKSZT010054121.1, read on the forward strand.
AAGCTTTTACCCCCAAATAAATCCCCTTTATAAAATCCAACCCATTTGTGGAACTTTTCAATGGCAGCCCTTTGGCAAATTAAAACACTAGGTGAGCTCTTGACTGCTTTGAACCAGTAGCTTATTTCAGGAATGACACTGTATCAGGGCCTGGGCCCAGGCCTTAAAAGACTGTCAATGTCTACTTCCTGCCTTGTGGAAACTCATCTGGGGAAGCCAGGTGCTGGGGGTGGATTCCAACTACCCCGAGACTTCCATGTTGTCAAGAAGCCCACACCATGTGGGGATGCCCTGGAGAATGAGATCCAAGTGGAGAGACTGAGAGGTCAAGGATCCCCAAGGTGCTAAATATGTGAATGGCAAATCCATTCTGGATATAGTCTCCCATCTGAAACCCTGTAAATCAGAGAAAACCAACCAGTCCAGTCCTTCCTCAATTTCTGACTCACAAACTGTGTGCAAATTAAATCATTGTTTTAAGCCCCTAAATTGAAGGGTAGTTTGTTAAATAGAAATAAATTGAACAAACTCTGATTGCCTAGAAGATATATAATAACGAGTGCAGGTAATTTGAATCAACAAGGGAATGTAACCACTTGCACATTCCTTAAAAGGCAATGGAGAGCCCGTGGGGAGTTTTGATACCTTTATAGATTTCTGTAAGACTGTACCTGAGAAAATAAACTGTGGTTGGTGGGATTAGCACTTTAATCTCTATAACTCTGTGGGTGACTTACTCTGTTTACTTTGATCTGAGATCCCTCTAGAAACCTAGTTTCCAGCACTGTGTCTGTGGTCCACATTCATGGTGGTGGTACATCCCAGTTTCATTCTATGAGAAAAAAATGGTTAATACTATTAATAATGAACATTTAGAGTGTTTCTATGTGCCAGGCAGTATGCTAAGCACTTTGTATGTATTATCTCATTTAAAACTCCCAACTATCCATGACATAACTTCTATTTCTATTCCCATTGCATAGATAAGGAAACTAAGGCTCAGAAAGGGATAGAAACTTCTCTAAAGTCAATGAAGTAGTGGAACTGGGATTTGAACCCAGGCAGGCTGGCTCTAGAGAAAACTTTGCATTATGCTATTACAAAGTTTCTTCAGCTAGCCAGTATTCATTTATTAGTTAGTTTTGTGGCCTCCAGGAAACGGACCTTATTAACACATTCCCTCCCGATATTGGGTGGAGAGACTTAAGAGTGAAAAGTTTAGATCAAGGGTTCTTACCCTTTTTGGTTCCACGGACCCCTTTGCCAGTCAGGTGAAAACCACGGACACTTTCTCAGAATGTAGCGGCAGATAGTTTTATGACACTCAACTAGCATCAGGTCTAACAACTACGGTAATATCAAAGTATGGATGAGCACAAGCGATTTTTCAAGATATGTGACAACTGTGATGTGATATGAAATGAATACTACTGTAATTCATTGCATACATTCATAAGTGAAGGAAATGCTAGATTTCAGTTAGAGGTCAGAGAAAATAAAGTTGATTTTTTTCAATTCAAGTTCACGGACCCCCTGAAATCAAGGGGTCCGTGGACCCCTGGTTTAGATGAAGGTGCTTTGCTAGAACTTTACCTAAAAATTGACAATTTCCTGAGTGCATTTCATTTTCTTTCACCCCAGATTACATAAAGATTAGTACCAACTTTGTGATTTATCAAGAGATTATTAACTGCATTTGATTGCAAAACTACCCACCTCTCAATGTGGACATTAGTAGCTTGCTGTGTGATTATTAATTCCAATCAGTTTACATTAGGTCGAACTGCCAAGTTCATCAGGAAAAGGTAATGTATCTCCAAAAATAAATGCTGCTTTAGAGAAGCTTTTCTGTCAATCATTATATTCTTCACAGAATCTTAAATGAGCCAAAACAACTCATGGAAAATTGCCTAGTCGGATACATCATGTAGATCCTTCCACATTTGCAAGCTAGTCAATTAATTTGAAACATTATTAGCTTAGTCAAGAATTATGGCTAGAAAGAGTGATCATTGCAAGTTAATATAGGAAAGCCAAGTAGGTTGATTTCACAAACAGTTGCCTAAAGGAAGGACTTTCATGTAGTAGAGACAAGGATCTGATTGGAACAAGAAGAATGACAGTTGACTTGAACCAAGATCTATATAAAAAATCCTAGCACTGGGCTTCAGTTTCACTATTTCTTGTAAATGCTTTGGGGGGCTTAACGTGAAGAAAAGATGGTTACATGTGTAAGGTGCCTAATGACAATATTAACTGTTCTTATTTTTGTGTATTAATGCTTTATCTGGGAAGCAGATATGGCTCAAGCGATTGGGCTTCTGCCTACCACGTGGGAGATCCCGGGTTCGGTTCCTGGTGCCGCCTGGAGTAGTCGAGCTGGCGCAATGGGCAGGTGCGGCGAGCTGATGCAACAAGATGACGCAACAAAAGAGACACAAAGAAGAAAGACAATGAGAGGCACAACAAACCAGGGAGCTGAGGTGGCTCAGGTGATTGAGTGCCTCTCTTCCACATGGAGGTCCCGGATTCGGTTCCCGGTGCCTCCTAAAGAGAAGACGAGTAGACACAGAGAGCACACAGCAAATAGACACAGAGAGCAGATAGCGACCACAAACAATGGGGGATGGGGAATAAATAAAATAAATCTTTTTTTAAAATGCTGTATCTGAGTATATGAAGCCAGTTATGTCTTCAATTACATTTACTTATATGTATCTCTTCCTCCACTGAGTATGAGCAAGGGACTTGAGCTTAAAAATATTAGTGATCTAGATTTTACTAGATCCATAGACAAAACAATTTTAAAAAGCAATCATAATATAAAATAGCAGCTCCAAGTAACTTCAGATTCTATCTTCTTCAAAAGTTAACTCAATTCAGTTTGCCTAATTTTTGGAAGACTCATCAAAATTCTCCACAAGATCTCGAACTTCATCCTCCTCCTCTCCAGTAGCAAGTGGTACTTTTCTGTCCACGGATTGTTTGGGAAGAGCTTCAGCCAGTGTCCTTAAACTAGTCAGACAGTCTGCGCCAAGCTGGTTTTAGATGCTGGCTAGCATTTCTGTCAGCTGCTTGGCCTGTAATGGTGAAAGTGTTCGCTGCCAGAGATGCCTGAACTTTAGGGTTATTAAAGTCGATCACTGCTCCTTGGTTTGTAAACATGTTAACCTTTTCAATACCTGAGATATTGTTTACCCCTAATTTCTTTAAGGAAACCTGAAGTTTTCTATCATCTGCTGTAGCTGTTCTATGAACCACCTTCTTCTTTCTGCGAGCAGTTCCTTTCCCACCAATGCTCACTTGTGCTTGCAGTTTGGCGAGTTTCTCCTGGTTCATGACAGTTTCTTTCAACTTGCGGAAACGGGGCTGCACGGGAAACTAGGGTTGGCACTCAGGGGGTCTGAGGTTAAGACCTGTTTCTTATTCATTTCCGTATCCCCCAGAGCATATTCAACAAAATGCCTGACACATTTGCTCAAAAAGATACGGATTTAGTGGAGTTGAATCTGGGCATGTTTTTGTTTTAAAGAACCATTTTTATACATGCACAAAAGGCATACAGGTATTCAAAATGATCTAACTTAGTCTACTATGCCAAGATTATATTTGCTTTTTTTAAAAGCAGCTTTATAGAGCTATAATTTATGTACCATAAAATTCACCCGTTTAAAGTATACAATTCAGTGGCCTTTAGTATATTTATGGAGTTATGCAATCATAACCAAAATCTAATTTTAGAGTATTTTCATCATCTGAGAAGGAAGCCTTTTACCCCTAAGCAGTAACTCCTTATCATCTTCCCCCCACTAACCCACCCTCACATTTCTCCCAGCCCTGGGGAACTACTCACATTAATCTTTTGTTTGTTTGTTTGCTTTTTAACTTTAGTATTTTGAGATAATTGTATGTTTACATCCAATTGCAGCAAATAATGCAGAAGGATCCAATGTAACCTTTACCTGATTTCCTGATGGTAACAGCTTTCAAAACTATAGTACAGGGGGACGGATGTGGCTCAAATGGTTGGGCATCCGTTTCCCATATGGAGAGACCTGAGTTCGATCCCTGGGACCTCCCGGTAAAATAAAGAAAAATATAGAAGGTGCGCAGGCCGCCGTAAAGCCCCGCTAACCACGCAGCAAGATGATGACCTAACAGGAAAGTGACACAAGGGAGAGCCAAGAGGAGACACGCCGAAAAACCAGGAACTGAGATGGCACAGGTGGCAGAATGCCTCCCTCCCACATCGGAGGTTCCCAAGATTGAATCCTGGTGAAGACAGGAGGAGAAGAATGAGAAGAGAGGGCAGGAAACAGACACAGAGAATTGCCCAACGTATGGACACAAAAAACAGATAAAAAATTTAAAAATGGGGGTGGGGGGGTAAAATGGATAAAAAGTAAATAAATAAATAAATCTTTTAAAAAAAGAAAAGAACTGTAGTACACTGTCTCAACCAGGAAACTGACATCAATACAGTCAAGATGCAAAACTGTTGTATCACCACAAGGCTCCCTTCTGTTTCCCTTTTACAGCCAAACCTACCGCTCTTTTCCCCATGCCCATACCCCTTCCTGACCCTGGAAGCCCCTAAGTTCAGTTTCTAAAATTCAGCATTTCAAGACTGTTATATACATGGAATAATACTGTATGTTACCTTTTAGGATTGACCTTTTTCACTAAGCATAATTCTCTGGAGATTCATCCAAGTTGTTCCAGGAATCAAAACTTCATACGTTTTTACTACTGAGTAGAAATCCATGCTATGCATATACCACAGTTTGTTTAACCATTCACTCATAGAAGGATATATGGGCTGTTTCCAGTTTGGGGCTTTTTCACATAAAATGGCTATGAGCACTTGTATATAGGTTTTCTTTCTGAGCACAAGTTTTCATTTCTCTGAGGAAAATGCCCAAGAATACAAATGATGAAACATACAGTAATTTCATATTTAGATTTGTAAGAAACTGCCAAACTGTTTTCCAGAGGGTCTGTGCCATTTTACATTCCCACCAGCAATATATACATGATCCAATTTCTCCACATACTCACCAGCATTTGGTGTTGTCACTATTTTCTATTTAAACCATTCTAATATATGTAAAGTAATGTCCCATTTTGATATTAATTTGCATTTCCCTAATGGTTAATGACGTCAATCATCTCATGTGCTTATTTTCCATCTGTTTACCCTCTCAATGAGATTCAAGAGTTCTTTATTTATTCTGGAAACTAGTCCTCTGTCAAATATATTCTTTGCAAATATTGCAAATATTTCCTCCCTGGCTGTAACTTCTTTTCATCCTCTTCACATGTGTTTTCTCAGGGCAAACATTTTAATTTAGGTGAGATCTAATTTATCAATTTTTCCATTTATTCATAGGTCTTTTAGTGTCAAGTTTAAGATCTCTTGCCTAGCTTTAGATCCCAAAGACTTTTTCTTATTTATTTTCTACAAGTTTTAAAGTTCTGCAATTTACATTTAAGTCGGGGACGTATTTTGAGTTAATTTTTGTATAAGAGATTTAGGACAAGGTTCTTTTTTTGCTTTTTGGCCTATAGATGTCCAATTTCTCCAGCACCATTTGTTGAAAAGGTTATCCTTCCCTGATAGCCAAAATCGAATTACTTTTGCACCTTTGTCAAAAAATCATTTGGGCACATCTGTGTGGGTGTATTTCTGGGTTCTCTATCCTGTTCCACTGATTTATGAGTCTATATATCCACCAATAATACATTGTCTTGATTACTGTAGCAATACAGTAGGAATTAATATCAGCTAGAGTGATCCATCCCATTTTATTCTTATTTTTCAAGATTGTTTTAGCTATTTTAGTGCCTATGACTTTCCATATAAGTTGTATTAAATCGTTAGATCAATTTGGGGAGAATTGGCATCTTTATTACATTGAGCTTTCCAATCCATAAACACAGTAAGTCTCTCCATTTATTCATGTCTTCTTTGACTCCTTTGATCAGCATTTTGTCATTTCTAGCATATAGATCCCGCACAAGTTAAATTTACATCTAAGTATTTAAGTTTCTTTAGAGTCATTGTTAATGGTATTGTATCTTTAATTTCAGTTTCCATGTGTTCCTTGTTAATATATAGCAATATGATTGATCTTTTTTTTTTTTAATTTATTGTGGGTAAAAATCAAAATTTTCACAATACACACCAACACCTGCAAAATGATATATAAATATATATGCATATATGTGTATTTGCTTACAAAAATGTTATTTTTATATATATATATATATACATATATTTTAAGAGGTGCTTAGATTACCTAAAATATTACACGGAACCCACTGGGATTCCCATGTTGCCCACCTCCCACACCTCCCACCACATCCCACACAAACATCTCCCACAAGTGTGACCCACCACCCTCAATGGACTTACACATCCTGGGGCCTTGCCACCAACCGTAGACCACAGTTTACACCGTAGACCACACTCTCTCCCACACAGTTCTGAGTGGTGTGTGCTGATTTAAAATGGCCTACATCCGTTGCCACAATGGCACTCAGGACAACCTCCAACTCCCAAAGAAGCCCCTTTATTTCAACTGCTCGTCCCCTCCCCCAAAAGTGTCAAGTGGCCACTGGCTCCACCTCATTGTTATAATTTCTTCCATTGCTAGAATCACCATATGTATATAACAGAATACCATCAAGTCTACTCTAGTCCATAGTTCTTCCCCAAATCCTGAGGGGACTGGGATGGTGATGTCCACTCCACCTCCAAGTGAGAGATATTTATACATTGATCTTATATTCCATGGCCTTGCTTAACTTGGTTACAAGTTTGAGGAGTTGTTTTGTTTTGAACTGACAAAAACTGCCACTACATTGCTGAATACGAGAGATGAGAGTGGAAATCCTTGCCTTGTTCTTGATCTCAGAGGGAAAGCATTTAAGCTTACACCATTAAATATGATGTTTAATGGTATGGGTTTTTGTGGGGGTTTTTTTGGAAAAACTATTTCACATTCCAGAAAATTTGCCCTTTAACAGTGTAAAATTAAATGGTTTTTAATATATTCACAAAATGCCCAAAGTGCCACTATCAGCACTATCTAATTTCAGAACATTTTCATCATCCCAAATAGAAACTCTGTACCCATTAATAGTCACTGCCCATTTTTCCCACCCCTTACCTCTGGCAGCCACTTCCTGTCCCTTTTTATTTGCCTATTCTGAACATTTCACATAAATGGAATCATGCAATATATTACTTTTGTGTCTGTCTGTCTTCTTCGTCTTAGTGTAATGTTTTCAAGCTTCATCCGTGTTATAGCATGTGTCAGTACCCCATTCCTTTTTATGGCTAAATAATATTCTATTCTATGGATATGTCACATTTTGTTTACCTATGCATCAGATTTTGGCTATGATGAGTAGTGATGCTCTGAACATTGCATGTAAGTTTTTCCAGGAACATGTGTTTTCATTTGTTTTGGGTATATATACCTAGGAGTGGAATTGCTAGGTCATATGATCACTCTGTGTTCAATATCTTGGGGAACTGTTAAATTTTTTTCCAAAGCAGCTGAAACATTTTATACTCATACCAGCAATGCATGAGAGATCCAATTTCTCCACATCCTCATCAACACTGTTATTTTCTGGGTTATTATTTTTTTTTAATTACACCCATTCTTGTGGGTGTGAAGTGATATCTCATTGTGGTATTGATTTGCATTTCCCTAATGTCTAATGAGGTTGAGCATCTTTTCATATATTTAGTAGTCATTTATGTATCTTCTTTGGAGAAATGTCTATTTAAGTCCTTTGCTCATTTGTTAATTGGTATTTTTTTTAATTGATGGGTTTTAATAATTATTTATATATTCTGGACACAAGTCCATTATCAGATATATGATTTGCAAATATTTTCTCCCATTCTGTGCATTCTCTTTTCATGATTTTGATAGTATCTTTGAAGCAAAAAAGTTTTTAACTTTGATGAAGTCCAATTTATCAATTTTTTTCTATTGTTGCTTGTGCTTTTGATATGAGATCTAAGAAACCATCATCTAATCCAAAGTCACAAAGATTTACACTTAAGTTTTCTTCTAAGAGTTTTTGGCTCTTCCATTTAAGTCTTTCATGCACTTTGAGTTAATATTTGCATCGATGTCCATGAGTATATGGTGTAAGGGAGGGGCCCAACTTCATTTTTTTACACGTAGACATCCATTTGTTGAAAAGTTTGTGTTTCCCCATTCAATTTTCTTGGTTCCCTTATCAAAAATCAATTTGCCAAAAATATAAGGGTTTATTTCTGGATTCTCAATTCTATTCCATTGATCTTTATGTTTATCCTTATGCCAGTACTATACTGTCTTGATTACTGTGACTTTGTAGTAAGTTTTGAGCTGTATAGTTTTTGTAGATTTTTTTAATAAACATGAGGAAGTGCTCCTTTATCTCTAGTTTGCTAAGATTTTTTAAAAATCATAAATGAGTGGTAGATTTTTTTAAATGCTTTCTCTGAATGAAATGGTATAATCATTTGATTTTTCTTCTTTAGCCAGATGATGTGATGGATTACATTGATTGAGTTTTTAATGTTGAATCAGGTTTGCACACTGGAATAAATCCCACTTGGTCACTGCATATAATTAATTTTTGTACATTGCTAGATTTAGCTGCGAATATTTTGTTGAGCATATTTGCATTTAAGGTCATAAGAGATATTGCTCTGTAATTTTCTTTTTTTTCCCTATGTTTTTCTCTGGTTTTTATCAGCCTAATAAAATGAGTTAGGAAATATTCCCACTTCTATTTTTTTAAGATTGTGTAGAATTGATGGTAATTCTTCTTTAAATGTATTTTAGAACTGTCCAGTGAAACCATCTAGGGCTGGAGATTTATTTGGGGAGAAATTTTCAATTACAAATTCAATTTCTTGAATGGTTATAGGATTATTCAGGTTGTCTGCTTTCTCTTGCTTGGGTTTGGTAATTTTTGGTTTTTGAGGAATAAGTCCATTTCTTCTAAGTTAACAAATTTATGAGTGTGAAATTGTTCATAAGATTCACTTGTTATCCTTTAATGCCTGCAGGACCTGTAATGATATCCCTTGTTTGTTCCTGATATTGGTGATTTGCATCTTCTCTCTTAAATATCATTGTCAGTCTTGCTATATTTTTATCAATATTATTGACTTTTTAAAAATAAAAAGCATTTGGAGTTTGCCCCAGCAGTTGAAGAGGGTGGATGTTCCTACCCAATGTTCTGAGAAAGTTTTGACGCCCCATGGTGCAGAGAGGTACCAGCTGTTAAGAAAACTTTTTATTGAGAGAGACACTACTGGTTTGGGAGCATCATGGAATGATGAGGCTTACTGAAGTGGTGACAAAAATGACCCAAAGAACAGCTGCCCATCCCTAAGTCTGCAAGGACCAGCCACCTTCCTCATGACCTGTTGGCAGAAGCCATAGCACATGAAGAGGATGGGGTTCTCAGCAATGTTGGCAATCAGGGCTTGGTTGGTCCCCTTGCAGAAGACCCAGAAGGCCACCTGGGAGTAGGTCTTGAGGCAGCAGTCGGTGAGCCCCCTGTACAGGACTAATGGCATTATCAACTGCATAAAGAGAATACTCCATGAAAATGGTCCTTTTTCTAGAGCAAGACAGATGCTCTGAACACTGTACTGTGGTGAAAGAATGATCAATAAGTCTTGTTTTCCTTGCGTTTTTGGCCTGAGTTGTGAATATGGAAGAAAATTTTAACCACTAGGAGGCCATCCTTATTTATTTTGTAAATGATTTTGTTAACTAGAATATAATCATTGGATTTGACTGCAGGAATCTAGGCCCAGGCTGTCTGAGGTTAGGTGAGTTTACTGTGGATATACAGTTTCTCAGGATTCATAATTCACTAGTACTTTTCAAAGGGAAACTTGCCTAAAATCTTTAAGGGAAGAGTTTTATGCACGGTAGGAAGGACAAAGAAACAAATACATGTATAAAGATAAATTACATGAGTGACCTAAATGAAAGGAATTCTGTGTTTAGATCTGGATCAACATCTTAGGTTCTGTGTCCATGTGGTCATGGACAAAGCATGTAATTGGTGTCACTCTTATTGGAGATAGATGTGGTAAATGCTCAGAAGGACATGAGAAAGGTTCTCAGTACAATTCTGTTGAAATGAATGTATGTGGATTATACTGGACAATAAAGATCAAGTGAGTTAGAAAAAAATAATAATAACAAGCATTTAATTTCATTGATTTTCTCTATATTCCCTGTTTTCAAGTTCTTTAATTATAATATAACTATATTTGTCTATTTCTCTCTTAATCCCTATCAGTTTTTGCTTCATGTATTTTGCTTTTGTCATTTGGTGCATACACATTTAGGTTTGTTATATATTCTCAGTGAACTGATTTTTATTGATATATAATGTCCCTCTTGTCTTTAGTATGATAGTCTTTCCTATGAAGTCTACTTTATCTGATATTAATATAGCCACTCTCGCTTTTTTCCTTAATGTTAGCATGGGATAGATTTTGTCCATCCTTTCATTTTCAATCTACCTATATCATTGTATTTGAAGCAAGTTTCTTATAAACAGAATTTTGTTGAATCATGTTTTGTTTTAATATGCTCTGCCATTCTCTGTCTTTTATTTGGTATATTTAGACTATTTACATTTAAGGTAATTATTGATAGGTCAGAGCTTAGGTTTGCCATTTTACTATCAGCTTTCTGTTTTTCTTCTGTTCCTTGTGCCTCTTTCTCCTTTCTTACCTTCCTGTGGGCTACTCAAACACATTTTAGGATTCCATTGTAATTACTTAATATGTTTTTTTAATATATTGCTTTGTATAGTTTTCTTAGCATTTGTTCCGATATCAAAATATAAACATGTAACTTATCACAGTCTACTTTTATCAGTATTTTACCACTTTAAGTGAAGCATAGAAACCTTTCTTCCATTTAGGTTCTTTTACCCTTAGTATTTTTAAATATAATTGTCTTAATTTTTCTATATACATTGAACACCATATCAGATGGTGTCATAATATTTGCTCCAGATATCAAATATGATTTTTAAAACTCCAGAGAAGAATAGTCAATCATATATTACCCCTATTTTTATCCATTCTGGGTTCTTCTTTATTTTGAAGTTCCTAGCCTTCATCTGTTATCATTTCCTTTCTATTTAGAGAGCTTCCTTTAGCCATTCTTTAAGTACATTTGTTAGCATCCAATTGTCTTTGATTTTCTTCCACCAAGAAAGTTTTCGCTTCCCCTTCATTCCTGAAGAATAGTTTTGCTGGAAATAGAATACTGGTTGAGAGTTCCTTTCTTTCTGTACTTGAAAAATGTAAACTTCCTTCTGTCTTCCATGGTTTTGGATGATAAATCCTCAGTTATTCAAACTGGTGCTCCCCTAAAAGTGATGTGTTGCATCTCTCTGGCTGCTTTCAATTTTTTTCTTTTTCTTTAGTTTTCAGAAGTTTAATTTTGTTGTGATTTGTCACAGATTTCTTTATGTTTATCCTACTAGAGGTTTTCTCAGATTCTTGAATCTGTAAGTTTATGTCTTTTGCCAAAATTGAGAATTTTTCAGCTACTCTTTCTTTCTTTTTTTTTTTTTTTAATTATAGAAGTTATGGGCTTACAGAACAATCATTCAAAAAATACAGGATTCCCATATACCACCCTATTAACACCTTGCTTTGGTGTGCAACCAATGTTTCTTTGAATACTTTTTTAGTCCCACTCTCTTTCTCCTCTCTTACCTGAACACTGATGATACTAATGTTAGATCTTTTGCTATTATCCCACAGTTCGCTGATACTCTGTTCATTTTCTGTTCAGTCTCTTTTCTCTCTGACACTCAGATCAGGCAAGTTCTATTGATCTGTCCTAAAGTTCACTGATTCTATCCTCTGTAATTTCCACTCTACTATTGAGCTTATCCTTTGATTATTGTATTTTTCAGTTCTATGATTTCTATTTGCTTCTTTTTATAACTTTTATTTATTTAGTGAGATTTTTCCATTGTTTCCCTTTGTTTCATGATAATTTGTAATTGTTTGTGGGCATATTTTGTGATGGCTGCTCTAAAGTCCTCCTTTGAAAATGCAAATATATGATTCATCTTGTTGTTGGTATCTATGGTCTTTTTTTTTTTTTTTTTCAATCATGCTGTGACTTTTCCTAGTTCTTGGCATGGTGAGTGATTTTCTATTGCATTCTGGAAAGTTTGGATATTATATTTTGAGACTCTGAATCCTATTTAATCTCCTTTTTTAGCAGTTCAAGTGTAGCATGAGGGCCAATTTGCTGTGTATTTTCTGCTCCCGCTGCTATCTACCAATAACATCCTAGCAAAAGTAGGTCAGTGACTCACACTGTTTCATTGTGGATGAGTTGGTGGGGGAGAGTTTAAGTGTCCTCTTGGCCAGGCTGACACCTTTCTGGTGAAAGTGGAATACCAATTCACACTGCCTCATTGCCTTTGAGTGAGGATGTAAGCTTAGCTCTCCCCTGAGCCCTGCTGATACCAGCAATGAAGGAGGTGGATAACTGACTCACCCTACTTTGTTGCTGCAGAGTGGGGAGGATGCTCACTCCCTGATGGACCTTGCTGATGTCAGAGGAGTGGCCCAATGAACCCCACCTTCCACCACCTCATTCAGCCTCATTGATACTGAGTGGGGGTGAAGGCTCAGCTCTGCACTGGGCCCTGGTGATAACAAGGATGGGGCTAAAATGAAATGCTTACTAGCCCAGACTTGCACTTCTTTATTTAGTTTCATTGATGCCAGGTGTGGTGGAATCTCAGCTTGCTGTTGGGCCCTGCTGACACTACCATGTCAGGGGAATCAGAGCACCACAGGCTACTGCAAGGCAGGAAATGAAAGATAAATTGCCTGATCAGCTCGCTGACACACTCAGCAGGGGAATCAGATGCAGTCTGCTCCAACCAGACATGGGATGGGAAATTAAGCTTCCCATTCAAAAGATTATGTCCCTGCTCAGCTTCACCAATACCACCCAGTGTGTGTGTGTGTGTTGGGGGGACTAGCTGATTGGAGAACCTCTGCCTGCTTCCATGAAGGTAGTTTAGGAATTTGTTGTTGTTGTTGTTGTCATTGTTAGACCATCCTTTTTTCTGCTTACTTGGCTAAGGGAAAGGGTTCTTCTTGGAGATCTTTTTGTCCTAAAGAAACAAAACAAAACAAAACAAAAACAGTTATGGGTTAGAGGCTTCTGGAAAGCCCTATATGGGATATATGGGAGATAATAAAGAAACTCAGGAGACCCACCACTGTGTTGTTTCTCAAGTCACAGTGTCCCAAGGTCCCTAGGCAGCCTGCCTTCTTCGTTTCATTTTTCAGTCTTCCTGTGTTTGTTTGTTGTGTTATATCCAGGGATTTGGGAAAATTTGTATGATCTGAAATGTGAGTGATATGTCACCTCGCATCATTTGAATTACTTTTTATTCTAGATAGCATTTTTAGGCCCTCTTAAAAATCAAGTTGACAATATAGTGCCCATTTGTGTGGATAAACTTGATACAAAAGGTCAGGGTTGCTAACAATTTCCCTAGAAAATCCCCTAAGAATATCAAAACATTTCTCTTTGTATCCCATATCTTCCAAACATTTTTAATGCTTGTAAGAGAAATGGCAAAGGAGAATCTCTTTTTGAAAGTTTATCATCATCTAAAATTAGTTCTGATTCATTGAACAGGAAAGAGCAAATAAAGATAACCATATAGAGTCTAATCAGGTAGTTAAATAGGTAAATTTTTTGCTAGAAAGAAAAGGGAATGGATCATCAAAGTAACATGAAAAGGAAAAGCTCTATTGCAACATCTATAAAGGCGTGCAAATTAAAATGGTACAAAAACATCAGTAACAAACCAAAACAAAAGAAAATCCCTACACACTACAGATGGCAGTTTCAAAATCACACCCACAAATAAATGGAAACATTTTGTAAATTCACAGAATAGTGGCGTGTAGAAGTAGTCCTTGCATTCTCTGCCCACCGTTATTTCCCTTTATCAACTTTAGGGCCAAGAGCAGTAGCAGATATATCGGTCCCGACACAGTTCTTAAACCATGCAGCCCATCTGGTGTTTCTTGTTGCAAAATAGAATACACAGTAATTCTAAATGTTTGGAGAAAATCCTGTGGGTTGCCTTCTCCACCTTTCTTTTTGGTGATTATTATTAAGTGTACCAAGAAACACAATGAAACCAAAACTGACACCAGGATTGTTTTGGTTTCCATACTTTTCTCTGTATCAAATTTCAGTCCAAGTCAGTTCCCAAGGAAGCACTTTCTCACATGAACATTTGTTGCTCTCTGGGATTTTCCTACTTCTCAATAATTCAATTTAGTCTTTATAAAATTTGACTGTGATTAAGAATAATATTAATTAGTTTTCAGCACTTATCTATATAAGCTTTTGCGTTCCTAAAATGCATAATGCATTTCTACAAGCATTCTGCAGTGTGGTTATAGTCAGACCTAATTCCAAACTTTTAATAAATCCAATATTAGTAGGGGAGGAATATACTATATGGGGTTAAGTCAGAGCTTTTAATGTGGCCAGAGTACAACCTCTAATCTTTAATTATATTTGTCCTCTTCTTCATGCCAGACCTGAACAACCCCTCCAACAAGGCCTAGGGCAAATGTATCATTTCCCAAAAATCTATGTGCTCGTGACCCAGGTTAGGATCAAGGAAGAAAGAGCAGAGACTGTACAATGTAATTGCTCCGAAGAAACAACATGTTTCTAGCTGAGTGAAATCGTACCGACACAGTTTGTTAGTAAGTTTAAGTTTCAATAAACAAAGAGGCAAAACTTTTGAAGTAAAAGTAAGACAAGTTTCTGCTCACTTTAATAATCACCAAAATAAAAAGGGTAAGTGAACTAAGATTGTTACAGGAAGGCTTTATGGAAACTGTGATTCTAAAAGGATACCTCTGACTCACTAGAATCATCCCAGGCATACAGAGCAAGATGAAGAGTGAAAGGGAAAAAAATCAACCCAGGAAAGAGATTCAGAAAAGAAATATGTTTAGTCATAGGGAAAGGAGGGAGGAAAGTAGCAGAGGCCTGGAAGAAGCAAGGGAAGAAATAGAAATGGGGCAAAGGGATAAAAGGGCTGGGAGGTGACGGCAGGTTTGGATCTGTTTGAAAAGCAATGAGAGAGGTTAAGTGATTTACTAAAGATCCCCTACTGAGTCACTGGAAGCACTGCTTCCATCCCTCCTATTTTGGGTTTCCTATTTAGTTCCTTGTCTCTACACAGAAATAGACATTCTATGTGATTTTCTCTCATTGCAAATCTTTTATACTTTAACTCAAAAAGCCATGTTTAGAGGCTGTGTAGGTGGTTGTTTTTAATGTTGAATTTTTCCCTTCTTTGGGAAAACTGCGGGTAGAGAAAGCTTCCTTGACTCAGTATTGAGACAAATAAAAGACAAATGTGTTATTCTACTGAGATTGTTGAAATGAAAGTTTGCTTTGAAGTAGGGTACTGGAATACATATGAGAGAATGCTGTTCTTGTCACAAAAACTGGCAGCTGAGCTTTCGTTGCCCTGTCAGAGAGAATGACAGTCTAGCAGGGCCAAAGTCAGACTGAGGGAATAGATTTTTTTTCTTTAATCACTAACTCGACCTATGACTAGGAAAGGACAAATGTTAGACATACAGAGTAAATTCAAGCCCTGGAGAATATGACAAATCACCACAAAATTAATATAAATAAACTTCAAGAATTCCAATTGTTATTAACTATTGACAGGAACCTTATAAGTATTAGTAACTATTCATAAATATTTTTGAACCAATCATTTTATTCAATCCTGCAATTTTGACATACGACAATTTAATTTAATAGAATTTTTCCTATCTTTAGAATGCTGCAGCTCAAATCCATCCATCTGGAATCTGATGTTTGAAACAGTTATTTCTAGAAGTCCCTGCTGATACAAATCAAAACAATATAATACAAAACCCTAAAAAATGACAACAAAAACATTCTTGCATTTTTCTCTCTAGAATTAGTTTTGCCTTTAATTTCATATCTTATTGACTCATATTTTTAACAACTTATCCATTTTTTAAAGAATAAAATATTACTATGAAGAGAAACATGAACAGATACTGTCTTTGTTAATAAACATGCCTACAAATATATTTATTTTCATCACTGAAAAATAATAAATTTATTTTAAGTGAATACCAGTTCTTATTAGTAGGTTATTTGAAGACAGCCCATTGGCAAAATATTCAATATTTAAATACTGTTGGGAAAAGCATTAGGGTCACTGGTTGCCAAGCCAACTCAAAACACTTGTCCTTCATGCCAGAGATGAGAGAGAACAGAAAATGATTGAAGTACTGTGTCTTAGTTTTTCAAAGCTGCTGTGACAAATACCACACAAAGGGCTGACTTAAACAAAGAGAATTTATCAGTTCATGGTTTCAGAGGCTAGAAGGCTTGCTTCCGCCCAGAATCGGAAGTGTTCTTGCTGGCTGTAATCCTTGGCTTTTCTGTCAACCTGCTGTGTCTTCTCCTTTCTCTTCTGGATTCTGTTGATTTATGGCTTCTGGCTCCTCCCTGTGGCTTTCTTTTACTATTTCTGAATTCCTTTTGTTTATAGAGGACTCCTGTAATCTGGATTAAGACCCACCTTCATTCAATTGGGCCACACCTAAACTGAAAATAACATCTTCAAGAGATCCTATTTACAATGGGTTCACACCCACAGGAATGAGGATTGAGACCAAAAGATGTCTAAATTTGGGATACATAACTCAAGCCACCACACACTGTTTCTGGTGGTGCCACCCCCACAAACATACAGTGACAGGATGTGTTAAAAGGTACACTACTTCAGCCCATGAAACGGGATATATTAAAGCTAATTGCCTAACGTTGACACCAAAAAACAATTACTTTACCTCACATTACTCTCACAGAACTGAAACACATTAGACTTAGATCCTCAGTGTCTCATCTAGAACCTTCTTTAGGACCCTTGGTCAGCTGGTGTAGTGTAGTCAGGTCCTGGGGACCCCTGCACTTGTGGCTGGTGTCCGAAGTGAGGGCAGTCTTTATGGGGAATGTTCTTCTGACTTTGCAGTATGGTGCACTCTTTGCAGAGTTCTAAATCAAAATGGTGGATTTATTAGAGAAGAGTAGGCAAGACTAAAGTCAGGGAGATGAGTTATGAGGGTGATAGATAATTCCAAAGAAGAGAGAAGATGGTTTGAATTAAGGTGGATGGAGAAGAATGAGTAGATGTGGGGAAAAAATTAAGCATATATAGAAATTGGGTCTGGTTAAATATAGATGGCAAAGTGAGTGAGAGGGAGGCATCCAGTTTGGCTTGGGTTCTGTGGTGGGATGTCATGAATTTAAAAGGAGAATCAGGTGCCCAAAGAGGAAATTTCATTGACTCCACAAGAAATGTAGATGGAAAAACTTGGGATTGTGGAGTTAGCGAAGAATGTAGTGTAAAAGAATAAAGAGGAAATGAAGATTTGCAGGCACTTTGTAGGGTAATTTAGCAGAAGTGTGCTGGTGAAGGCACAGAGATTGCATCGAATGAATTGCAGCTAGAGAGAAATATAAAGTCAAAGATTTAATTGGGCCTTGCTTTTGCCCTTTAATATGGCAGAGGCTTGATTATACTTTTAATCAAAATCAGTTAGGATGTTTCCTGCTACACTTAATGGAATATTGAACCAAGAAGTGCTTAGACAGTAAGGTTTGCTTTTCTTACATAGGAAAAAGACCAGGGATCAGTTAGCCCAGAGTTTGTTCAGTAGCTCAGTGGTATCATCAAGGTACCCAGCTTTCCATCATTCCCAGATACCATTCCTCACTGTGCCCTCATGTGTCTTTACATCATGGTTGCAAGACAGCTATTGCAGCTCCAAACATCATTGACCTCACAAGGCAACACCCAAAGCAGGGAGAAGGAAGGAAAAGGAGTAGCTCCTTGCATCTTATCAGTAAGAGACTGCCCTTTGCAGAAGACTCAATAGCCTTTCCCTCAGAGGCTGGGAAAAAGTGTATCTAGACATTTTGAGCCTTTATCATGCAGAAACGGCAAAACCATCAACAACAACAACAAAAAAAAGAGGCAAGTCAAGGTCATTGAATAGGCAGCCAGTAGTGTCTGCCACATATTCTGAAAGAGGAAAGAGCTAATAAAAGATTGAATATATATTAATATCTCAGAAGAGAGGGGCTGAGATTCTATCTAGATTCTGGAACACTGGTGGAGGCACAGCTCATCTCTTGAAACTAGGTAGAAATGAAGGAAAATGAATGAAGATGTTTGAGTTAGTAGGGCTGAGGGTAAGAAGCTGAGGGTTTCACCTGAGATGACCAAGTAGGAAAACATAGATAGGGAAATTAATTCTCTTTTGTGAAAGTCCTGTGCGGTAACTGTAAGCTAACTGTCTTGAATGCATACCCAAACAAGTTCTGTGAAATACAGACTTCTTTCTAGAACTCAGTCCCTCTGAATAAGTCTCACTCAACCCTGAGGGCAAATGCTAGGCATCCTTCCTTGTCCCACTACCAAACAGGGCACCACTGTAAGACAAACTCCCTCAATAACTGAATTACAATGTTGGATATTTCTATGACCCAAGGCTAAAAGCAGGAGAAAAACATGAAGACATTACCACTCTTTTCAGAAAACCCACTTTTCATCTGCTATTTTTAAGTGAGAAATGAAGTAAAAAGATCAATTTGATTTTGGAATATGTGTTGTATGAGGTAAAAAAAAAAATCATTTGGGGGACTGCCAGTAATTAATTCAGCTAAAATCCTCTGAATTTTCCACTACAAAACTCTATATTAGTTTTTTTCTGCCACCCAGAAGATTTCTGGTATACTTCTCCTTTTCTTTTGTTGGTTGGGGTCAGTTAATATTTGAAAAAGTTCATGTACACCACAATTAATGATATAAAACTGCAAAAATTAGAAAGCCTATTATGCATCATAATATAGCAAATCAGTCCTATATCTCTAATATTTGTGAAGAAGTACACATTCAGTATTACGTTCCCCTTTGAAAAATAGAATTTATCAACAGAGAAATATTTTTTCTTTTTATATAGAAATGTTGAATGATAATGACTTTTAGCATAAAAAACAAATGCTTTTAAATCATTCCCAGGTGTTTCACATTTTCCAAGACTATATCTTATTACAGGCTAATATATTTATTAGCTATAATATGCTTTCAATGTGGGGATTTATACTTCATTCAAATGATAGTTTTCTTCTTCAGAAAAAAAAATGATGCAGGTAGCACTTAAAATGAACCTACCTGAGAGTATCACTTAAATTATAGAAGCCCCTAAAGGGCAGGTGCAAGTGCCCATTTATTGTAGAGTTCATAAAAATGGGTCTCTTATTTCTCTTATTCTTTTAGAGCTGATTTTGGGAATTAAGCACAGACATGTAGGAGTAAACCTTCTTAGTTAATTTGTAGTCCAATTGTTTCATGGTATTATGAGTTCAGTGCTTCGATGAATAGGAGTACAGCCACATGCTTCTCAGAAATGATTTGCTCGCAGCATTTAGAGCATTTGTTGTTGGAAGGTCCTTGTGAACTAGTGCACCCAATAAGATGTTTACATTCATCATTTTGAAGATGGTCAATGTAAATGTAACACATCAATCCTTATCCTATTAGTGGTAGTTGAAGAAGCCTCATCTCTAGTGAAAAATTGGCAGAGATATCAATGACTTTATAAGGGGGGCTATGGTAAGCTATTTAATATTACAACTGTATAGTTGGGATAACATCTATTCCACTTTAAATAACTTAATTTGCATCCATTAATAGGTAAAGGGAATAGACTACTATCACTATTATGTCTGTTATATAGATGGAGAAATTAGAATAGGAGAAATTTGTGTCTTCTGAGAATAACTAGAGAAATAGAATTCTCAGATTTTCTAATTCAGTGTGATGCCATTATTTTAAAAGTGTATCATTCTCAGGTGATAAGACTTTAACATGATTGAGTATTATTACCTTCAGGGTTATACAAGGATACATATAACTCACCAATAAGAAAGTCAATTATACAGTCATATATTTGAGGGTGTTTTTTTTGTTTGTTTTTTTTTTTTTTCCTTTTCCAATAGTGGCAATACATTTCCATGGAACCATCCTCAGATTCTTGACTTATTCCAATTAAAGTGCCATTTATGGGGTTAGTGATATAGTCAGTTGCTACACCCAGGGTTTTTCTATATATGGAGATAACCAGAGGCTTTGTGGTTGACTTTTAGGTTAGTTTAAGGACTTTTTTTAGATTGTTGAAAGAATGGAGCTATGCTCTTGTATTTGCAAGAATAGACAGGGATGACAGGAAAAACAGACACGACCTCAGAGCCAGGCATGAAGCAAACAATAGCATTCTTTAGGAAGATCATTCAGAGTTCAAGGCCAAAGCAGAGCCTGGGGTACCTCTTGGCTGCTCTGCAGCAGGACTACAATGCTCCCTCCTCTAGTGGTCCCCCATCATGCAATTCAACTACTTCTCATGCTACTGCTTCTGCTTTCTCCCATCCCAGCAAACCCCCTTGACTTTTGTTCTGTCTCAGAGATTCTTACATTTTATTCCCAAGGCCAACTCCCGCCTTTCTCTTTATGTCACACAATCAAGCCCTAAGGGTGATGATCTGATAGTTACAGTCATTCTCTCCATAAACTCATGTTGAGTGAAATAAGCCAGGCACATAAAGACGAATAGTGTATGATTTCACTGATATGAAATAGCCGGAAGAAGCAAATTTCGTAGAAACAGATAGTAGATTATAGGTGGCCAGGGGCCAGGGTGGGGAGGGGAGAGGGAGTTACTGCTTAATGGGTGCAGACTTTCTGTTTGAGGTGATTAAAAAAAAGTTGGGGTAATGGATATTGGTGATGGTAGCATAAAATTTTGAACTGTACACTTGAAAGTGGTTAAAATGGGAAATTTTGAGTTTTGTATATGGTGCTACAATAAAAAGTTAAAAAGAAAATATTCATGCTGGACATAGTACTATTTCTGGCTTTCTCGTTCTCTTGATCCTAACCTTCATTCAAAAAACAATGGAGGGAAACGGATGTGGCTCGAGAGGTTCGGAGTCCGTCTACCATATGGAAAGACCGGGGTTTGATCCCCAGTACCTCCCGGTAAAAAACAACAACAACAACAACAAAAAAAAAAAACAATGGAGTGGATAGGTGATCAACTTTCTCAAAGAGGATCTGGTTAGCACCAATGCCCATGGTTGATATAGTCCTCTCCAAAAATATACTGTGGTGAATCACATTCAATCTGGTTTTATACAATAATAAATTTACATTACCAGTTTCAGTGATGTGATATAATCTCAAAACAAAGTCATTTGTCTGCCATATCCTATATCTATGCAAAATGCATTCTTGTTTGAAGCTTTCATGTTTCATTATTTCCTAGGTATTTCAGTAGCATTCAGTGTAAAGACTCAAATAAAATGCTGCTCAAGCATTTCTGCTTCTATTCAGGATTTCCCAAATTAGATCAGCAAAACACTAAAAGTATTTAAAATCAATTAAAACATCCATCAGTATCTCATCTTCCCCTAGACAAAGACAACCATCAGTCTTTCAATGCTGGAAACATATTCTTCCCACCTTAGCAAATATTCTTTATAAGACTAATCGGTGATTCCGTGGATAGCCAGATGAAGGATGAAAGAAGGAATCTCAAACCACAAGTAACTATGTCAGCTGAGCAATCCAAATATGACTTTGGCATTGTTTGATCTAAATCTATTTCTTATTTTGTCTGCATGTTTGGTTTTAAGGAGGTAGTGGTTAACAGATTACTTAAATGTACTTTTTTGAATTGGAACTAATTGTATGCTATATAGCTTTCAAAAGGTATGAAAGGCTATACATAACGAGCAAGTCTACCATTGTATTAATCAGCTACTGCTTCAATGATGCTGTATAACAACCTACCCCAGCCTAAGGGTTGCCACCTGAGAGCCTCCTTGTTGCTCAAATGTGGCCTCTCTCTAAGCCAAACTCAGCATATGAATGTATTACCTTCCCCGCAATGTGGGACATGACTCCCGGGGATGAGCCTCCCTGGCAACGAGGGATTAATACCAAGTGCCAACTGGCAACACGATTGGAAAAAGACCTTGAATAAAAGGGGGAAAAGGTAAAGAGAAATGAGTTCATGTGGCTAAGAGACTTCAAAGAGAGTCGGGAGGTCATCCTAGAGGTAATGCTTACGCACACCTCAGTAGGATCTCATAGAACAGCAAAGTGGATATCACCCCACACAGAGGGGCTCCCGAGGGCTCTGGAGACACCCAGGTCCTATATAAGGGGGGATAGCCCCAGAGATTGATGCCTTATTAGTGGGCTCTACTTTGGAATCTGTGCTCCTGAGAGTGACAGAGTTGGACTCAAATAAGTCCTCCCTGCACATGGTCCAACAGTCCCTTCTATTCAAACCTATATGTGATGCCGGAGTTTTTAGGTGTACTTCCAGATACTGGAGCCTCTGGCCTACCTATGTGCCAGCTGTGCCTGGAATCTCGGTGGAGCTGCAACTCCTACCCTACAGCTCAATGGACTCATCCAAGTCACCTGGCGAGGAGACAATGATGGGCAACGGCCATCCCAGGGAATGGAGAGAGCCTGCAGCTGCAGGCAGGATAATCCCATCCACCGTATCCATGGGATATAAGCCCTCTCTCACTTGGAGGTGAAGTGGACGTCACCATCCCAGTCCCTACAGGATTGGGGGAAGAGCTATGGACTAGAGTGGACTTAATGGTATTCTGTTGTAGACATATTGTGATTCAAGCAATGGAAGAAATTATAACAGTGAGGTGGAGCCGGTGGCCACTGGACGCTTTTGGGGCAGGGAGGGGAAGGGCAGTTGAAAAACAGGGGCTTTTTTGGGACTTGGGGGTTGTCCTGAGTGGCATTGCGGTGACAGATGTAGACCATTTTACATCAGCATATAGCATGCAGAACTGTGTGGGAGAGAGTGTGGTCTACGATGTGAACTGTGGTCTATGCTTGGTGGCAAGGCCCCAGGATGTGTATATCCATTACGGGTGATGTGCCACATTGATGAAGGATGTTTGTGTGGGATGTTGTGGGAGGTGTGGGAGGTGGGAAATATGGGAATCCCTGTAATTTCTGTGTAATATCTAGGTAATCTAAGCACATTTTAAAAAAAAATATATATATATATAAAATAACATTTATGTAAGCAAATGCACATATATGCATATATATTTATATATCATTTAAAAAATAAATAAATAAAGGACTCCTTGGGTCATGCCTTAAAAAAAAACAACAACAACCTATCCCAGACCTTAGTGGCTTACATCAGCAAGCCTTTCTCTCTTTCCCCCTCACCAGTCTATAAAATGGCATGGGCATCTCTGCTTCAGGTTGTGGGCTGTGTGGGCTTGGCTCTAGGCTTTGAGTCAAGTTCAGGAATAATCCATGCATGTCTTCCCAGGGTCCAGGCTGAAGGGGCAGTGGTTATCTGGGAAACACTATTCTTATGGCAATCACAGGAGCACACAGCCAAGCCAGAACTGCTCAAGCACATTTAGGACCCCTGCTTGAATTATATCTGATACATTCTATTGCCAAAGCAAGTCACATGGCCAAGACCTAGTCACTAGGTCAGGGAATTATCCCCTACCTTAAAGGGGAGAGTACAGGGAAGTAAATATTTGCTGAACAATAATCTCATCCACCTTATTCCCAATAACACATTTGCTCTCTGGATACAAGCACTGTTACTCATTTCTTGTGTATTCATGCAGAAAAATTCTATGCAAATAAAAGTACACTAAAAAAACACATATTTTAATGCTAATGGTATACTATACCCACTGTTTTTATACCTTGGTCCCCCTCCAATTAATGATGTACCTATATATATATACTTAATATAGTGTTCTTTGTCAGTATAGAGTTGTCTCATTTCATTTTATACAGCTCCATATTATTAAATAAAATGGATGCACAATAATTTATTTAACAAGTGTTCCATTGGTGGATATTTACTTTGTTTCAGATCTTTTACCATTTTAATTAGTACTGTAATGACCATCATTGTGTATATTTGTGCAGAAATCTGTAGAATATATTCCTGGAAGGGATATTGCTGGTTCCAGGGTTCTTTTCAGTTTTGATAGACATTTCCAAATTTTTTGAATAAAAATTGGGCAATTTAACCTGCGACCAGCAATGAAAAGGGCTGCCTGATTACATATGCTCTTTCCAACATAAATTAAATAATTTTACCTTTGCCAAGCCAATAAATTAGAATCTATTTCTTGTAAAAAAATTTTTTTAAGATTTTATTTATTTATTCATTTATCCCCCCCTTGCTGCTTGTGCTCGCTGGGTCAGCTAACCACGCCGTGCGGGCGGGCTTGCCTTCACCAGGAGGCCCCGGGAACCGAACCCAGGGCCTCCCATATGGTAAACGGGAGCCCTACTGATTGAGCCACAGCCGCTTCCCTATTTCTTGTAATTTGAACTTGCATTTCACTTCTTATAAGTAGAGTTGCCGCGTTTTCATATGTTAAAGAGCCATGTCTCCTATACATGGCAGATTTCCCTGGTCTACTCCATTTCACAGACCCTGCTGAGTAGTTAGTGTTAGATAACTATATTTGTATTGTACTACTTCATCCTTAGGGTGGACCCTGATTTCTCCCTTCTGTTTAGATGTGGGGGCCTGAGATAAAATCTTATGAGGGCACCTAAGTAAGAGTCAGCCTCTGGTCTGCATTTGATGTCCCTAAATGAAATCGTAAGACAATCAAGAACAGACATTTTATCAATTTTTGACAATTATTTAAAATGCTCAGTACAATGTTCTACAGAGTCGATAATCACTCTTGACTCTCTGAAGGAGTACTAGCAACCTCAGCTGGTAAGGACAACAACCAATCAACTCCTTTTGACCACGAGTCCAGAGCAACCTACAAACGCTGTGAACAACAAATGACAAATCCCAGTAATCAGCCTATCCACAGGGTTCACACGGTCAGAACCATAACACCAAGGACAATGAGAGAAGCACAGCAGGATTCAGCCTCCAAAAAACTTTGTGCTCCTGAGAGAAAGATTCTTCATAAATAAAAGTGCTCAAACTATGTACTGACTGGGTATGTTTAGTTAATTGCACTGTGACCCTCACTGGTAATATTTTTTTCATCAAGAAAAGTGTATAGATACATTAACATCTTTATTCATAACAACTTGAAGTTACCCATTGAAGCACTAACGAAGAGCTGAGATCATGAACTTGAAAGGCTCTATTATAGCTGAAGTTATAGCAGAAGCTACTGTAGTACCTAAGAAAGTTACACTATAACCAATTATGTTTAACCTTTAATGCAACAACTGTAAAATTTACTATGACTCACGAGTTGGTTGATTAAGAGATTTGGTAGTCAATGCCAAATAAGAAGTGTCTAATAGAGTGATAGTATTCTAACCATTTTATAAATAGCTTCTGCAAATCACTGGGCACTCGTTATTGAATTTACCAAAACTTTGCTAGAATATTTTCTTTAAAAGTAATGTCATTCCTCTATACAGAGGAATGAGTCTTTGTGACTATGACAATTCTACCAAATTGAATTGGATAGGGGCCAAGAGAAACCTGATTGTACTAAATTCTTCTCTGATATATAATAGTACTATGTGATTCCAATGTGTTCAGAGTGTTCCTCTTTAGTTCTTATTCCAAGTAAGTTTTGATATCATTTAAAAAAATGTGTTAAATCTCCAGCACACCTCCCTCAGAGACTTGGGGCCTTCTGTCCGAAATTCAAAGTCACTGCCTCTAAGTGTCACTTCTTTCCTCAAATAATAAAGACCTAGCAGATCCAACAGAACCTCCAGAGCATTTGCTTTTTTCTTTTTCTAAACAATTAAAACTTAAAATCTCAGTATTCATATCAGGACTATCTTTTTTGGATATACCAATTTTTAAAAAGTTTAAAGAATGTGGCTCACTAGAAAATGCTGAAGCACCTTGCATTGCGCTGCTATTGCGGTAAGTTGCTACTTGTTTTAATTTAAAATTAGACCAATGTTCTCCTCAATTCTGTACTTCATTAAAGACTCTTCTTGCTCCAAATATTGTTATAACCTGCTGGTCCACATACTTGAGAGGAAAGTGTCAGAGCCTGGACCCAGTGAAGTGTCAACTGTGCAATTAACAACTATTCTTATGCTATCTCTCCTTGAGATAGTTCATATTCAAGATATTGTGCACAATTGCATCCAAATGAAAATGAACTAAACTCTGAGGCAAGAAAATGTATTTACTCTATTCTTCCTCTCTCACCACCCCATAATTTCAATTTCCATGACTAGGCTGTTCAATCAAAAGAGTAAAGTCAAAGGAATGCAATGTCACTTGATATCCCCCAAGGATCCATATGGTAAATGATGTTCTTTGTGTTATTCATCTCTATGCAGTCTGATCCTGCAAGGATCCAAGGTACAAGTAGGATAATTTAATGTATGGTCAGGAATTTTCTCTGACCCTTTTGCTACTTTCTAAGCGATCAGATATATCCACTTCCTCCTTACCCCAATTGGCCTTCTAGTTTTAGAAATTAGCCTTTCCAACTCAGTTCTTTTAAACATCCTCACCTTTTTATTCATTCTAACATAGTAAACACAATCTTTTAAGTAGGTCTTCGTTTCTTCTCATGCTAATGAATTGAATGGATTTACTGCTATTTATATAGAAATTAATAATAATTTTCTGATTCTGTTTCACAAATTCAGTATCACAGGTAAATAAGATGCTGAAAGAAAATCAATAGTTCTTATTTTGTGATATTCACATATTTACAAACTTAGGGACTTTTGGGATGAACTTACTTAATGCAATCAATTCACAGATACACTCTGAAGCATCAATCATAGTGTTAAGTAATCTAGCACAGCTATTGTGGATAAATATAATCACTATAATAGCTATAAACATAATTATTATAAAACAAACTATTATATAGTTATTATAATAGTTAGCTTTGACTCCAATTCTGAAGATAATATACAGGTACTAGTATATCTATCCAACTTATGGGGAATATGGACTGACCATAAACTATGAAAGAAAAGCATGTTTTCTTATAGGCAACACTATAAGCTTAAATACATGTTAATATTAAAAATATAATTATTAATCTTTGAAGAACATTGTGATATAAATGGTATCTGTATTTTTACAGATAAAGAAAATGAGGTTCAGTGAATTAAGTGACTCACCCAAAGTCACATATCCAGCAAGTAGTTAGGCTAGATTGTTGCAGTAATGGTCTCCAAAGAAGTATATGTCCTTATATCAGTGATGTCCAGTTTATTAATTTCCTTTGTTGCTTGTGCTTTTGATGTCATATCTCAGAAACCATTGCCTAATCCAAAATCACGTAGATTTACAACTATGTTTTCTTCTAAGAGTTGTATAGTTTTAGCTCTTGCATTTAGGTCTTTCATCCATTTTGAGTTAACTTTGTATATGGTATGAGAGAGGGCTCCAGATTCATTCATGTGCATGTGGATATACTGCATCATCTAGCTTTTACTGCATTATACACCTCTTCAAAACTGAGTGGATTAAAACCATAAGCAGGAGCAGATGTGGCTCAAGCGGTTAAGCACCTGCTTCCCACATGGGAGATCCTGGGTTCAGTTCCCAGTGCCTCCTAAAAAAAAACAAACAACAAGCAAAACAAATGAAAAAACCAACTCAGGGGAGCCAATGTGGCTCAGTGATTGAGTGCCAGCTTGTAACACACAAGGTCTCTGTTTCAAGTCCCAGCCCCAGTACCTCAAAAGAAAAGAAAAAAATAATAAATAAAATAACAAACACCATATACATTTATTATTCCTCACAGTTTTGTGGGTCATTTCTGGTCTGTGCTGGCTCACCTGATCTCTGCAATTAGCTGAAGGCTCTGTTGAAACTGCATGGTCTATGATGACCTCACGAACATGTCTGGGGGTTGTCAGACTAGCTCACCTAGTGGCTGGGATGGCTCATCTCTCCAATAGGCTTCTCCACAAAGTAACTTATCCTCCAGTAGGCTAGCCCAGGCTTCTTCACATGATAGACTCAGGGTTCCAAAGAGCAGCAAGAGAGGACAAGACCCACTGCACAAAAACTTTTCAAGTCTCTACTTGTGTTCCATTTGCTAATGTCCCATGGGACATAGCAAGCCATATGGCCAAGCCCAGAGTCAGTGTGGATAAGCACCCTTCTGAAATAACTCTTGTTCTCAATCCTAGGTACCACACAATCATAAAAAAAATTCTTGTGTTTAGCCGTCCTCGGTCAAGCTAGGGCACTTCAGAGTCAGAACACTGAAGAGAAGTGAATGGACTTACTCCTGCATGTAGACATTTGAACCAGTGAAATCAAATGCAAACTAAATGTTTGTATGGTTTCATTTGCTGCCTGCCTTAAAAAAAAATCTTGTGTTGCCAGTGCTATCTGCACAACTACCATTGTTATTCTTTAGCATCAGGTGCAAAATAATGTACTGGAGTGCAATTCCCTATATTAGTCTCACCTGCTACTGTCTAGCTAGTTCTCAGCTATAGCCCTAGCACCTAGACTAGTGCTTGGCACAATGTAGGTACTAAAATGACTATCTGTTGAGTGAATGAAATAACAGGAAAATTGAGGAAGCAAAACTGGGGTCTAGCTTCCCTATATTAAAAAGTGACAAAAATTTAAGCCTGTGTCACATACTTGTACCAAGTGCATTATTCCTATTTATTTGAGGAGTTAAAGGTGAAAGAGAGAAGCTGGGTAATCCAGTTTATACTACATATTTTTTAGCCTTCCCTTCTGCTTTGCTAGTATTTTCTCTAATCTAGTTAGTGATATGATTTTAAACATGTACATTTTTTTGCTACATTCTACCATATAATAGACTCTGATTTAGGAAACAATTTCCCAAAACATACAGTGAGGGTTTTTTTCTCTGTTACTTCAAAGGTTCATCTAACATTCTGATGGCATTAAGCATCAATGTAAAGGAGGGAAATGTTAAAATTCTCATATTTCAGATTTAAAATATGCATCCTGGCTAGTAGCATTAGAGAATTATAACATTTGAAAGCCCATCAAGACATTTGGTCCATTTGTCTGATTTCAACTAGTACTCTACTCTACCCAAACCAAAGGAGGATAAGCCCAAGAAAAAATGTGGGTCATGATCCCAGATAAGTAATGTCTTCCATACCCCCATTACTCTGAGATTTGGCATATATTGGGTATTCAGGCACACGTTAAGGGTATACTGAGAATCAGTACAATGGTGTATCCCTATAAAGAAAAGGAAATAGTTCTAGAGGGCAAAATTCCCAGAATGCCGCAGCTATCAATGATAGGATGGCTCAGCTGGACATCATCTAACATTAAAAAGACAAATGGGTCCAAATCTTAGGTGAAGTCTTTGAATGTGATCATTTATAATTATAGCCATCCATTATTTTTGTAGCGCTTCATAGAGTGTTCAAAGCATTTTCATCTGCATCATCTCACACTCAGTTTGTAACAGCCACCTAATATGAAACTGGTATCTGTAGACTTTCTTTCCATGTCTTATAACCCTGAGGTTCTTCCAGACAGTTCAGTCCTTGTCACCCAATAGATAGTTGAATATCAAGGATTCTCAACAATATTTGATACAATGCTCTCAGAGTCTTTTGCAAGTAAATGCCTCCGGTTATTCATCATTTCACAGCTACCTTAGATCCATCCTGACACATAACTTAGAAAGACTTTCTGTTATATTTCTCAGAAATTATAATCATTTAATATCTTACTTGCATCAGCACCACCTGTGCCTTGCCCACATCCACAGGCAAAAAATTTAATGATAGAGAAAGTACTTCTAAGGTCCTGTTCTATCATTTCCAATGCGAACGCTTCTTATATTTGTAAGGGTCTTCACAGCTTGAAAGTGGGTTCACATATATTACCTCACTGGACACATGAGGTCGGAGAGACCTGATTTGTAACTACATTGTGATTCGCACCACCTTCCTAGCCATCAGTGTCTCCCAGCATAGACCTGAGATCCCTGAAATTGCTGATGATCTCATTTGTATTATTTAGCATTATTTTAGTTATATAAAATACTACACCTTATTGTTAAGAAGATTTGATTAAAAAAAAAGTTTCATCTGATCTTATGCTATAAAATGTGGGATTCCAAATAACTACTTGCCATATATTAATATTTTTTAAAGTATAGCTCTTGGAACAGCTATATCAGAACCCCATGAATAACTTTTCTAAAACTTTAATGTGTAACAAATACCTCGGTCGATGATTGTAAATGCAGATTCCCGGGCCTACCCCCAAACTACTGAAGCTGAGTCTCTGAAAGTGGGGTCAAGAAATCAGAACTTTTTATCACTTGGAAATTGTTGTATGCCCCTAAAGTCTGAGAGCTATTGCCATACAATGAACGTGATTTTCCTAGGGTTCCCACTGCAACTTAGAAAAGAAAGTTCTGCACCTTTAGAAACTGCAAGAACTATTGAGGGCAATTAGCATACCATTTAGCGAGTAATTCAAATTTAAGAAAAAAGAACAATGGGATTTAAAATATCATCAAAACATACTTCTGTGCAGTGCCCTGTACTAGGTGCTCTTAAAAACTGTAGAAATTGATACAATTTCATAATAAATATTCAATCTGTAAATGACGAGCTCTGTCAATCGTAGAAAAGATAAATGTAGAGTTTAATTAGAAAATAGACATCTCTCTGAATGTGAGGTGAAAGCTGGATAAAATGCGTTTCTGTCTGCTTCATAAGGTACTATTGAAGATCTGTCATTATTATAATTTGAGAAGTATTATTCAAAAAGAAGACAGATTTCAGTTCAGTAGCTTTGACTGTAAGAAGACCAAGAAATAAAAGTCAAATGGAAGAAAGCTAAGTCACAGATGACTGAACTTAAAAATTATCACATATCTTTCAAGTTAGCTGAAGAATTACAGCCAAATCCCATTTTACCTCTCAACAAAATGATAGGCCAGGGAATCTGTACAAAATGGAACATTTCATTTGATGTAAACTTTAGGTAAAGAAGTTTCCTGTTCCATGGTACTCAGCTTGCATTACTTCTTCATGAATTGTGCTCTGGTATCTTCAGATTACTGAAAATGTCAAAATAACATTAACTTAGATGCAATGGCTTCATGTCTTTCATGAGTTTCAAGCAGCCCCATTCTTTAGGATGTCAATTAGCTAACATCTATCTAACTCTGAAAGGAAGGAATTTAGTCCGAGGAAGTTCTAGGAAGGTGATTGCAAAAATTGCCTGTAATTCTAGCA
This sequence comes from Tolypeutes matacus, assembly GCA_026826555.1. Taxonomy (NCBI): domain Eukaryota; kingdom Metazoa; phylum Chordata; class Mammalia; order Cingulata; family Chlamyphoridae; genus Tolypeutes; species Tolypeutes matacus. The sequence goes on from JAKSZT010054121.1 coordinate 1,200,878, forward strand.
TGTAAGGTAAGATCACACCCTGTCAGCTGAGGGCAGTAAGAAGCACATGTTTGGGCCAAGTTTGGAGAAGGCTGGGCCAGATGAGGCTAGAAGTTTAGATTTCCTTAGTTCAGTGTATGTAGCAGTTAGCTCTTCCCACAGTAGTGCTTCATAACAAACACCACAAAACCTCAATGACCTACAACAGTGTTTATTGCTCACCTGTGAATATAGGATGGGATGAATAATTGAAATATTGAGCATAGATACCATGCTATGCTATGTGGATAATAAGAAGGAGGCTCTCAGAAGGCCACCCTTAGGCACCCCATACCAATAGGCTAAGTTTCAATATCAAGAGCAAAAGCTCATAAGCCTAGTCATCAATATTGAGAGCCCATCAGTGGGTCATCCTCCTTTACCAGTCACTGCCCCTGCACTTGGGGGACTGTTGCTGCTCCCTTAGAGAATGTGGCAGAGCTCTCCAGGATGGGAATCCAGTATTCTCTCAGCTATTGTGTGAGTCTCCACCCACTGAGACAATGCCCTGTGAACATCTGAACATTTTTACATACCTTATATGTATGCTCAGGTGAATTCCTTCCCATGCAGCCTCCATCACTGACACCCCAGACCACCGATCCTCCCCCACCCCAGTTGTAACCTTTCTGTGATCCAAAGCTTCCTCAAAAATGGAGCCATTACAATAGCCAAATACAATTAATAGGAAAATGAAACAATAATTATAAGTTTAAATACAAGAAATAAAATGCATAAAAAAATTTTAAAAACTAAAAATACAATAAAATTAAAAGATTGGGGTATTAAAAAATGAAAAATATTAAAAAAAATTTTTTTTTACATTTTGCCTTTCATCACTGCATTATCTGGCATCCTGTCTGTATCTGTCTTTTTAATAGTGGCCATTCTGATAGGTGTGAAATAATATCTCATTGCAGTTTTGATTTGCAGGGAAAGGCAATTTTATAAGGCCCTTCGTCAGGGGCCCTTGCTTCTCTCTTACCATTACTGGATTAAACTGCCCCAGGTAGCCTAGCAAACAACTTGGGGTTTGCTATTGGCCATTGTCTGTTGAAAGTCGCATGCAAAACTCTACAAGTAAAACAAGGTTTGATAACACCGCTTTCTTGGAAAAAGTAAATAAAATAAGGGTTTGAGATATCCATCACACTTTTAAGTCAGTAAAAGGACCCAACTCCTCCTTCTAACGTCAAATCAACTGCAGGTTGGGAGACAGAGATAAGACAGAGATCTGAGATTCTGTGTGAGCTTTCCCTATTTAAACCCTGATTTCTACTGGGACATGATAATAATAAGTTAAGAGGTTATTTCTGAAGGAGGAGAAGTGACAATGAAGCAATGAGTAAATGAGGCCTTAATTTTGGAGAGAGCAAGAAAATGCTGTTAAACTATTTTCGGGGGATCCATGAACTGCAACCAGTACGATAACGTAATAAAATGTGAAGTATTGAATATTGAGACCTGTGTGAGTCTTAACTTAGCCTGACACCAGAGTTAAGTACTGAGCAGAAAGAGCGAGCTCATAAGCTATTATTAGGCAAGTGAAAAGAAAAAAAAAAAAGCTACTCTCTAAAAGTGTGCAGGCAAGAGTTGAAAATGAACCAGTACTTCCAGACCCCTACCTTTGGAAGCATATATAACCTAGTACTAATTGCAGCAACAAAAATGAGAACATGCAAAGAACATATAAACTCATGCCATATCGACATCATTAATGTCTCTAAAGGCTTATTTCTACATGGTAATCAATGCAATAGAGAAGGAGCAAAAAGAAAGGGAAGCATATTTTCAAGGTTTTAAACCTTTTCTTTATTGTTCCCCAGTCCTTAGATTTAATCTTAAATGGAAAAACGTTTCTATAAGATAATCTAAAGAGTAAAAACAAAATTTTTGGAATAAATATCAATCTGCTACGCAAATACAGCTATGAATGGAACATTTTATAAATTTATTTAGTAAAGTACATTATGTGGGCACAAATTTAGAAATGTAATGATCATTAGGTGATCCAATTATAAATATCCATTTGTACACTTCAAGATCAAACATGACCTGTAGTTCTAGAAGACGGTGGTTTTGCTCTCTTTCTAGTTGGTGCAATAGTGTCTCTCTGTTTAGCATCATTAATTCCCTGAACCACACAGACACATTGAGAATTTGAATTCCAATTTGACTGAAATGATAAGAAGGGTATTACAATTTCACACCAAGGTTATTTTTATCTTTTTATCTATTTGAGTGTTTTCTCTTTGAAGTTCCCTGCCCCTGCCTCCACCCACCCCCACATACAGTGAAAATGTCTGTTCCCTAAAACCCAGGAGAATTAAATAGATTATTTTCTTTATAGTGCTTATCACACAATCATAGTTCTTCATTTGTTTTATCATGTGAAGCAAAAAGAAAAAGTGCATGATAACATCTCCAAAGATAGCAAGTAGCTTTTTAGTTATCTGTGAAACTGAAGCAAGCTAGTAAGACAGGGAATCAATTGATGGATCGGGAACTGGCAAGAAGTCCATGTGGACATTGATACCCCCAAGATTGCTGCTGGAAGACCCTCCAGAATGAGATTTTCTCCGGAAGCCAGGAGAAGCCCCGGATATTCTCCGGAGACATTATCTTTGGGCCCTCCTGGGGGATTGATGGGTGGGGTAATCAATCAAAACAGCAAACAGCTGGAACTCCTCCCACGTCATTAGCTAAGGGGCAGAATAATTAATGGTTTAAAAAGCAAAGGCCGAATCTCTCTCTCTTCTTGCCTTTGGATCCCTGTTCTGGCCTTCTTCGCCCCTGCCTGGATCAATACGCAGGTAAAACCCGGGCATTTATTATCTATAATGGGAAATCGTAGTCTGTAAATCGGTCCTCTTCACCACTCTTCAGCCCTTCCTCTCTACTGTGACCTTGATCTGTTATTTTCTCCCATTTCTCTTTCCTCCCCACCTTAATAAATGGCTGGCCTAATCAACGTGATGTGCCCTTGAAATTCATTTTTGCAGCATAGTCAAGAACCTAGACAAAATCCAGTAACAAAACCATACTTTAAATATAAGTGGAGGGAAAAATCATTGGAAGTTAGGGAAAGAAAATGTATAAGGAAAAGACCTATCAATTGAGAAATATATCTGATGATGATGTTCTCATATATCAGAAGAGGAAGATGAATTTAATTGGCGCTTGGGATGGTGGTTGGGGGCAGAAATGCAAATTAAAAAAAATTAAATTCAAGCAAATTTTTAACTGTCCCTTCCCTGTGATTTGACAATATGAGTCTCAGATAAATACAGACTCTTACTTAAAGGATAAAGATAATGTTACTTCTTCATTAAACTTTTCACAAAAGTTACTTTTCTTTCTAAGTTCTTGATGTCAGCAACAAAAATTTCAGAAAGTGATGGGATTACGCTTTAGGATTAAGCTGCCTTTGAACAATTTGGAGTTGAATTCAAGTAGAAATGAGAGCCCTCTGAGGGGTAAAAAAAATTAGCAAACAGATTCCATTAAAAAAAAAAAAAAGACTGTTAGAGTCATATAACTAAGTGCACATTTGATTCAAAGGAAATAAATGATCTATTGGTAGCATATAAATTTGGGAGTACAATGTTTGCTTTTATGTATCCAACACATTAGTGAGCCAGAATTCACCAAAATCCTACAGAAATCTAAATTCAGTGAGAATAATTATGTTTCTTCTGAGTATTCATTCCAGAATCTATTTAGATCTAGCCCCAAATGTGCCACACTTCTTTGGGTGGATTGATTAGATTCTATTGGAAATAAGCTGACCCCAAGTTCTTCCCTAGATATTTGGTTATACTGTAGAGTTATATTATCATTTAAAACATCTGAGGCCCTATTCCAAATTTCCTGCCAACAGTAAATCACTGTCCTTCCTTCCCACTGTAAGATCCCTCTTGTGGTTATTTAAACAAGAGTAGATCCTCGTGAGCCCACAATGGATTCAACTGTGTTCTTTGAGTGGTCCTAGGCTGAACTGGCCTCTGTCATGATCTTCAGCCTGGGACCACTTGAAAAAGACATTCATCTGAAATTAATTCCAGGCTTAACTTCTAGAAAAGTAGACTAGTAGCAACAAAAGAAAAAATAGATAAATGGGACCTCATTAAAATAAAAAACTTTTGTTTCTCTAAGAACTTTATCATGAAAGTAAAAAGACAACCTACACAATGAGAGAAAATATTTGGAAACCACATATCCAATAAAGGATTAATATCCAGTATACATAAAGAAACCCTTCAACTTAACAACAAAAAGACAAACAACCCAATTTTAAAAATGGGCAAAAGACTTCAACAGACATCTCTCCAAAGAAGATATACAAATGGCCAGAAAGCACTTAAAAAGATGCCCAACATCATTAGCCATCAAGGGAAATGCAAATCAAAACCACAAATGATATACTATTTCATACCCATTAGAATGGCTGCTATTAACAAAATGGAAAATGTGTCTGAGAGGATGCCTTTAAATAGGAGCACTCATTCATTGCTGGTGGCAATGTAAAATGGTGCAATGGCTGTAGAAGACATTTTGATGGTTCCTCAGGAAGCCAAGTAAAGAACTACCATATATGCTGTCAATCCCACTACTAGGTATATACCCAAAAGAATTGAAAGCAGGAGTTCAAACAGATATTTGCACATCGATGTTTATAGCGGCATCATTCACAGTTGCCAAAAGATGGAAGCAACCCAAGTGTCCATTAATGACTGAATGGATACATAAAATGTGGTATATACATACAATGGGATATTATTCACCGTAAAAAGGAATGAAGTTCTGATACATGCGACAACATGGACGTACTTTGACGACATCATGTTGAGTGAAATAAGCCAGAAACAAAAGGACAAATATTGTATGATCTCACTGATTTGTAACAATTAGAGTAAGCAAACTCATAGAGTCAGGATCTAGAATATTAGGTTACCAGGGGACAGGATGGAGATAGGGAATGGGAAGTTAAGGCTTAAAATGTACAGGGTTCCTATATGAAATGATGGAAATGGTTTGGTAATGAATGGTGGTGATGATAGCACACCATTGTAAATGCAGTTAACAGCACTGAAATAGATTTCATTCATTCATATATATATATATGAATATGATTAAAAGGAGAAATATTAGATTATATATATGGTAACAGAAGAAAAACACTACACAAGCAGTGTACCCTAAGTTAAAACATGAACTTTAATAATACAATTAGAAATGTGCTGTCATCAATTTCCTGTAGTTATTCCTAGTAAAGACTTTGAACTCTTTTCAAAAATTTCTGTCTGCTTTTCCTTAAAGCTGACATTGAAAGAGATGCAGAGAGTTAAAGAGAGAGGGAGTGGGAGGAAGGGAAGGCGGAAGAGAGGACAAGAGAGAGAATGGATTTGGCTGAATTATTGTGCCCTCTTTCTTTCTCTTCTCTCTGACAATACTTGAGGAGAACCCTGATGCCAGCGGGTTAAAGCAAAAAGGTTTTGAGAGCAAGATCTTTTCTTGGTCACCACTGTGCTTCCAGGAAGCCCTGCTTATCTGGTTGTACAATCACCATACTGAAAAAGTGATGAGAAGTGTTCATATACTCGAGATTCCCTCCTCTTTAACATTCTACTATTTGCAGGGAGAAGATTGGTTCCAAAAGATGGGCCAATGTATTTCAAGGATGGTATGGTTGATTATCAAAAATTTAGATATTCTTCTCTATATACATCATGTGTACTAGGTAATGGACCCTTCTGCTGTTGCATGAAGGGGGATTATAAAGTTGTCAATAAATAAAATAACTTTGCTATATTGGATAGAACTTGCATTACCGAGGAATTTCCTTATTATCGAACTGGAAATAGTTACATATATAATATTTTTGTCTCTTGAATTCACCTTCAAATTAGTAGTGCTGAACTTATTTGTGCATGGTAAGAATGATGGGCAAGAATTTGACCAAATTAACCATTTTTAATAGCATTGTTTGGAAGGTGGAAAATGTTAATGCTGTTCTATTTCAGACATATCTACTTTTTCCTTTGCAACTTCATGGTCAGCTTATTGCTTTTCATCAGAAACATCTAACTTTTTAATGCCCCCAGGGAACTTTAAAACACCAGCATATCACTAAAAACAACCCATACAGCATATGCAATGAGATTGGCCTGCATAAAATTGTTTGCCTCTTCAATGAGAATGGAGACAAAAAAGGCACCTGGTAATCTTGTCTTGAATAAGCACTCTTACAAATAAAATCTACATGCTCTACCTTGGAACATGCAAAGAAATTGCCACTGCTTCACAAAACTTGTCAAGTTGACCAATAAGGCCATATTCTTATGGCAGATTTGTCATATTCTGAACTTTTTGAAGACGTGCCGATATATGTTTTTCTCTTTTAATGTGTGTGGGCAGACTCACAGGTTTCACCTTTGCTTTTCATTGCAAGTATTTTGAAAGCCAGAAGCCGAGATGGTTCATACAACAATCTGCATGGAGGGAAAGACACCTTTTCTCCCAGAGTACTAATCTCAGACTCTTTGCTCTCCCTTTTTTCCCCAACTCCAGCATTGTGTGTGCTTGCTTCCATGACTTCTCTGACCCTCAGTTACCTCATCTAAAAAATGGGACAATTACAACTCCTCTGTTTGTCTTAAAGAGTTGTTGTGAGAATGACAGAACATTGTAGCAATGCAAGGACGTATTGGGATCCCCACATGATTTCCTATGAGTCTATTTCCCTTCTCTCCTCACTTGCCCACCCAGCCAAACACCCACACCCCACAACTTCACGTATTATTTCTTTCTCTATTGGCCTCAGTGTTGTCCTTTGTCTTTTTCCTTCCCTTTCTCTTTACCACTTTCCCATTCTTCCTCAGTTTGGTTTTCTTTCCTCATTTGGCCCTAAACTCACTTGTCTCCCTCTCCTTGTGGTCACAGAACGAACAGCCATAGGTCTCTATGATCCGTTACTCTTCTCGACAATCAGATGCTATTACCCATATTATACCCTCTCATTCCTCAACCCTCACCCATACAAGTAATTTGATTGGATATTAGATAATTATGAGTTTATTATGTAGTTAAAGAAAAAAAATCAACTGATCCTAGAATTGTGTCGATGGAACAATTTAATGCTCATGTCAGTTTGTTTTTTTTTTAAGTACTGTCTGGTGATTATGAACAAGTACTCTAATATTAAAATTCCTTATTTTATTATATGGATCGGTAGTATCTTTTACTTAATTTTTAAATTTTCTTTTTAAATTAAACCTCCATTGTGTGTGTAAACGGAGAAAGACTTTACCGATTGTTTAAACTGTGCAGGATTTAGCAGCCTGTTTCCGTGAGTACATAGGGGAACAGTCCATGGGAGATGTGGGGTATGGAAGGTTTTGCTCTCCATTAATAGAATTCACAAAAAAGATAATGACGGTTTTTGCTGTTACCAAGTCTCTCAAATATAGAAACCTTTTAATTGAATACATTACTATGCTTTTATGTCTCTATGAAAACATTCATACCATGCAAGTTTCATCAGTATTCTGATTTCATAAATTGGAAAACCCTGTATAAAAAAATTTAGTAAGAAAATATGTAAGACAGTTGGAGATTGTCCTTTTCCAGCAGTCTTCATTTGAAACCATTCAGTGCTCAAATTTTGTGACTTGAACAGTTAAAAATTAGCTAACTGCGAAAGAATACACAAATTCTAAGATGTATTTATTTTGAAAAGTGAGGTAAAGTGACTCTAGTGAATTAGATACAAGCTGCAAAGAATCATGAGTAACTGTGAAATCCTTTCCTGTTGCCTGGCCCAGTTCTAGGCACTCAACATCTGTTATTTCAAATATAACTAAATATTGGAGGTAAACCTGATTTGCATACATTATACATTCTATCTTATAATTTGCATAAACACAGTTGGAGATGTCGGTGTTTTGCTAAGGGCCACATGAGATTGTTCTGGGTCTTGGAGAGGTGTCTACCTTATACAGATCCACTTTTGTACTCATTGATTATTGAGTTTCACTCTTCTCCTGGTCGCCTCAAGAAAGTACAACCCTGTTTCTCTTAGCACCTGCCAGTACACATGGGAGAGGAGCTCCTCTGGCTGTTTCTCAAGTATTCCTGGGTCATTAAAAAAAGGAGGATGGCCTCCTGAGGCTGACTAAGTGCATGAGTAACTGCTGTAGGTAAGTGTTCAAAAGGAGGGGACTAGATGGGCTAACACTGGGAAAACAAATGGAGAACCTCAGTGGACCTGTCTCTGGCCTTCCTGCCAGCTCTGCCCACAGCTACAGGAACCCTATATGAAGGGTCCTTTCTCCCAGGGACCCACTGATCTTTCCCTCAAGACATTTATTTTCTAACCATAACCCTCCCCCCACTGGATCCCAGTCTTCTTTGTAAGGAGCTTAGCTCTTCTCTTTACTCTTATCCGTGATGCCAGAATAAATTTAAGCCCTTACGTATTTAGGTCTTTGGCTTTTGTTATCTGGTGCCAAGCTTCTGGATCTAAAACAAAACAACTTCAGCAACAAAATCCTCTTTTTCTCCTTCAACAAATTCAGCTTTTGAAAATCAAAGAGTCTGTCTTTCATAATCTCACATCTCTTAATGAGTTTTAAAAATCTGTTTAGAAACACAATTGATTAATTTGTTGTTTCTGCGCTCTTTTGTGCCCTACCTTCCCTGAGGCAAATAATTAAATGCCTCCCTAAACATGTGAAGGCCTTTGTCTCATGGGAGGGGAAGGAAGTAGAAGAGAGGGGGGAAAGAAGGAAGATAATATTGTTTAGTGACTTCAGATGTTATCCTCCCCCAAATAAGTATCTATTCAAATGTCCCCCTTGCCTGATCTGAGCTGATGGAACCAGTGATGAAGGTGTAACTCAGTAGCAGTCACCTATACATTTACTAATGGCCAAGGGGTGACAAGGTACAAAGGTTCACCAGTTATTTGTCCTGACTCTGTCTGGTGAATGGTGGAGCTCATCAAAACATCACTCTAAACTGTAACTTGTTGATTAATATTAACAAAGAAACAATAACTGAACCATAATAGTGTTAGAGAACTAGAGAAAAGAAAAAAATATAATCCAATCACTAACAATTTGATTTTTTTTATCCAAAATTGTCTTCATATTATTAACCAGTGCTGATAAGCAGATGTTGCCAATAATTTTTTTTGGTTCTCTATTATTATTATTATATTATTTTAATTAGAGAAGATGTAGGTTTACAGAAAGGTCATGTAAAAATTACAACATTCCCATATAACCCCTGTATTAGTCAGCGAAAGGGGTGTTGATTCAAAATACCAGAAATCTGTTGGTTTTTATAAAGGGTATTTATTTGGGGTAGAAGCTTATAGTTACCAGGCCATAAAGCATAAGTTACTTCCCTTACCAAATTCTATTGCCACGTATTGGAGCAAGATGGCTGCCGACATCTACCAGGGTTCAGGCTTCCTGGGTTCCTCTCTTCCCAGGCCTCATTTCTCTCCGGACTCAGCTGTTTTCTCCACAAGGTCAGCTGTAGACTATGAGGCTCTCTAGGCTTTACCTCGCTCCACAAGGCCAGCTGTAGACTATCAGGCGACCCGCTCTGTCTCTCTCCCTGGGCTCGATTCTCTCTGGGCTCAGCTGCTCTGTTCCTCTGTGTGATAGCTTCCTGGGCTCCAGCTTAAAACTCCAACCTCCTTTCTCTGTGCTGCGGTTTTTCTGTGAGTCCCTGCCCATCAAGGGGGCGGGGACTCAAAGTCCTTCTGATGTGGCCCAGTCAAAGCCTTAATCATTATTTAATCAAGTAAACCTCTGAATCCAATATCTATTTTTGGAATTCATAAATAATGCCAAACTGCTACAGTCCTCCTTCATTCTTTTGCACATGGATATCCAGTTCTCCCAGGACCTTTTGTTGAAGATACTATTCTTCCCAAGTTAAATGGACTTGGCAGCCTTGTCAAAAATCAATTGGCCATAGGTATGAAGGTCTATTTCTGTGCTCTCAGTTCAACTCCATTGGTCAATATATCTATCCTTTTGCCAATACCATGCTAATTTGACCATTGTTGCTTTGCAATATGCTTTAAAACCAGGAAGTGTGAGTCCTCCATAGTTCTTTTTCAAGATGTTTTTGCCTATTTGGGGCCCCTTACCCTCAAAATAAATTTGATAATTGGGTTTTCCCATTCTGAAAAGTAGACTGTTGGAATTTTTATTGTGATTGACTTGAATCTGCAAGTCATTTGGGGTAGAATAGACATATTAATGATATTTAGTCTTCCAATCTATGAACACAGAATATCCTTCCATTTATTTAGGTCTTCTTTGATTTCTTTTAGCAATGTTTTGTAGCTTTCTATGTACAAGCCCTTTACATGCTTGGTTAAGTTTGTTCCTAGATATTTGATTCTTTTAGTTGCTATTGTAAATGGAATTTTTTTTTCTTGATTTTTTCCTCTTCTTGCTCATTACTACTGTATAGAAACACTACTGATTTTTGCATGTTGATCTTGTACCCCATCACTTACCTGAATTCATTTATTAGGTCTAGTAGCTTTGTTGTTGATTTGGGGGGACTTTCTATATATAGGGTCATGTCATCTGCAATCTTCAATCTAGTCTTCCTCATCAATTTTTTTCTCTTTACTGGATCATTCTAATCAGCATACAAGCATGCTATAGTATCTCTCAACTTAGAAAACTGTTTCCCTCCCAAAGTAGCTACTGCCCCATTTCTGGACACTTATAAGGAGAAAAATTTCTCCAAAAGAGTTGTTTATACTCACTCTATTTACCTCTTCCTCCAATTTTTTTCTTAAACCCAACACATTTGATCTTCTACCTCCATCACTCTACCAAAAACACATTTGTCAAGTTAACCAGTGACGTCCATGTCTCTAAAGCCAGTGGTCAATTCTCAGTGCTCATATCTGATCTAACTGAAGAGGTTTTTTCCCATCGTCTTCATTTTCTTTAGTAATTTTCAGAATAATTATTTGGTACCTGTATTAGTCAGCCAAAGGGGTGCTAATGTGAAATACCAAAAATGGGTTGGTCTTTATAAAGGGTATTTATTTGGGGTAGAAGTCCACAGATACCAGGCCATAAAGCATTAAGTTTCTTCTCTCACCACAGTCCATTGCCACGTGTTAGAGCAAGACAGTTGCCGGTGTTTGCCAGGGTTCAGGCTTCTGGGGTTCCTCTCTTCCCAGGGCTGCATTTCTCTCAGGACTCAGCTCCTGTTTCCTCCACAAGGTCAGCTGTAGACGGATCAGGCAAACGGCTTGCTTCTCTTCTCCTGGGGCCTTCTTTCCAACATCAAAACTGCTTCTCAAAAGACTGTTTCAACTGTCCTTTGCCTTACCTTTTATATTCGATTCCCCACCCACCAAGGGGTGGGGCTCAACGCCCTAATCATAATCTAATCATGCCCAGATTAACAGATCAGTTTACAAGCATGATCCAATTATATTTTTGGAATTCATAATTACATCAAATTCCCCAACAGTTACAGTACCTAAGCAATCTCAAGAGAAGACCTATACTTTTTTCCTAAGCATCCTTATGAACTTATGGATTTTAACATATTTGATGTGTTTTAATATATTCTAGGAATTGTTCTTTTTGATACTTCTATCATTCCTTCTTTATCATTTGGAGAGCCTTCAATTTGATCCTTGTGTCATTTTGATATATCTCTCCCTTGCTTTTAAGCATAAAATATCTCAAGTTTATCTTGCAAACTCTTATTCCCAGATTTGGAATTGGCCATTTCTTTTTTTTTTTTTTTTTAAAGATTTTATTTATTTATTCATTTATCCCCCCCCCCCTTGCTGCTTGTGCTCGCTGGGTCAGCTAACCACGCTGCGCAGGCAGGCTTGCCTTCACCTTTCCCGGGGCCTCCCATATAGTAAACGGGAGCCCTACTGATTGAGCCACAGCCGCTTCCCAGAATTGGCCATTTCTTTAGCCCTGATTCTTTTTAGTGGGAAATGATATTCAGAGAATATAATCTGGATGCTAGGGATGCTAGTTGCTACTGGGTTGTCCTTGATCCTAGAATTTTTTTTTTACTGGGAAGAGCTAGTTGCTACTGGGTTGTCCTTGATCCTAGAATTTTTTTTTTACTGGGAAGAGCTAGGAAATACAAGTTTTTAGAAAGAGAAAAATGACTATTGTGTTCATTCTGAAATTTCCATTCAGATTAATGAATATAATATTTCTCTGAAGATGAAAACTTTATTCTTGACATTATCACCATTACTTATTTGCTTCATTCTACTCTATGTTTATTAAGAGTAAACCCTCTTAAATTGACATTTTTTGTAAATCAGTTATTATAGAATAGTAGCAATTTCATATGATTCAATGCAATATACCTGTGTGTGTGTTTATGTGTGTATGTGGGTAGGTTTAATTTCAAGATAACAGTACCAGTTTTATTGCTAACAAAAAGCCTACTGAATGAAGTTTAAGATGTCTTTGATATTCTTTTTGTCTTTGGGATATAGCACACTAGGGATGTTCAGTCAAAATACTGTGTTTAAAAGTTACTTGAAATAATTCCTCTCTCTGAGGTTATGCCACCAACTTGATTCACAGGTCATTTGTTTCTGTTTCTATTTTGTTTTATGAATTTCTTCTTTTAAATTTTGATACGATATTGTTTTTAAAAATAATTTATGTAAGATATTTACATAATTAAATTATGTAAGGTATTTTATGTGACAAATTATGTAAAATATTTATAATTACAAAATTATAAAACAAGGTAAATTTAGAAAGGTCCAGTTTCCATCCCTGTTTCTTCACCCATTTTATTATTCCCCCTTTTATAATCATTTAAGGTGATTACTAAACAATTTTTTATTTTTGAAAACATAAGTAAACATGTAAATACTGATTTTCACTCAATTTCTGATAAACTTTTGTATAGTGAACATTGTCTTCTGATTCTCCTCCTTCTCTCCCTCGCTCCCTCCCTCCCTCGCTCCCTCCCTCCCTTCCTTCCTTCTTCCTTCTTCCCTTCCTTCCTTCCTTCTTTTGTGTAACTATAAAACCTGGAAATTATTCCATAGAAATGTATAGCAATCAAACTACACACACACACACACATACACACACAGAGTGCATGTAGATGTACTGTGTTTACACAAACAGTGCACTTTTGCTGGATTTTGACTGGTTTGTCTTTTGCTTTTATGATGAGTGCTGTAATAAATATCCTTGTGCTATGGCGGCAACCCTCCTACTTTGCCTAGGACTGATGGGTTTACTGAGATTCAGAACTTTCCATGCTTAACACTAGGAAAAACCCAAGCAAACCTGGACATGTTAGTCACCCTCTCATATGCACCCACCATTTTAGAGGGCATTGATACTGTATGAAGTGGGTTTTTTTTAAATCCAAGTACATGGTAGGTCTTTTCATTTGTTTGTATATTCATTTTTGTCCTTCAAGTGTGCTAGAAGGTTTGTTTTCATGTTGGTCTTGAACATTTTTCATTAGGATTCTTTCTAGTTCATGTTTCTTTTTTTTTTTTTTTTTAAAGATTTTATTTATTTATTCATTTATCCCCCCCTTGCTGCCCGCGCTCGCTGGGCCAGCCAACCACGCAGTGCGGGCGGGCCCGCCCCCACCAGGAGGCCCCGGGAACCGAATCCGGGGCCTCCCACATGGCAAACGGGAGCCCCACTGACTGAGCCACAGCCGCTTCCCTCATGTTTCTTTTTGATGCTACTGTAAATGAGCCCTTTTCGACCTCTACATTTTTTAATTGATTGTTGTTTTCATGGAATCTATAAAAGCCATTGATTTCTATATATTTAATTGTACTTTCCACCTCCAAGTGGTAACCAAGCATCCAGGCATGTTCTCTTAAGACTGGCTTTTCCCTAGTGCATCCTTCAACTCCCTCACTGGATCCCCTCTATCTGGCCTTCTAATGAGCAAAGAAAAAGACAGTGGAAGAGAAGGCCCTCACATCTTAATTGCTTCATCTTGGAAGTGACACATGTCACTTTTCCTCATATTCCATTGGCTGAAATGAAGCCTGTGTCCCTACCTAAGTGCAGGGATGCTGGGAAATAAAGCCTTCCCTTGTGGCTAGGAGAGAAAGGAAAACAATAGCAGTCTCTACTACAATACTCCACTGGAAGTTAAATGCCACAGGGCAAGGATTTTTGTATTTTTGATTTTTTGAAGAATCTCAAACACTTGGAACAGTATCTAGTGTGCACTAGGTGCTCAAGAAATATTTGTTGAATAAGTAATGAATATATCCTTACCACGATCACAATTTATCTAGCTCAGCCTTCCATAATTAATGAGAAGATACTAAAGGCATTCACAGTAAATTCAGGATCAAGGTAGAGATGCTTGCTCTCACCAGTTTTATTTAACACTGTTCAGAAGATATTCACCAATGCAATTAGACAAGATAAAGGAAGATTTAGGTAAAATTATCACTATTTGCAGATGATACAGTATTGTATCTGGAAACTCCAATAAAAAACATTTAAAAATTAGTGCAAATACATTGATGAAGGATGTTTGTGTGGGATGTTGTGGGAGGTGTGGGAGGTGGGGAACATGGGAATCCCTGCAATTTCTGTGTAATATCTAGGTAATCTAAGCACCTTTATCTGGCCTTCTAATAAGCAAAGAAAAAGACAGTGTAAATATATATAACATTTATGTAAGCAAATGCACATATATGCAAATATATTTATATATCATTTTACAAAAAAAAAAGTAAATGTGATAACTAAAAAAAAAATTATTGCAAATAATAAGAGGAGTCATGGGATTATTTTCAGGGATGTGGAACAAGGCACATTTTATATAATATAAATAAAATATATAAAAAAGAAAATCTAGAAGAACTTTGGAAAAAGGAAAAGCAATGGGGAGTGTGGTAGGTTGAATTATGTGCCCCAGAAAAATGCTTTCTTAATCCTAGTCCATTCTTGTCCATATGAACCCATTGTAAATAGGACCTTTTGAAAATGCTGTTTTTAGTTAAGTTGTGGCCAATGAATTAGAATGGATCTTAATCCTGTTACTAGAGGACTCATAGAGAAGGCTGCAGAGAGAAAGCCAAGGAGGAGAAGCTGGAGGTTGACAGAACTCAGAAGAGAAAGAAGAGGCCGCAATGTGCACTGCTGTGTGAAGGGAAAGTCAAGAACCCAAGATCACCAGCAGCCAGCCCCAGAATGCCGATCTTTAGGAAGAAAGCATTGCCTTGCTGACATGTCAGTTTTGGACTTCTAGTCTCAAAACTGTGAACCAATAAATTCCCATTGTTTAAGCCAACCCATTTTGCAGTATTTGTGATCGCAGCTAGGAAACGAAGATCTAGAGGTGGCCTATTCTGGGCTTGGAATGTGCACAAAGGCAGCTTTTGACAGGCTGATTGAAATCACCTAGAAAGGGCAGCTGTAACTACTATGCAGGCGGCCTTCTTCAAATCAACTCTTGAGAATCGTCCATGATTGTGTACAAAGGCTGTAAAGTCCAAACAACTCCTGGCATTCTGTCTCATGAACTGGGCTTAGAGGAGGCATTGGAATTGTCAGGAGCAAGAGCAGTAGCAGTAGCCCCAGGAAGTTAGACTTCAATAATTAAAGGTTTGTCAGTGATCCGGGCTGTTGGGTTTCCCTTTTCCACAATGCTGACAATCTGTGGTTGGTGACCCACTCAGTACTTGGATGATTTTTTTTTTTTAATTTTTTAAATTTTATTTATTTATTTTTATTTTATTTTTAAAGAAGCTTTAAATTACATAAATGTTACATAAAAAATATAGGGGATTCCCATATACCTCCCCCCCCTCCCCCCACACACTTTTGCCCATTAGCATCTTTCATTAGTGTGATACACTTGTTACAATTGATGAGCACATATTGAAGCATTGCTACTAAGCATGATCTATAGTTTACATGATGGTTTACACTTTGCATCACACAATTTTACAGGCTTTGACAAAATGTGTCACGGCTTGTATCTGTCATTACACTATCATGCAGAACAAATCCAATGTTCTAAAAATATCCCATGTTACACCTATTGTTTTCTTTCCCTCCTCTCAGAACCTCTGGTGACCACTGTCTTTATGTCAATGTTACACCTTCTTCCATTACTAGAATAATAATAAGTCTACTTTAGTCCATAGTTGTTTTCCCCCCTTAAGTTTGTTCATTCCTCAATCTTGAGGATTTGGGAATGGTGATGCCGTACTTGGATGATTTGATTTCAGAACAAAAGGGGACCGCTTGTTCTCTTGGCAGACAAATCAGCAATCCACCAGAGGTTTTTGCTGAAGTCCCTTGAAGGAGCCCAAACTGCCTGCTGGCCTTGCTGATTGCCACCATCTATATAAAATATTTAAAGAATGATTTTGGGAGAACTAGATAGCAATCTGGGGAATAAAAGAAAGTTGCACACACAGTTTGTACCTCAAATCAGGGTTAATTGCAAACAGATCAAAATGTGCAAAATATGAGAGCATGAAAGTACCAGAATAAAATATGGTATAATCTTTCATTTAACCACCACAATGGAAAGAATTTTCTAACTATAAGACAATATGCAGAGGATGTGAGGGCGATCTGGCTGTGACATCTGTCACCCCATTGATTGCCAGGTTTGATTCGGCTGATCTGGCTGACTAGGCAGGTGTCACCTTCCTCCCTTACCACTCCATGTGTGTCCCTCCTGAAGCCATGCACTCTGTCAAAGAGGAGGACCTTCCCCGCTAAAGGAGAACCGTTCTTTGGTCAAGGGTATACGAGTAGTTGTGCTCCCCTGATAGAACCTCCAAACAAGCTTTCAAGACAATATGTGGAAAAGATGGATAGATTTTACTGCATAAAAATAAAAACTTGTTGCCTCACAGAAAACAAAGCCAATAGATGGATTAAAAATAGGAAAATAATTCACATCTTATATCACAATGAGAAGATTAATCTCCCTAAATCTAGAACCCTCCCAGGAGTTCACAGAGCATCTTCTTTTCTCTCCCTCTCATACTGTCTAAGGCAAGCATCACCAAGCTATGATCCTCAAGCCAAATCTGCCTGGGACCTTGTTTTGTAAATAAACTTTTATTGGAACACATCCACACCATTTTGTTCATGTAATGTCTAGAGTGGAATAGTTACATAGAGGCTGTGTGGCCCAAAGCACCCAAAAAATTTACTATCTAGCCCTTTGCACAAAAAAATTGCCATCCTGTGGTTGGGGACACAGGCTGGAGGTAAGGGAGCACATAGGCCAATAGGGGCATAAAAGTTGTAGAGATGGATAGTGTGATCCCACATCCCAGCTGGCCTGGGTGGTGCCACCTTACACTGACTATTACTAATAGCACACACTTTCACTCTCTAAAGTGTTCCAGTTTGAAAAATAAATGATATGGTCACCCCCATTAATGTGGACCTTGAATCTGAGGAAAAGAAGTTAGCATTCACAGGTTATTTTCAGTTAGAATATTCTGGAATAAAATGTGGAGAAGTGAGAGGTGAAGATACCAGTTAAGAGTCTAGGGAAGTGGACGTGGCTCAAGTGATTGGGCTCCCATCTACCATATAGGAAATCCAGGGTTCAATTTCCTGGGCCTCCTGGTAAAAAGCAAGCTGGCCTGCGTGGCGAGCTGGCCCGAGCAGAGAGCTGGCCCATGTGGAGAACTGGGCAGCAAGATGATGCAACAAAAGGAGACATAGAAGAGAGACAATGAAAGATGCAGCAAATCAGGGAGCTGAGGTGGCACAAGAGATTGAGCAGCCTCTCTCCACTCTGGAAGGTCCCAGGATCAGCTCCTGATGCCATCTGAAGAGAAGACAAGCAGACATAGAAGAACACACAGAGAGCAGATAGCGAAACAACGGGGTGGGGGGGATAAGTAAATAAATCTTTAAACAAACAAAAAGAGTCTATAAAAATAGACACCAGAATTAACTGAAGCCTTGTTGTAAACTGACTGAAGCCAATTTAATGTTGTTGGTTTTTTTTAATTGTTAGGTATTAGGCATTTTTGCCACAGATAGGTAGCCTCTATATACCATTAGATATTTTTAAAAGAAATGATTTCATGTTACTATCTTTAAACTTCTTATTATTACAGGGCCTTTGGTGTGTGTGTTGGTGAAGGTTATTTGGACGTATGGATGATATATGAAATCCAAAGTCTGTTAAAACTGGAAGGCTTATCAATGTCAGTCATTCCTTCTCTGTATTCTCACATACAGGTGGTATAGTGCAATGAGAGCAAAGTCTTAGACCAAATTCTGCCAAACATACAAACACTTAGTAGGAAACCGACACAGGCTGTTCTTGTAAATTCATGAAGTTCCAGCCCTCTGCCTCTTTATTCACTCTGACAAGTAGCCTGCATGAAAGGTTCACTTGAGACACATGAACTACATTCTAGTGGCCACCCTCAGCTAACCTTGACAATCAGACCACAGAATCTCTGTTAAAGGCAGCACGCTTGGCCAAATGGAGCCCTAGGTGAAGATAGCTTCTTGGAGAGTTTGACCTGCTCATGCAGTGGCAGTGGTTCATTAAGGTCTAAATCAGTGTGTGTGTGTATATATAGAACAACATTTCATCGCACCAATGAAAAATAGCTTCCAATATCTCATAGGTAAATTAGAAAAACTTCCTGTGTTGCCCTGATATGAGACAACCGAAGCCAAAACAGGAAAGCATACTCTAATTAGACCGTTCAAATGCTAACTAACCACACCTGAAGTGTGAATTCTTTATTAGGATATTTCAAAGTTAACCAGCAGTGTAGTGTTAAATATCACTCTCTGCTCCAAGGTATTCTAAACTAGAGATAAGAGAGCAGGTCTGAACTAATTCCCCTGAAAATGGAGCAGAGGAAGGGGCTTAAACTGAGATTTCATTGACCTAGATAAAGCTCAAAGAAGCATCTGACAGGACCTGATATTTGCTGCCATTATGGTGACCATCTGTCTGAGAGTGTCTATGAGATCCTGCCTGAAAGTGGGTGTTTTAGTTTGCTCAAAGCTGCTGAAAGCAATATTCCAGAAATGGGTTGGCTTTTACAATGGGGATAGCTTAGAAGCTTACAGTTCTTGGGCCGTGAAAGTGTCCAAATCAATGCATCATCAGGTGATGCTTTCTCCCCAAAGACTGGCACGTGGTGACATCTGTTGGTCTCTCCTTTCTCTTCTGAGTTTCTTTGCTTCAGCTTCTGGCTACCTCTATCCCGGGTTTCCATTGATTTCAGCTCCTTGTTCTCATGGCTTTTTCTCTTTCTGCTCCTTGGCTTTTTCCTCTTTCAGCTTCTGGGGGTTTCTCTCTGAGCTCCTGTGGGTTTCTCTCTGTGTCCATCTCGTTTATAAAGGACTCCAGTAAGAGCTTAAGACCCACCTTGGGCCATGCCCTACTGAACTAATCTAATCAAAAGGAAGGTCCCACCTACAATAGGTTCACATCCCCAGGAATGGATTAGCCCTAAGGACATGATCTTTTCTGGGGTCCATAAAAAGCATCAAACTTACCACAGTGGGCTTCAGCATCCTCAGGAGCATTCTCCCAATTTCAGTAGTAGCTCATTGATAATCCACATGCAATAACCATTTTTGTTTATTTTTTTATTTATTTTTGCTGATTTTCATCCTGAGTATGAATATTAAGTTTTCTTTGATTGCTACTAAGTCTAGATACATTTGTTTGTGTTAGGATTCTTTGTGATCAAACTTATCCTAATAACTATTTTGCACTTTCTCCTCTCTTCTACTACTGAAAGTAGGAATCTTTGAAAATATATAAAATATTCTATTTCATACCAGACATAACTTGAGATGTGATCATTTTATTAATTTATTTCCCCCACTACAGCATGCTGTGAAATTTCCACACCCCATTTAAATTTCCATAGGCATCTGTTCACAGGTAAATAACCCCCAGGAAACCTCTTTCTTTGATGATTTACCCCAATTAAAAATTATTACACATTCTTAATTGTGACTTACTTACATGAAAAAGATGACTTGCCTGATTGTAATTCAGGAATTGTTATCACTTGTGATTCAGCATAGAATGGTGTCCTACACAACTTTTTTTTTTTTTTTCTAGGAAGTACGGGGGATTGAACCCAGGACCTTGTATATGTGAAGCAGGTGCTCAACCACGGAGCTATACCTGCTCCCCTCTACATCACTTTTGATAAAACAGAATCATTGTTAATGGCTGTTAGCTTATCAGTGGGTTGACAAATGGATATCTAGATTGACCTTGGAAAACATCTTTAAATTTTGTGGGTTTTATTTGGATTTGGGAATTTTAGGTGGGACCACGTTATGGCAGCAATTTTCTTATGGGAATGATTCTAAGTTATATTTCTAGGAGCAAGGAAATAATAGATTTGGTATTGTAACCTCAGGGGAAATGGCAAAAATATTGAAGAGGCAATGGAGTATAATGGGGAAAAAAAAAAACCTCGGAATTTAGAGTGACAATTAAAAGATCATTACTGCTATTTATTAACTGCCTAACCTTAGGCAATTCACTTAGCTTCTTTGAGACTCAGCTTCCTTTTATTTAAGGATGCGGGTAATTATACCTTATAAAGCTCACAGGGTTATCTGTGATCCAATGAGATAATATATGTGACATTAGTTTCATTCCTTCTTTGTAGTTCCCTCCATATTTTGAGCCCAACCCTCAATTCTTAAATTGATTACTTTGTTTTTCTCACTTCTTTTCTTGCACTGAAGAGAAGTGGGAGATTAATTTGCACATGTAAAAATAAAAATTAAAAAGAGGAAAATAAAAATGACTGATAATAGATTAATGGGCATCCCCCACCCCCCCACCAAGTGCATTTGTATTTTAAAAGATTTTGCCTAAATCGAGCAACTCTGTAGTAGTAGATTCCTCTAATTCTACCAGGAATGGGGACTTTGGAAGAGCACAATTATGTACCTCAAATGATACCACAATAGGAATTGAGAACTCAAAAGCATTGTCTTCACATCTATCATAATAGAAACCAGCCTTTTAAATTACTTATTTTTTACTTATTTATTTTATTTTTACATTTTAAAGCAATACTTAAAAGTCAAGATTGTTTTTTTAAAAAAAAACTATTCCATGGATATAGTATTCCAGGAGTCAACAAACTTTTTCTGTAAAGTGTATAGTAAATACTTTATACTTTGTGGGCAATATGGTCTCTGTTACACTTGCTCTATAAAGCCTTTGTGCTCCAAAGCAGCCATAGACAATATTTAAATTAATGGGCATGGCTATGTTTCAATAAAACTTTATTTATAAAAGCAGGATGTAAGCAAGATTTGGTTTGTGGACTGTAGTCTCCCTGCCCCACCCCCCCATGGCTCCCTCATCTGTTTGCTTGTTGTTTATTCTCATTGCTTTTTTCTCATTGTTTGCACTTGTTATCTGCTTGTTGTTTTTACTCATTGTCTGTTCATTTCTGTTTTAATTTTTCTTTAGGAGGCACTGGGAACCGAACCCGGGACCTCCCATGTGGGAGGTGGGTGCTCAACTGCTTGAGCCACATCCTCTCTCAGCTGTAGTTTTTTGTTGTTTTTTTTTAAGACTTTATTTATTTATTCATTTATCCCCCCCTTGCTGCTTGTGCTCTCTGGGTCAGCTAACCACGCCGTGCGGGCGGGCTTGCCTTCACCAGGAGGCCCCGGGAACCGAACCCGGGGCCTCCCATATGGTAAACGGGAGCCCTACTGATTGAGCCACAGCCACTTCCCTCAGCTGTAGTTTTTTGACCCCTATATTTTTCCATCCATTCCTAAGTCTTTGCTTCTTTTCCCAAACACACAAAAGTAGAAGAGATATTTTACATCACAACTTTATCTTTAATTCCCACTTTTCCTTTCCATTTGGCCCTAAATAATATGCAGACTTTTCTTGGCCTTGTCTTCCCTGTGCTCAGCCCCTCAGGCAAGCATGATGCCCATGAGCTGTCTTACAACCAGCCCAAATAATGATTTGCCCCAAACGCAAACACTTCTTTTCCTCTAACCATATTTAGTGAAATCTCAGAATCTTAAATGCAAGGATTTATGCTCTCCTTGGAAATTTGGTTGCTCCATTCTTTCTCTGGTGAAAATGAAGGTACCTACAAATGTATGCTTTCTGTGCGTTTGAAACCTCAGAGTTTAGTTTCTAAACCAGCCCTTACTGAGAACCAACTGCCTGCAGAACGGTAAGGGAATGCAAAATAAAAGACACATTCCCTCAAGGATCCACAATCCTAGCTGGGGAAGCAGAATTCAAACACATAAGTAAAATACTAAACAATACTTGCAAGGCAAAATGTCAGGGAAGTACATCTTTATAAAGTAGAAGCTGACAGTATCAATGCTTAGAAGAGACTCAATGGGGAGAATGATCAGGGTAAAGTAAGAGATCCTAGAGGAAGCAAGGTGGGATGACCTCTCCCTCTCCCCTGATTTCTCCCAAAGCAAGAGAAGAGAAAAATCTTTCAGGAGAAAGGAATGCCTACTTCCTTCACTAACAATGCTTCCCTGAAGTTCAAGGTTAGTAAGAACCCTGAACTGCTAAAAAAGAAAAAATATTGGGCTCAATAGTAACGTCTGACTAACAAACAGAATTATTTCAAATTTCATATGTAATTCAACTAGATTAAAAAACTGGTCAGCACACAAAACTTAATTAACCCCAAATCCCACACATTCCATTTGTTTACACTTAGTGTGGATTTCAACGTCTATATGTGATTATGGAATTCTATAAATTGTATTTGGAATGTAACCTGAAACTTTTCCTTCACAATGTTTTTTTATGTTATATCATGGTTTACAGGTACAATTTTCCTACATAAACATTGGACAAAAATGTATTGAAAGATTAAAACTTCATATTCTACTGAGTTGCCTTTTATCATGAAGGAGAGTCCTTTTCTTAAACACTTCCCCAAACCAAATTTGACTATGCCATCTCATTTATGTCACTACTATGACTGACAAAGAAATATCCAGTTTATGGGAATGGTTAAAATATTTGAGACCATTGCAACTTTGCATGAATGGAATAGAAGAATCAAGCGTGCTCTCCTCCCTTTCTTTTTTTTAACTTTTTTTTAAAGATTTACTTATTTCTCCTCACCCCCTCGTTGTTTGCATTTGCTGTATCTGTTGTCTTCCTTGTTTCTTTTTTTTTTTTTCTTTCTTTCTTTATTTATTTACTTTTTTCTTTTTTAAGGATTTATTTATTTATTTATTTTTATCCATTTTTACACCCCTTCCCCCTCCCCCCGTTTTTGCTGTTTCTGTGTCCATTCGCTGGGCAACTCTGTGTCCATTTTCTGCCCTCTCTTCTCATCCTTCTCCTCCCGTCTTCACTGGGATTCAATCCTTGGAATCTCTGATGTAGGAGAGAGGCATCCTGCCCGCGCAACCTTAGTTGCTGGTTTTTCGGTGCGTCTCATCTTGCCTCTCCCTTGTGTCACTCTCCTATTATGTCATCATCTTGCTGTGTGGCTCGCGGGAACTGGCGGTGCACCCGCGCACAGGGCCCGGCGGCCCACGCACCCTCTATATATTTTTTAAATTTTTACCAGGAGGTCCCGGGGATCGAACCCAGGTCCCTCCATATGGGAGATGGACGCCAACCAGTAATAACCCCCTGCTATATCTCTTAAGGCTGACCAGAGATACCTAGAGTTACAGTCTTTTCCCATATAGGATGGACATATAATAAATCAGGCTTAGTTTATCACCAGCATTCTAAAAACCAGACCTAGGGAGGAAAACGAGGTCTGGGGACACATGCATGGTTTCTAATATAGCGAATGTTTAGCCCACCCTGATTATCACAGAATCAGGACAGTGAGAATATTCGCAGTCTTCCTTGTTTCTTTAGGAGGCACCAGGAACTGAACCCAGGACCTCTGATGTGGGAGGGAGGCACCTAATTGCTTGTGTCACCTCCATTCCCTGCTTTATTGTGTCTCTTCTTATGTTTTTCTTCTTGAGTCTCTTGTTGCGTCATCTTGTTGCATCAGCTTGCCATGCCTGCCCATCATGCCAGGTCGCTGTCTTCTTTAGGAGGCACCGGGAACCGAACCGCAGACCTCCCATGTGGTAGGTGGGAGCTCAGTCGCTTGAGCCACATCTGCTTCCCCTCCCTTTATCTTTCAGAATATTCCCAAGACTTGATTCAGAAATTGTTCTGTGTCCAGTCAATAATTTATAGGATAGGCCATGTCTGATGCTGACCATAAATTTGTTGGAATCCTACCTCTAGATTGTTGTGTCTTCTTCCTGTGAAGATGTCATGTAAGGTGTGGTAGGAGCATCCAAAAGGACTGAGACCCAGGACTTTACTGGCTTTATAGGAGAGGCTGTCTGAACTATTTTTGTGTCTGCTGGCTAATAAATATTTGCTTCCACTATTTAATGTCTGTTAAAGTCATTCTTGAACTTGCTTTTATAATAAATCTTCTGATGGTGAGATGAGGAGGGAACAGTCTATTGTCTTCATCCACCCCCTTTAACTAATGACAGTCACAAATATCTATCCTAAAGAACATAAAGTAGAGCATCACCAGATCAACTTTGGCTAAGTCATAATACTCAGGTTCCTTATCTGTAAAATGGTGATCATAATAGCATCTACCTTGTAGGTTGCTAGAAAATAAAATGAATTGATTCTTGTAAAGTGCTTAGAAATGTTTCAGTAACATTCAGTAATAATGCTATTATTAGCATGATCATTCTCCATCTATTAGAGATATATTATCTTGCTGCTACTATAATTGTGCTTTCCCACCCCCATTTAACAATCTACCCAGGGGTACCCTAAACTCCAATGTGTTCATGTTCCAACATCACCTACCTTTTCAATTAAAATCCTCCTCCCATGTGGCTGACCTTATCAAGGTGAGGAGGAGTGGGTTTTATTGGCCAATTTAACTCTGATGTGTAGATGAGTGATGGGCGCTAACCATAACACATCCTTGTGATATGTGACTTCTTGATATTTCAGATTCTCAGACTCGTGAAAATACAGAAAGATGTAACTACTCTAATAATTACTGAAGCATTTCCCTTAATCATAATTTTGGTAATGACAATCTAGCTTAAAATTCATGACTTCCTCTGAAGTAAGAGAGAATTTAAAGACAGTTATAGAATTTCTAGTGGTCAGGGGAATAATAAACTTCTAAACCAAGGCAGAATAGAAATATAACCAAAGGTTGCATTTTAGAATGCAAATTAATATTTAATAACAGTTCATGAGGAATATAGGAATAACCTATGAGGTTAACGTAATTACTTTCTTTATAAGAGGTGAGACACTTTATTTTTTGTGTTTAGACTTAATACTCAATGTAAAAATTGTAATTGTTATTTATCAATGTTATCTATATTTAAAAAGTAATTGGGGGACGGATGTGGCTCAAATGTTTGGGTGTCCATCTCCCATATGGAGGGACCCAGGTTCGATCCCTGGGACCTCCTGGTAAAATAAAATGAAATGAAATGAAATGAAATAAAATAAAATGTAACTGTACTTTGCTTTAAGAAAAATTAATACCCATGAATACATTTAAAAATACCAAACCCAAGATAATAATAATAATGAATCCCTTACAATACATAAATGAGAAGATTACTATTAAAAATTCCAGAAAATGATTTCACCAATGGATTCCATATTTATATGCTTGCCTGGTGCAATTTAGAAATGTTTGTTTTTGCTAACTCTCATTAATGTTTATTGCATCAAATGAGATTAAGTTATTTATATGGTTTTAAGCAGAATTTAAAGTTAGTTCAAGAAATCCTTTTTTTCTAGTGGATGATAAAAAACAATAGCGATGAAAGCATTTCAAATAATATTATCAGTCAGTCTGTTAACAATTCTGTGCTAGATTCCCTCAAAGGGTTGAGGTGGGGATGCACGTGGCTAAAGTAGTAATGTTTGGGGCTCTGAATCTGGAGACGTGGATTCCAAGGCTAGCCATTAACTAGCCATTTCATCTTTCTGGGAGCTGGGTTTCTATAAAATGAGTTATTTGGATGACCACTAATGACCATTATTGTTAATAGAACCTCCATGAAACAATCAAGTTGAGTATTGTATGGCCAGCAGGCTAGACATAGAGGTAAGGATTCATGAGACACCGTCCGACCACAAGACAAGCTGATTCAGTAAGCAGTGGACACGTGATGACCTGCCAAGATCCGCTCGCCTGACTTCCATCTGCCAGCATCTACATCTTCTTGCCTGAGGGCTTGCTTGGGCTGCTAGAGTCCACTCTGTCCTCTGCAACAATAGGCTAGAAACACAAGAGAACTTACACAGGATCTGCGATCCTCAACCCATAACTAGTATGAGTTGGTGTGCAAATATCCCAGGCCCCTGTCCTTTGGATGAAATTGCTGCCCATTGCCCTTTAATTGGGATAACACTGCTAGATCCCGGAACTCCTCAACAGTGGTTAAGCCCCAAGTACTCATAGTGGTTTTTTTGTTTTTGTTTTTGTTTTGTTTTTGTTTTTAGGAGGTGCTGGGGATTGAACCCGGGGCCTCATACATGGGAAGCAGGTGCTCAACCAACTGAGCTACATCAGCTCCCTCACAGTAGTTTTTGACAACCCATCTTTTTATGGCTGCCTTCCTTTCTGTGTCTCCTCTTCCCCTTTCAGTGTTTCCTGGGGTCACCTCTCATCTGCTTTCACTCGAATTCTTATTTCAAGTTCTGCTTCTGGGGGAGCCAAAAACGAAGTGATAATTGTGTGTATAACCCTGGCCTCATCTCTTTCCTACCCCAAAAACTTGTCTGCAATCTTTCTCTTCCCAGGCCCCATCCTATGACTTGGGGCTCCCTGACCCTCTGTCTTTAGATTTACTGTTAGGCCCAGCTGAGTTAGCTATGCTATCATTTCAATATGGTGAGCAATCTATTTGCATCTATATTTGACCTTATCCCTAACCTCACCAAGACTGTGTGTACTTTACATTCTGAAACTGTATCACCATTGTCTCTAGCCTTCTAGTGCCCTGCACTAATATCTAGCACATATGGAATTTAATTATAAGAACTCTCACGCTTGGGATAAGTTTTCCTTCTCCCATTGGTACAAATGATCCCATGTACTTACACTTTAAGACCAGGTCATGGTCTCAGTGGAATTTTCCTCAAATGCCTCATGCTTAAGGAAGCACTTCCTTTCCTATAGTCCCGGGAAGACACTGAAAATAAACACCCCTTGAATAGCACTTATCACCTTGCCAGTCCCTGTCTGCTCTACTTTTCTATAAGCTCCTTGGAGGTAAGGATTTTGCTATAGTCCATCTTGTTTGTCCTGGCCCCTAGCACAATGCCTTACACATAATAGACATTGTTGAATGAATAAAGAAAGCAGAGGGACATTACTGGTTTTGTTGGGAGTTCAGGCCTCCCAAGATTCCTACATGAAACAAATTTGTGCAGTCTCCATTAGGGACAAAATAGAAATAACAACCATAAAACAAAATATCTACAGTGGCTGCAATCTGTGTATTTAGGGTAGGAAGCCCTTTGCTTTGACCATACCTTTGAAAAGCTGTAGAACAATAGCTTTCTGCAATTCACCTGCTAACCTGGTTGAGCTGTGAGGTGCTAGATTAATATAAACACAAATATATTTCCCACAGTATTAAGGAAAAAATGTAGACAGGGGTGTGAAATCAGAAAAGTTTGGTGGCCACAATTTTGGCCTCTCTAAGTGAGGTGCACTGGTCATATCATAATATCCCTCCATACACTTGTCCCTCCATGCACAGAATTTTTAACACTGTCTCAATAAAATATTCTTAAATAATATAAAGCAAGTCAAAAATTTGTCTTGAAATAACTGACGACTCATCTCCTCAAGTTTTGCAAGGACATATTTATACTTGGCACATACTATAAATAACAGCTTGTAATTTTGCCACAACCATTTTTCACTCACTTCTACTTTTTCCCACATTTATTCTTCCCATGTTCAGTCTCATTTAAACTCAAGTACCATTTTAGAGTTTGCACTGGGTTGTGCCTATTGATTTGGTCTGTGTTTTAAATCCTCTTTCTAACACATTATAAAAGGAGTTATAGATGGCAACTTACATAAAATTATTTTTTCTAAAAATAATCATACTCTTAGCCAGAGACACAGGCACTTTACAGCAAAACTGAAGTGATGAACATGGAACCTGTAGACCCCCAAGAAAAAAGAAGTTCTAGTTTTCGCAAAATAATTTCTGAAGGATCCATGGAGTCTTTAGAGATGAAAAAAAAACAAAAAGCGTTTTCCATGCTTTGGAAACTGGCCACCATGTGGTATGGACAGAAAAAAAAAAAAACGTAAAATTATACGTGAGAGCCTGGAGTCTGGGAGGAGAGCATCAAAGCCGTATGAGCTAAACAGTAGAGGAGTAAAGGAAAGGTCAGCATTAATTCTGATAGGGAGCTTCTGGGAAAATCCCACTAAGAAAGTGTCAGTTAAATGGGATACAAAGGCCTCCCAGAGGCAGGAAATGGTATGGAACAGTGGCGAGAAAGTTGTAGGAATGATGAGCAAGCCATGGCTTATTGATTTTGTTCCTCTCTCTCTGCTTCTCCCTCTTCCTGCCCATTCTTAGCCAGGTAGCCTAGGACACTATTTTTCTAATGTTTACATTACATGTTGTTATGCATTACATGCATTTCATTAGGGCTATTATCATATGATATAATATGTATACGTATTTTTTTCTTTATAAGTCTATCTTTTATCTCTGGGAAGGCAGCAACCGGGTCTTTTCATTTTGTACACCCGAAATCTATCCTAAAACAGCCACCCAATGAATAATTATTACAACAAGAGCTGGAGTATCAGATGAATGTGAAGAAATGGGTTGAGAGAAAGAAAGTCTTTGAATGCTAGTCTAAAATTGATCTTATTCTAACAATAACAGGAAGATAAACTATTGATCGCTTCTGTTGATGTAACAGACACTTTACCTAAGCTATCTCCTTCAATCTTCACAACCACTCTGTCGGGTGGGCATGATTATCTCCATTTTGCAGATTAGGAAACCAGGTCTAGAGAGGTCAAATTTGGTAACTTGTTCAAGGCCATTGTGAACCTGGTATGTGGCAGGCACTGTTTGGCTGCTGGACATAAACGAGCCACTAAGACATACCAGGTTCTCACACTCCCTGAGCTTATGTTTTGGTTGAGTGAGACGGACTTTAAACAAGACCACCAAAAAATAAATAAGAAAATTCATACCCGGTGATAAATGGTTTGAAGGATAGTAAAAGAAGCTGATATGACTGAGAATGACTCGGGGGGAGGCAGAAGAGCGTGCTTGACTCGACAGTTCATGTGTGACCTTCCCAAAATAGGACTCTCATTGTGTGTTGTGTGGGGGAGGGGAGTGGTCAAATATGAGTTTTGAAAAGATAACTGGTCATAATGCAAAGGATTATTAGGCAACAGTATTGATTAAGAGAGGAGAAATGATCATCCAAAATGAGGCTTTGGTCAGTGAATGAAAAGAAGCAATATTTGTAAGAGAAATCACTAGCATGTTCTATAAAATTTTCAATTGATTTGCCATAAAGAATATGGAGAAGGGTGGAGGCAATAACAATGATGAAGAAGATGATGGGGAAGCGGCTGTGGCTCAATCGGTGGGGCTCCCGTTTGCCATGTGGGGGGCCCTGGGTTCGGTTCCCGGGGCCTCCTGGTGGGGGCAGGCCTGCCCGCACGGTGTGGTTGGCTGACCCAGCGAGCACGGGCAGCAAGGGGGGGATAAATGAATGGATAAATAAAATCTTTAAAAAAAAAAAAAAAAAAGAAGATGATGATCATGTTGATATTGATGATGATAACAATAATGACCTGTTTGGAACATTTACTACAGTACATGCCCAAGGTTGCACAGGTCTCTTCAATGGAAAGCTAATTTTTAATTACTATAAGAATATTTTGCAGTGTGGGACTCTTGCCACCAGATATCTGAGATGATTTTAGGTGGTATTTAAGATAATTTTAAATTGCATTGGAAAGGCATTAAAGAATGTAACTATTGCATGCTATTTCCATTTTGATTCTCTTTCAGACTCTCTAATTATGTCAAGAAGAAATTCTCAATTTGAGCTATTTGAGCTATTTTGACTTTACACCTCTCTAACATTTGCTAATCTCCTTTTTTAAACAAAAAGTGAGCAGCCCTTATGTTCAGAGCCTTCAGCAGCCAAGAGTATCTAGTTGAAATTTAAAAGTTTATTTTCATTGTATTTATTTTTACAGTTACCCTCTATTTATGGTCAGTGATACTAGTTTACCATTTATGGTTGTGCTATATCCTTAACTTTTATAAAAAATGTATTTAAGCAAAAGAGTGAGTAGATTTAAAGAAAAATATTAAAGGAGATAATACTGCAGTTAATTTGAGTATGTAGCAAGATGTTGAAGTTGATATATAGAAGACTAGGGTTTGAAAATACAACAGTACAAAGTACAAAGTCCACCTGGAATTGAGTGAAAGCACAGAGACTTTGAGCTGCACTTAATGAAAAGGCTGTGGTGTCCCTCAGGGATTCCCAGAAGACTTGATTTCTGGATGGGTTAATAAGTCATAGACTATGATAGCTCCTGCTTTACGCATGTTGAATTTTAGATGCCAGTGAAATAGCCTAAAGAAGTCCAGTACCCAGTGGCACATTTGAGACTGAAACTCAGAACCTAGATCTGGGCTAGAGTTATAGGTTTGGAAGTTGTGTGTTTTCACCCACAAACTTGACAGCTTAAAACAACACAAATTTATTACCTCACAGTTTTGTAGGTTGGAAGTCTGGGTAGGCTCTATTGGGTTCTCTGCTTGGCATCTCAGAAAGCTGAAATCAAGGCTGGGCTTTTATCTGGAGCTTCCGAGGAAGAATCTACTTCCAACATTGTTCATGTTGTGGGCAGAATACAATTCCTTGTGGTTGTAGGACTAAAGTCCCCATTTTCTTTCTCGTTATCAGCCAGGAATGACTCTCTACAACTAAAAATCCTTCTCAGGTCTTTGCCCTGCGGTCTCCTTTATCTGGAAATTAGTAACAGAACCTTCCTCATGTTGAATCCCTCTCTATATTTTAAATCCCTCTGACTTTTCTACTGCTACTGGCCAGAGAAAACTCTCTTCTTTTAAAAGGCTCATGTAATTAGATTAGGCCCACCTAGATAATCTCCCCTTCTTAAGGTCAACTTATTAATAACTTTACTTACATTTGAAAAATCCTTTTTGCCAGGTAACCCAACCCAATCAATCACAGGAGTAACATGAAGGGAGGGGTGGAGATCAGGGGAGCCATTTAGAATTTTACTTGCCACAGAAGTCATCTGCATAAAAATATATTCATATTCCATTTATTCCTTCAGCCAATGCTTACTGAGATTCTATTATATTACCAAGCAGTCTGGTAGTCATTTGTGTATTTAACCATGAAATAATGCTTCATACACCTTTGATGTGGAAAATAACACACAAACAAATACTCTTTGCCAGTGGGGATATGAGTGGGGCGCTGAGGGTATCTTCTCTAATAGGTCCCTTGTACCACTCAGATCCAATTGTGCCCACATTAAGTTTATTCTAGTCTGGCACAGCTTCTTCAAGATGGTGGCCAGTCATCATTTGATAAAAATATTTAAAAATTTTTTTTCAACTGGTTAGTGAGACACACCCCATCACATTGCTGCAGTTGAGCTTGAAACCATAATCAATATTCATCATTTCCCTCCTCTACCAACATTTCCAGATTCCCATCACCCTGGCCAGCACTTCTGCTGGTCTAGGTTTCTTGCCCTGTGCAATCTGGAGCCCTGCTTACCTTGCTGTTTTCAGGCCATGTATGAGGCATTGTCTGTTCATGGTTACCACCAGGCATGGAAGCACCAAGAGCCACCCCAGTGAATCTCCTGAATTCCAGAACTACTTGTCCCTGCTTCCCTTATGTAGCAACAACTCTAGCTTCTGATGTTCATCAGGTGCAATTACTCATGGGCATATAGTAAATCCTTTCTTTGCTCATCTACTAGCATGAGGAACTCAAAATGGTCAATCAACAGCCTCAGCTTTAGCTGTCACTTGGTAGGTTTGAAACCCACCCCCCAGGAACTAGGATTTCTAGTTAACCCAACCTAAATCTGCAGGGATGGGAAGCACAGGTTTCCCTTGTGTGTCACTGGGAATAATAATGAGATTAATTCCTACTATTTGCTCTCAATTGTGTATATTCTATTTTAGAGAATGTAGCACCAAATGATGGATGTTGATTCACACTATATCTTGAATCTTGAACAGTGTTCCAAAACTATAGGGTGTCATCCTTAAACTCCCCTTTAGCCATTTCAACATGCAAATAGACCAGGTAATATGGTATACAGTAGGACTAGGGTTCCCATGGACCCATGGACAAAATACCTATCAGTTTTACCAGCAAGTAGATCCCTGGGTCTGAGGCTGTTATGTGACATTTTATAATAGCAATGCACACGCTGAGAACCTTCAGATATTAGTGTTGGCAGTAAAACTGTAGGCAGGAAAGCCAAACCCACACCAGGAATATGTATTAACCCCAGTAAGAATGGATTTCTGTCCCCTCTTGAGGAGTGGTAGTAGGCTGCATAATCCACCCACCCCCAAAGATACCAGATTCTAATCCCTGGAAACTGTAAATGTTACATTATATGGAAAGAAGGGTCTTTGCAGATGTGATTAATTTAGGGATTTTGAGTTTATCCTATATTATCTGTGTAGGCCCTAAATGCAATCACAAGTGTCCTTATCTGAGGGAATGAGAGAGAGATTTGACACAGACAGAAGAGAAGAAAGCAATATGGCCATGGAGGCAGAGATTGGGATGATGTGGCCACAAACCAAGGAATGCTGGAAGCCACCATAAGCTGGAAAAGGCAAGGAATGTATTCTCCCCTAGCACTTTCAGGGGAAGTGTGGCCCTGAAAACACCTTGATTCCAGCCCAATAATGCTTATTTTGGACTTGTGCTACCAAAATGGTAAGAGAATAAATTTCAGTTGTTTTAAGCCGCCAAGTTTGTGGTAATTTGCTATAGCAGCCATAGGAAACTAATACAAGTGTCCAATGTAATTTGCCACAAAATAGCTGATCGTTCCCCTCCAAGGATGGTACCATATTGAATTTCATCATTATTCTCTGCTGCTGAGAGTTGGACATTCAGAAATAGCAATAGCTAGATCAGCGTGAATGAAATAGACCCATTGCTGCTGCATCCATGCGTAGACTTCATCTCTGCCGTCATGATTTACACCATTCATGGGAACATTGTGCCATGGTGAAAGCACAAGGGAGTTGAGGAGGGAAGCTGACTGATGTCCACTGGACAGTCATCCTGTTCACCTGATATTTCAGTGCCTTTTCTGTGGTGGATGTTATCTGAAAGGCATGGATGTGTAAACCAAGTATTCATACACTTTATATATGCCCACTTCCAGAGATACATCTACATGCGTTTTCATCTTACCTATCATTGGTGTCTGTTCTTCCCATCTTTCTCCTTGTAGGCCCTTAGCCAATCAGCCAAGTCATTTACTACTCCCATGGACTCCATATAGTCTTAGCTGAGGCCTCATATCCCTCCTCACAAGTTAAGGGGCAGGTATACTGGTCAAAGTTCCATCCATTGGAATAATTTCCCCCATCACATTTCACTGTCACTTAAGGCCACCCTTCTGTGGAGTTTTGATATGGCAGGAGTCCATTTTGACTTGTGCTAACATATTGAGCCATAAATGTATCAAGACTAAATTTTTCCTCCTCCACCAGTTGGTCTTTAGGAATCCTCCAGGAGATGACAGGGAAAAGTGTCAGCACAGAGGTAGGTGACATGGGAGTCTGGGGCACCTGTTTATGTAACTATAGGTACATTCTTGGGAAATTTAGTGAACTGGAGAGTTATCTGGCCTTAAATGAATTCATTTAAAGATGCTAATTTCCCTGAGCCTTTTGATAACACCTTTAATATTCTGCCAAGATAATCCCAGCAACCTTATTTCATGACTATAAGTTATTGTTGCTTCTAAGCATCAAAGAACTATTTCACCTGTTTTTAAAAATTGACTCCAGTGTACTTACCAGGATGTTAAATCCTCATTCAGAAGTGTGCCTCTACATCAATAAAATATCCTCTACCCACCCTTAAATTCAGTGACCCTCATCTCAGACCAGCTCCCATAAGATCCTTTCCCAGGCATGTTCTCCCACTTCCTACTGCAACATATTTGCCCGGTATAGCAGGAACAGAACTTTCCTGCTCCAGCCATGCTGAAACTTGACCCTAGTTATTAGTAGAAGCAATGAGGGGAAGCTAGGACAGATCTATGGGTTCAGAGTTTCTCAAATGCTTCCTCTCAAGTGCCCCCATCCCATGTCTTAGGATCCCACTCTTTCTCTATCAAGATTTATCATTAGTACATGAGATTTGCTGGGGCTGTGTATTCAGCATCCCTTGTGACTTCACCACTTTTACAACCAGATCTTGGTAGTGATTCTCAGCACATACTGCCCTATGGCTCTAGCATATGAGGATCTCCTTGAAAACTGCCAAGTAGTCTTCTGTCTTCCACACCATCCTTGAGCTGATTGGTGGCTGACATCCTAGAATTTTCTTTCTTTGGGATTTAAATTTCAGATAACAACAGCCAGCGGAATCCACAATACTTATAATTTACTTTGCCCCCATATCTCTAGGTTGCTAGAGTTATTGTACCTGTATCATATCCAGTTCACCGCAAGTGCACGTCTTAGTAATTGTAATGCGACAACATATCAAGAGTTATCAGCAATATCCCCCGCACCATCTCCAAGGGGTCTATTTTATCAGTTGGCCAACAAGTGATCTAATTCTAAAATCCCATACTGAGATTCTGCTTCCTAGGATCACAACTGATACCAACAATCTTAGGTTGGGATTTTCCTGAAGCAGACACTGAAACAAAGACTTGAGGGAAATGTTTTTATTGGAGCAGGGGGTGATTTATCTGGGAAGTGATTTCTAGGAAGTACCAGTAGGAGAATGGGAAAGTGAGAAAGGAAAGGAAGAAAGCCTATAAAAGTTGTGTGAACAAGCAGGTAACCACCGCAGACACCTGTGGCCCAATCCTACGAGGAATCTCTGAGAGAGAGCATTAAACATGCTTGAGATTTAGCCCCGTTGAGAGCCAAGGAAGCTGGGGGATTTGATTGCAAATCCCATCACCCATTGGCTGAGGCCCTCTAGAGACCCGGCACTTCCCACGAGCCCCTTGCGTATATAGGCTTAGATAAGCCTCAGGCGCAGGTCACAGCTGTTGCACAGCTTGCAAGAGGACATTTTCAGAATGTACTGGAACTACAACACAGTATGATGGGTTCTAATTGGGATGTTCAACCTGCTATGATAAAATGGATTCAATCTGCTGGGGAGAATTCCAACAAGGGTTTAGAGATGACATGACATTTATTGTGGTGATGATATCATGAAGTAGATGCAATTTCCAAGGGAAAAAAATGTAATGTGCAAGGAGGGCTAAGACCAGTGCCAGAGGAATGCCGACATCTGAGGAGTAGCTCGAAAAAGAGTAGATAAAAGTCTAAGTCACTGTCAGTAAAGCTCAGTGTTGTGTCTGATAGTCATTTTTCAGGCTTTCAATGTCTCTGAGCTCAAAACTATTGGAAAATTTTCATTGGAGGGGAAAATCATAAAAGGTCCCCTGTTGGATTTGTTCAATAGGGGACATTATAAAACAAAGGAGATAGCAAAAGAAAATACCAAATATTAATCTCTCTTCTGCCAAGCATAATTTTCTTCTCTTTATAAGGATTCACATAACAGCCAGCTATTCAGGGGTTTTGAACACAAGCATGAATTTATTTTGTTCTGACTTTTGTAACTAAAATAACTAAGTGATTTTCAATTCAGTAATTATAAATCTTTCTATAAAAACATGTGCACAATTTTTATTCCCACATTGCCACCCTCTTTGCCACTTGCAGAGTGAATTATTAGAACAAAGTTATAATCCTCCAGATATTGGGTATCTGTAGTGGAAAATACTGACACAAACATTTTTTTAAATGCTTTCTTTTTTGTCTAGCTTTGCTCCATTGTTCAACCTTTGCTCTTTTTCATTTCCCCTGGCTCTCTAACTCTACAAGCCAGTAGAATTTTCTTTTCTTTTCTATCTTTCTTTATTCTTGCCTTACTGCCTTTTAAAAAGGAGATAGCTTGGGTTAGAGATGTGTTTTAACTCTGTAAAGTTGATGAGAAATATTAATGACCACTGGAATTGACAATTTTTGCATGCTAATTTTGTGTTTGTTCTTTTGTTTGTTTTGAAGAAGCATAAGAATAAAGCTAGAGTCTTCATTTTTAATATTTGCAAGAGGATGGACAGAGTTGATGGTTATAATAGTCATGATTAATTATTTTTAATATCCCACAGAAATTGTTAAAATTCTTTTCTTTTAATTTATCACTGTTAAAAATATATTTACTGCTTCTCTTGGTTAATGCATGGTTGCACTCATCTTAAGGGTTTTTTGACATTTACATCAAGTACATGTCTTAATGACTCAGGACAGACCTGGCAATGTCACCATTTCTTTATTTCAATTCACATTAAGTTGAAAAGTGAAAGTACTTTGTACCATATTTTGTTGCTTTCTTCACAATTGTCTTCTACTAAATAAATATTACTTGGATATTTTTGTGAGTAAAAATGTTTTAAGGATTTAACCAGGCATGGGTGACACATGTGGCCTTTTGCATAGAAATAGATGACGAGAATTCACGTTACATGATTTTAAGGTTATTATAGAGTACCCTTTAATGGATGGGAGGGAAGAAAATGCATCAGAAATATTTTGAGTACCTACTGGGTGTGAAATACTGTATGATATTCAACCTGAGGTGAATTCTTGAATTTCCTTCATTGGGGAATACTGTTTTCATTCCACAATTATAAAGGAAGGTAACATGAAGATGATAATTATGACTGATAATATCTATAATTTATGGAATGCTTCCTGTGGGGCCTAGCCCTGTACTAAGACCTTTACATAATTATCTTATTTTATCATCATAACAACCATGACTGAAAGGTGTTAACATCTTCATCTCATTTATGAGGAAACATAGCTCAGAAATGTAAAGTACTCCTTTATATCACATAGAAAGTAAGTGACAAACCTGATATTTAAACTAAGTCTGCAACTAAAATGCATTCTCTGTCAAATATTTCCTAGGGGCTAAAAAATATACACTTAAAGTGCCCTAAATTTTTAAAAAGTTGGTCCCTTTTTAAAAACAAGTCATAAATGGGGGAAAGGAGCAAGTACTGGGTACTTGAAAATGAGAATAAATGATATGAAGAATAGAAGGTTACAGAAACAAAGGCAATTTAAAGTCACCCAATTTGATAATTTTGCTAAAGGCTAACTCTGGAAGCATGGACTATTAAAACTAAAAGTACGTATCAAGGCTAAAAATAATGGTATGAGTTGACACAGTAATTTCCAATCTAAAACACTGTTCTTTATACATAATTCAACATTCCCAGCCTCACACGCACAAAATGATTGCAACAAAGTTCTTTCCTTACTGTTATTTTTAATATTAAAAATTAAAACACAAAGATTTGAAATAATAAAATGGATCAAACATTGGGAAATACTTAAGTAAAATATAGAAAATCATCTCAATGGAATATTCAGCAACTTTTAAAATTAATGTCAAGAACAAACATGCAATAAAGTAGTAAAATGTGTTAGAGTTCATGTTAAAGATAAAAGTAGGATACAAAATTTTATCTACATTGTGATCACAGCTATATCGAACAAATGACACTATATAAGGAGGGAAACTGTAGAAAATACTCTAAAATAATTAAATGTGTTAAATGGTAGAACTATTGGTGCTCTTTCATAAGGAACTTATAAACAAAAGTAAAAAGAAAAAGGGGAAAAAAGAATACTCTCAGAGAGGTGATTTCTCACTTATTGCATTTTCCTCTCTAAGGATCAAAGCTAAATCCCACCTCTGTTGTGGCAGGCATTGCTAATTACCTACTGTATTAGTCAGCCAAAGGGTACTGATGCAAAGTACCAGAAATCTGTTGACTTTTATAAAGGGTATTTATTTGGGGATAAAAGCTTACAATTACAAGGCCCTAAAAAGTCCAACTCAAGGTTGCTTTCTCACCAAAGTCTGTTGCCACGTGTTGAAGCAAGATGGTTGCTAATCTCTGCCTGGTCTCTCCTTTCCCTCTGGGCTTCCAGCCCTCTTTCTCTCCTGGTTAGGGCTCATCTCTCAGGGCTTCCTATATCAGTCTCCGCTCTCTTCCCAAGGTCAGCTGTAAGCTATCAGGCAAATGGTCCCTCTCTCCCTGGGGCCCCAGGATCAAACATGACAGAGCTCTCTCTCTTCTGGTGTCTTCTTGAGTAAGTGTCCATTTACATCCACCCACCAAGAGGGTGGGGACTCAGCTTGAATCATGTGCTACTGACTGAGGTGGTCGAATCAAAGCCTTACTCTTAATAGGTAATTTAATCAAGACATAGCAGCTGAATTTAATGCAATCAAAGGGTATCACACCCAGAGGAATAGATTAGTTTACAAACATAATCTTTCCCTTTTTGGGATTCACAAAAAAAATCTCAAACTGTCACACCTACCCAATCTTCACTTTAACTTAATGTGATGATTCATTTCATGTGTCAAATTGGTTAGATTACGGTGTCCAGGTTGTTTGGTCAAGCAAGCTCTGGCTGATTGCACATACAATCAACAAAGGAGATTGCCCTCGGCAATGAGGGGGGTCTCCTCATCCAATTAGTTGAAGGTCTTAAAGGGAGAACTGATGATTTCAGCAGTCAGAAAGAATTTCTCTCTCTTCTTAACAAGCCAGTTTCTCCTGGGGAATTCAACTTCACCTACATTGAAGTTTCCAATTTGTGGCCTGCCCTAGGGAATTCAGACTTGCCAATGTCCACAGTTGCACGGGTGAGTCAATTCCTACAATAAATCTCTTAATACGTATGCACACACATGCACGTGCATGCACACACATGTGCACACATATCCTGTTGTTTCTGTTCCTCTGGAGAACCCTAACACACACATATTTTTAAGTGGAATTATGTCCCCCAACAAACACATATCCTTAATCTTAATCCACGTCCCTGTGGGTGTGAGCCCATTGTAAATAGGGCCTTTTGAAGAGGTTCTTTTTAGTTAAGGTGTGGCCCAACTGAATGAGGGTGGGTTTTAATTGGGATTACTGGAGGCTTTATAAAAAGGAAGCCACAGGAAGGAGACAGAAGCAGGAACCCGAAAGAGAAAAGAGAGGACATTGCCATGTGACAGCCAGCACCAGAATCTTAGTCTTCTGGGAGAAGGCAAGTCTTGGATGATTTGGACTTCGAGCCTCAAAACTACAAGCCAAAAAACTCCTGAAGCCAAAACCAGTTGGTGGTATTTGTGATACCACCTCTTGCATACAAAGGCTGTTACTAAAAGAACTTCAATTTCTTTGACACGGGGAGTGGGCAATGTGTCCAAAACTCTCTTGCAGGTAAGAATGGCCTGGCCATGAATAGGATTTGTCTGATCTGTAAATAGGGTTGCTAGATCTT
Source organism: Tolypeutes matacus (assembly GCA_026826555.1). NCBI lineage: Eukaryota > Metazoa > Chordata > Mammalia > Cingulata > Chlamyphoridae > Tolypeutes > Tolypeutes matacus. Next base: position 1,240,606 of record JAKSZT010054121.1, read on the forward strand.
GCAAATAAAAATAGAGTACACCCAGTTAAATTTTCATTTCAGATAAGCAATAAATAATTTTTAGTATAAGTATGTCTCACAATATTTAGAATATACTTATACTAAAAAATGATTCATCATTTACCTGAAATTCAAATTTACCTGGATATACTATATTTTATCTGGCAATCCTTCCTGAAAAGAACTTGGAAGACTAAAGTTTCTTGATGCAGGGTTTATGAACAGAAGTATAGCCCTATTAGTTTGGAATGTGTCTGACTGCATGTAAAAGAAACTATAGTGGTCTAATGAAATAAGTTTATTTCCCTCATATAACAAGGTGTTGGAAAGTCAGCAATCAGGAAAGGGTGAAATTGCTCAAGAAATGAAGAAAGTAAGGCTCCTTCAAACTTCCTGCTCCACCATCTATAGCATATATCTTTGGTCCTAAGGGTGCCATATGATGGTGCCACCTCCACGTATTGGGTCTGTATCCTAGAGAAAAATAAGAGTAGAGTTGGTGAAGAAAAGGTGCCTGCCAGTTTAGTCTGTGCTTTTTCTTCCTTTCCTTATTATTATTATTATTTTATTAAATTAAATTTTATCTTAATTTAATTTTCTTAACAAGTGTAATTTGCTAGGGCTGCCATAACAAAGGGCCACAAACTGGGGGGCTTAACACAACAGAAATATATTACTTCACAATTCTAGAGGCTTGAAGTCCAAATCAAGGTGCTGGCAGAGCCTTGCTTCCTCTGAAATGTGTCGGATTTGGGTGGTGCCTTGCTTGCAATCCATTGCATTCTTTGGAGACAAGCTATGCCTCCATCACATGGCCATCTCGCTTTCTCTAGCTGTGTCCAAATTTCCTCTCTTTATAAGGACACCAGTCATTTTGGTTTAGGACCCACCCTGACTCAGTTTGGCATCATCGCAACTAATAGCATCTTCAAAGATCTTATTTCCAAATAGAACCACATTCATAAGATTGGGGGGGTTGGGTTTGATCATATTTTTCTTGGTGGGGACACAATTCCATCCATAACAATCAGGAAATCAAGTTTTGGGGGAAGCTCCACCTAGTCACTTGAGCTTACAGCTTCCATCACATTACTCTCTATCTCCCATTAGAAAACTCTCTCCTTGAAACAACAATAACAACAATATCTACTCATTATTCAAAAGCCTGTTTAAGCTCCTGTCCCCTCCTCCAAATACGCTCTGTGTATGCCAGTCCTCTGTGATACCTGAAACTCAAAGCCTCTGGGTAGGTTCCTTACACTGTATTTCTAAAACATCCTCTTATTTGTAGTGGTCTCTTGTTTTTATTTCCCCTGGTGTATTTGTGGTATATTTACAATTGGACTGCATGGTCCTTGAGAGAGGGGACCATACCTTATTCATAATATGCCTAGAATTTGCCAGGCTCTCAAAAATGTTGATGAGTTTACCACTGTTACGAAATCTTAATGAAATACTTCAATGACTCTCTAAGTATAAGTTTTCTAAAGCTGTGAATACAAAGGTTGAAATGAAGTAGACTGGCTTTTATTTTTACTTTATTTATTTATTATTCTATTTATGTAACGCTTCATTGCATGTGCAGTACATTTACATGGTTCAAATTTCCAAAGATGTAAGATTCCTCCTGCACCTTCCCCCAGCCAGCCAGCTTCTCTCCCCCCCCCACCCCCATGCAACCAAACATAGCAGTTTCTTATTTTGTCCAGAGAGAGCTTTTCTATACACAAGCAAATATTCACACTTTAAAATCCATTTTACATATTAAGCATTCATTGTACACTTAATGTCATGTCAGGCATGGTGCTAAATCTTTCATATATAATCTTCCTAACAACTCCATGAGGCAGGTTTTTCTGTTATGTCCAGTTTGCAGACGAGGAAACTGAGGCACAGAGTCACACAACTGTACAAATCCCAGCTGACATTTGGACCTCAGGAGTCTGACTGTAGACTCCATGCTCTTAATCACAAAACTATATTTCCCCTCCACATGGAATCTTTTTATGAGAAACATACAACATAAACCAATTCTCAAAAGATTATATAGCCTATATGGGGGGGGGTATCTCTATATTTCTACAGAGACTAAAATATATACTTGTATATTTCTTAACTAAGGTGTGCAGTGGTGAATCCTGAAGATTTCAGACTTGGATCCTTCATCTGAAAAAACAATTTGGCCTTAAAGCCATGTTTCTTCAGCTGAACATGAATACTGTTTGTCCCAGTATAGTGCTGTGAAAGGAGAATAAGTGTGTATCAGCTGGAGCTATCTCTTCACTGAGAGTGGAGTTTGCAAGAATGATCATTCATCTTGTCAATTCCTCTTAATCAGAATTATTGTCCCATTGCCTTTATTTCAGACTCCCCCATTCTCCTCTTTTTAAAAAAAAAATTTATTTACCTTATTTATTTATTTTTTATTTACCCCCCCCCCCCAGATGGTTCTCTCATCTGTCTGCTCATTGTTTGCTCGTCTTCTCCAGGAGACACCAGGAACTGGGACCTCCCACATGGGAGGCGAGTGCCCAACAGCCTGAGCCACATCTGCTCCCCATGGGCTGCGTCTGCTGGCTTGTGGCATCTGCTCACTTAGGCATCTGCTTGTTGTAGTGGGTGCGGCGTCTAGCTCGTTCGGCAGGGTGCAGCGTCTAGCTCCTTGCAGCGGGTTTGGGCATCAAGGGCATTCTCTTTTGATCTTTATCCTCCTTCCCTTCCTATCTTCTCCTGATTCGTCTATCTCCTTTGCGCCCCTTTACTTCCTCCTTTGCATTTGCCAATCAGCCCTATATTTTCAGCAATGCTCTGCTGTCTCCCTTTTCTAGGAAACTGCTCTTTGTTTCCATGTAACAGGGAAAAAGGCTAACATTCTAAACAAATGAATATATTATGCATAAAGCAAAAAAGAACCAATTTGACTTAAGAGTTAATTTTATGCTAAAAGTGCACAACCAGGTGACATATTTTAATAAACTCTAAGTAGCTAATGAATATAATTAAACAAAATTTTAACTTTATTTAAATTACAGAACTTTTTTAACTTACACAAAAGTAGAAAAAGTAGCAAATCAAACTCCAATGTACCCAGTTAAACAACTGTCTCTGCTTGAAAATGTGTTAAAATGGGAGCAGTTCTTGTTAATATTTTAGTGCTAATTTAAGTAAAATAGTTGGAATTCACGATAATCAAATGTTCCATTAAGTGATAATGTTAAAAAATAACTCTTATTACTAGTAACAGAATTGAGAAAATGTTTAAGCTATCAGCAATCCAAGATACATTATGAAGAGGTAGTTTGTTTATTTAATTTTTGAGGGAGTGGTAAATCTGGTACCTTCATACATTGCTGGAGGCAGTATACCTTGGTCAAATCTTTTGTATAGACAAATATTAATAGATTACAAGGCTGCACTCTTTAAGCAAAGGAAATTTGCCCTTTCTCCAGTTACAGAGGACTGTATGGCGCTTCACAAACACGGAGATTCTAATGCAGTTGGCCTGAGGCAGGGCCTGATATTTTGCATTTCTAACAAGCTTCCAGGTGGTACCAATCCAGCTGACCCCTGCACCAATATTTCAGGAGCAAGGTTCTAGATACTTCCCTTGGTGTAGGGATTTCTTCATCAGGGACAATTATTTGAGGCCTGAATGGTAAATAGCAAGGATGAGAGAGACTGGTTAGTACTTGTATTAGTCAACCAAAGGGGTGCTGATGTAAAATACCAGAAATCGGTTGGTTTTTATAGAGTATTTATTTGGGGTAGAAGCTTACAGTTACCAGGACATAAAGTGTAAGTTACTTCCCTCACCAAAGTCTTTTGCCACATGTTGGAACAATATGGCTGCCAGGTTTCAGACTTCCTGGGTTCCTCTATTCCCGGGGCTCGATTCTCTCCAGGCTCAGCTCCTCTGTTTCCTCCACAAGGTCAGCTGTCGACTATGAGGCTCACTAGACTTTGCCTCTCTCCACAAGGCCAGCTGTAGACTATCAGGCAAACAGCTCTGTGTCTAAGGAGCTGTCTCTATTCCTCTGTATTCTTCTCCTGTGTGTTCACTTCCCAGGCTCCAGCTTAGAAACACTCTCAACTCTGTCCTTTGCCATGTCTTTTATCTGTGAGTCCCCACCCACCAAGAGGTGGGGACTCAACACCTTACTGACATGGCCCAGTCAGAGCCCTAATCATAATTTAATCACTCCCAGTCAAAGCCCTAATCAGAAGAGTTTACAAACATAATCCAATATCTATTTTTGGAATTCATAAACAATATCAAACTTCTATAGTACTCAATCGGGGAGGGCCAGAAATATATGCTTCCTCTTACCTGACTTGGAAAGGGGGGTTAATAGTCATTTGCATGGGCTGCAAATATTTTTTTTAGGGGAAGAAGCCATATTTCAAAAACAAGCTACAAATCACACATGGAAGAAGGGTGGGGATGGTGCTTGATCTGGAATAGGAGAGGGAGTCCTGCCTCCAAATTTGATCAGGTCATAAATTCAGTTACTGCTAATAATTATTTGCTTTTGCAAAAGTCTAAGATTAGGAGTAAATTGGCCTTTGTTTCACAGATCATTTTAAGATGCTTTGGAATATAAAAACATAAACCATAATCATAGTTTAGGTTAGCAGTGGGGAACTCAATGTTTCCAGATAAGAGGTTAAAAGAGAAATGGAAAACAACACACTCTTAAACATCCATTGGGTTAAAAAAAGAAATCACAAGGGAAATTGGGAAATATTTGGAGACAAATGAAAATGAAAACACAACATACCAAAAATTGTGGGATGCAGCAAAAGCAGTGGTCAGAGGGAAATGTATAGCTTTGAATGCCTATATTACAAAAGAAGAATAATCTCAAATAAGTAACTTCACATATTCAGGAACTAGAATAAGAAGAACAAACCAAACCTAAAGTTAGTAGAAGGAAGGAAATAATAAAGATTAGAGTGGAGATAAAGGAAATAGACAATAAAAAGACAATCGAGAGAATCAATGAAACCAAAAGTGGTTTGACAAGATTCAATAAGATTGACAAATTTAGCTACACTGGCAAAGAAAAAAGAGAGGGAAGATGCAAATAACTAAAGTCCAAAATAAAGTTGGGGACATTACTACTGATCTTGCAGAAATGAAAATGATTGTAAAAGTAACTATGAAAAATTGTATGTCAACAAATTAAATAATCTAGAGGAAATGGACAAGTTCCTCAAAACACACAACTTACCTAAACTGACTTTAGAAGAAATAGATCTCAACAGACTTATCAGACCTATAACAAGTAAAGAGATTGAATCAGTAATAAAAAACTTCTGAACAAAGAAAAGCCCAAGACCAGATGGCTTCATTGATGAAGTCTACCAAACATTCAAATAAGAATTAACACCAATCCTTCTCAAACTCTGCCAAAAATTTGGAGAGGAGGAAACTCTTCCTTACTCATTCTATGAGGCTAGCTTTATTCTGATACCAAAACCAGATATAGGTATCACAAGAAAAGAAAACTTCAGACCACTTTCCCTTATGATGCAAAAAATGCTCAACAAAATACTAGCAAATCAAATCCAAAAAGCATATTAAAAGGATTATCCACCATGACCAAGTGGGATTTATCCCAAGAATGCAAGTGTGGTTAACATAAGAAAATCAATGTAATACATCTCATTCATAAAATGAAGGAAAAGTCATTTGACAAAATCCAACACCCTTTCATGATAAAAACACTTCCAAAGAGGAGTGGATGTAGTTCAAGTGGTTGAGCACCTGCTTTCAATGTACAATCCCCAGAACCTCCTGAAAGGAAAAAAAAAAAAAAAAAAGAAACTCCCCAAAATAAGAACAGAAGGTAACTTTCTCAACATATAAAAGGCATATACAAAAAACCCACAGCTAACATTATACTCAGTTGTGAAAGATGGAAAGCCTTCTCCCTGAGGTGAGGAACAAGACAGAATCTGACTTTCACCACTGCTATTCAGCTGAGTGCTGAAACTTTTAGCCAGAGAAATTAGGCAAGAAAAATAAATGAGGCATCCAACTGGAAAGGAAGAAGTAAAACCATCTCTATTTATAGGCGACATGATCCTCTATATATAAAATCCCAAAGAATCCACAAGAAAATTACTAGAGCTAATAAATGAATTCAGCAAAGGAACAGGCTACAAAATTAACACATAAAAAACAGTTGTGTTTCTATATATCAGCAAAGAACAGTCCAAAATGGAAATTTAAAAAAAAAATTCCATTTGCAATCGCATCTAAAAGAGTAAAATATCCAGAAATAAATTTAACCAAGGAGGTGAAGGACTTGTATATTGAAAACTACAAGATACTGCTGAATGAAATTAAAGAAGACCTAAATAAATGGCAAGACATCCTATCTTCATGGATAGGAAGTATTAATATTGTTAAGATGTTAACACTACCCATAAAGATCTACAAATTCAACATAATACCTATCAAAATCCCATCAGCCTTTTTTACAGAAATGGAAAAACTGATACTCAAATTCATAAGGAATTGCAAGGGGCCCTGATATAGCCATAACCATAATGAAAAGAAGAATAAAGTTTGAGGTATTATGCTTTCAGATTTTAAAACTTACTACAAAGCCACAGTAATTAAAACAATATGGTACTGGCATTAAGATAGACATATAGAGCAAAGGAATTGAATTTAGACTTCAGAAACCCATATATCTATGGCCAACTGATTTTTGACAAGGGTACCAAGTACATTAATTGGAGGAAAGAATGGTCTTGTCAACAAATAGTGCTAGGAAAACTGGATAACCCACATTCAAAAGAATGAAGTTGGACCTCTACCTAATACCATATACAAAAATTAACTCTAAATGCATTCAGGACATAAACATAAGAGCTAAAACCATTAACATCTTAAAAGAAAACATAGGGGGAATCCTTCATAACCTTGAATTTGACAGTGATTTCTTAGATCTGACATCAAAAGCACAAGCTACAAAAGAAAAAATAGATACAATGGAATTCATCAAAATTAAATAAAAACCTTTTGTTTGTTAAAGGACATTATGAAGAAAGGGAAAAGGCAACCTACAGAATGAGATAAGGGTATAATATATTATATATATATGATAAGGGTATAATATTCTGAATATATAAAGAACTACTACAACTTAACAACAAAAAGACAAATAACCCAATTAAAAATGGGCAAAGGATTTGAAAAGACATTTCTCCAAACAAGATATACAAATGGCCAATAAGCACATGAAAATATCCTCAACATCTTTGGTCATCAATGGAAATGCAAATTAAAATCACAATGAGATACCACTTTATCACTTCTCATCCACTAGGATGGCTATTATTAAAAACAAAATAGCAAGTGCTGGAGAAGATGCAGATATATTGGAACCCTTGTACATTGTTGGTGGCATTGTAAAATGGTGCAGCTACTGTCAAAATAAGTTTGGCCCTTCCTCAGAAAGTTGAACTTAGAATTACAATATGTGTTGGTTTGAAGGTATATGTACCACCAAAAAACATGTTCTAAAATTTAATCTGTTCCTATAGGTGTGAACCAATTGTAAGTAGGATCTTTTGATGAGGTTACTTTAGTTAAGAAGGTGTGGCTCACCTCAATCAGGTTGGGTCTTAATCCTATTACTGAAGTCCTTTATAAACAGAATGAAATTCAGACAGACAGAGAAAAAGCCACAAGAAGCAATAGGCTTGACATCAATTGAACCTGGAAGAGAAAAGAGGGACCAGAAGGTGCCTCCATGTGCCTTGCCATATGATAGAGAAGCCAAGGATTTCCAGCAACCAGCCCCAGAATGCCACAGTCTTTGGGAAGCAAGCATCATCTTGATGATGCCTTGATTTGGAATTTTTAAACCTCATACCTGTATGCTAATAAACTCCCATTGTTTAAGGAGAATCATTTCATGGTATTTGCTTGAGCAGCCTAGGAAACTAAATCAGATTTTAGTACCAGGATTGGGGTGCTGCTATAGAAAATAGCAAAAATGAAATGGCTTTGGAATTGGCTAATGGCTAGAGGCTGGAAAAATTTTAAGGTGTTTGATAGAAAAAGCCTAGATTGCTTTGAAGAGACTGTTGGTAGAAATCTGGATGCTAAAGACTTTGGAAGAAAATAATGAGTGTGTTATTGGAAACAGGAGGAAGGGCAATCCTTCTTTTAAAGTGACAGAGAACTTGGCAAATTTGAGTTCTGATGTCAGATGGAAGGCAGAACTTCAGAGTGATGAACTTGGATATTTATTTGAAGAGATTTCCAGGCTAAGTGTGGAGAGTGTAGCCTGGTTTCTCCTTGCAGCTTATAGTAAAATGTGAGAGGGAAGGGATAAGCTGAGAACTGAACTCCTAGGCACAAAGAAACCAGAAATTGATGGTTTGAAAAATTTGGAGTTTCTGGGAAGTGAGTCCCCAGAGAATAGTGCTCCATGAGGGTTTAACTGAATATGGAACCAGTCAGCAATTTCCATGGAAGTCAAGATTGGAAATGCAGCTATCTAGGAAAGATCTGTGGAAAGTTCTTCTGTCTTGATGATTTAGACCCCCGTGAACTACATGCAAAATCAACAAGTTTTTTTGCACTGTTTTTATGAATGCAACCATTGCCAGTAGGACTAAAAGGGACAGAGAGGGGACAAAATGAAGGAAAAATCACTTCAATGGCAGAACCATGGAAGCTGAGGCTTCAATCAAAGACATCTTCTTGGGACAAGAGAGTGGGCCCACCTATGTGTGTGTGGAATGGGTGAGTCTGCCCAGCACTTGGAGAGGGTTGGCCTTCTCCCCTGTTGTTCAGGAAGAGTGCTGCTACCCCAGTCCTTGGAGAGGGTGGGCCCTGTGCCCTGGGGATTGCAGAGAGTCTGGTCTCTATCGTGATGCTTGGAGACTGTGGAGCCTTCACCCCAGTGTTCAGGTAGATCATGGCCACTGGGCAAGCACTTGGAGTAGGTGGGGCTGCCACTCCATCATGCCTAGAGGACAAAACATCATTCCATAGATGTCTTTCAAACCTTGAAATCTACTAGAAATGCCCTGGCAGGTTTTGGAATTGTTTGGTACCGATAACCCCTGATTTCCTTCCAATTTCTTCCTATGGGGATGGGAATGCTTATCCTATGTCTGTTCCTCCACTGTATATTAGAAGCAGATAACTCAGTCTCTAGGTTTCACAGGTCCACAGATGGAGGGGAATTATGCTACAGGTCAGACTGAACCCACAAACAATTTTAATGACACTTTGTACTAAGCATTGTTTCTGAAAGGACTTAAGGCCTTTGGGATATTGTGATAGAATGAATGTATTTTGAATGTAGAAAGAACGTGGTTTTTTGGAGGGTGGGGGTCCAGAGGGTGGGGTGTGGTGGTGTGAAGCTGTATGAACCCCCAAGAAAACATGTTCTTAAACTTAATCCATTCCTGTGGGTGTGAATCCATTGTAAATAGGATCTTTTGATGAGGTTACTTCATTTAAGAAGGTGTGGTCCACCTCAGTCAGGATGGATCATAATCCTATTACTGGAATCCTTTATAAGCAGAGTGAAATTCAGACAGACAGAGAGAAAAAGCCACAGGAAGCAATAGGCTGGACATTGATGAAAACAGGAACAGAAGGGAGAGTCCAGGAGATGCTGCCATGTGACAGAGGAGCTAAGAATTGCTGGCAGTCAGCCCCAGAGTGCCAGAGTCTTCATGGAGAAAGCATCACCTTGATGATGCCTTGATTTGGACTTTACCCTCAAAACTGTAAGATAATAAATTCCCATTGTTTAAGCCAACCCATTTCCTGCTATTTGCTTGAGCAGCCTAGGAATCTAAAGCATTATATGACCTAGAAATTCCACTTCTTGGTATATATCCAAAAGAATTGAAAGCAGAGACTTGAACAGATATTTGTACACCAATTGTTCATAGCAGCATTATTTACAATAGCCAAAAGTAGAAGCTACCGAAGTTAGGGCTTATCTACTCCTCCCCACTAAACTCAATGGGTCTGAATAGTTCGGGTGGTCCATTCTCCTAATGCACTGTCTAACAGTGCCCTCAGGGTGAAATGGGCTCACAGCCAAAATAACTATATATTCAAGGAACACAGCTATTTCAAAAGAAAAATATATTGTGGATTACAGATTCCAGTAGAAGCAAAAAGTATTAGACAAAGCAAAGTTTTTAAATTATCCTAAAAAAATGGTTGAAGCAAACTATGATGGGATGAAGAGTAGAATATCTGAGGAATAAATTGATTAATTTGAAGACCAGACTGAGGGTATACTCTAGAAGGTAGAAGGAAAAGAACAGACTATAGAAGAAAACCCAAGAGAAATGGAAGATGAACACAAATATGTTAATATCCAGGATGACAGGACTAACAGAAAGAGAGAAATAAAAATGTAGAAAAGTGGGGGAGCGGATGTGGCTCAAGCAGTTGGGAACCCATGTCCCACATGGGAGGTCCCAGGCTCAGTTCCCAGTGCCTCCTAAAGAAGATGAGCTGACACAGCAAGCTGACGCAGCAAGCTGACACAGTGAGCTGACACAACGAGCAGACACAATGAGCAGGGAACAGATGTGGCTCAAGTTGTTGGGCACCTGCCTCCCACAAAGGAGGTCCCAGGTTTGGTTCCCGGTGCCTCCTAAAGAAGATGAGCAGACAATGAGCAGAGACAACAAGCAGAGACAAAGAGCAGACAGCAAGCAGACAGACAAGGGAGCCATCTCGGGGCAGGGGGAGGAATGTAGAAAAGCAAAATATTTGAAGACATATGGAGAGATGATTTTAAAATGTTGAAAGACTTCAGACTTAAAAGGTCCATAGAGGGCAAAAGAGGAGAAATAAAGAAAAATCCACGCCTGGACTTTTATAGGGAAATTTAAGAAGACCAAGAAAAAATTCTTAGCACACAAAAAAAGTGCAGGTAAAATACAAAGGAACAAGAATCAGATTGGTGTCAGATTTTTCAACAACTCTGGATGCAAAAGGGTGTTTTCAAAGGATTTAAGGAAAATAACTTTGAAAATAGTATTTTATATCCAACAAAATGCCATTCAAATAGGAGGACATGATAAAAATATTCTCAGGCATACCACACTTCAAAAGCTTTGCTACATAAAGACACATTTAAAACAGTTTTAGATGAAGTACTTAAAGAAGAGGAAAGACAAATCTGGAGATACTGCAAGATATCTAGGAAGTAAAGGTGATCAAATAAATACCTCGATAAAGGTTGTTGTGCTTTTAAAACAATAAAGATAAAAGAAAAATGGAATATATATCCATAACAACCAAGAATTTAAAGTCTAGTAGCTTAGTGCTTCTCAGAATTTAATATGCAGGAGTAAATAGAGGTGCAGAAAATGAGAAACATGTTGAAAGAAGAGATTAAGTTAGAAGCAACAATAACAAAAAGATAAATAATTACAATAAATAAAAATAGAATAAGCATACCATTAAAAGATACAGATTGATAAACTGGATAAAAAGCCAAAATCCAGATATAAAGGGTTTACATGAGAAACACTTAAAACATCAGGATGGGTAAAAGTTGAAAGTAAGAGTATTGGAAAAAACAGGGCTTATCAGGCAAACCTTAATCAAAAGAAGGTTGATAGATATGTTATACTAAATAGAATAGACTTGAAGACAAAAAAACAAAAACAAAAACTATTAAAGGTCATATCTTAGACTGCAAGGTTTCTATGACAAATACCACACTATGGGATGGTTTACACAACAGGAATTATTTTCTCATGGTTTTGGAGGCTAGAAGTCCAAAATCAAGGTGTCAGCAAGGCTATGCTTTCTCAAAGGTCAGTAGCATTCCAGAGATGGCAATCCTCTGTCACATGCTGATATCTCTCTCTGGCTTCTTCTCACTGACTGCATGCAAATTTCCTTTCCTTATAAGGCCTTCAGTCATAAGAATTAAGATCCACCCTAATTCGATTTGGTCTCATCGAAAAAGGATCTTCAAAGTTCCTATTCACAAATGAGTCCACATCTTAACTAACAACATCTTCAAAGGCCCTATTTACACAGGGTTCGCACCCACAGGAAAGCAGATTAAGTCTTGAACATGTCTTTATGGGGGACATGATTCAATCCCCAAAAGGTAGAGAGAATCATGACATGACAAAAAGGTTCAATTCACCAAGGAAGTATAGCAATTTTAAAACTGTATGCACCAATAAAATAACCTCAAATTATATGCAGCAAAATAATTGATAGCACTCTATTAACAAACATGCTCTCATTCACAGGTCATACACTAAAAAACTCAACAACAATATTGAAGAAATCAATAATACAATTAAAAAGCTTGATTTAATGGATATTTTTTTTCCATGCAGATATTTCTGCTTCTGTTAGGGAATATACAATTTTCTCATACACATGTGGAACACTTGTAAAAAGTTGATCAGATGCTAGGCAATAAAAGAAATCCTCAAAAAATGTCAAATCTCATGATATCTAACCACAATATGATTATATTAGAAGATAATTTTTAAAATTAAAAATATCCCTGAACATATGTAAATTGAAAATACACACTCACATACACACACACACAAAACCAAACTCTTAAAAAAAATTCATAGTAATAACAAAAACATAAGGATAGAGAAAATCTATGAGATACAGTAAAAATGCTTTGAGGGAGAATTCTAGCCTCAAACTCTAATATTAAAAGAGAAGAAAGCCTCAAAATTAATAAGTATCCTTTTGAGATGTTAGAAAATGATTAACAGAATAAATCCAAAGGAAGTAGTAGGCAATAGATAAAAAGAAGAGCAGAAATAAATTAAATAGAAGACAAAAGTATAATTAGAAGATCAACAAACTATATTATGATTGAAAGGGAGGATATAATTACATATAAAGAAAATATTAGCTAGGAGCAGATCAAATGTGAATCCTGGAGTTCGTAAGCAGATTTATGGGGTCACTTTCCTGACTGCCTCCTCCCTGCAATATCCCGGATAATTTCCGGTTCTCTGCACCCCTCCCACCCCATTTTGGTTCCTGGACAGAAAATCAAGTTTCTAGTTACTCCACACTGTTATGTTCTGTTGTGGACTTCTGCAACATGACTCATGCAGAGGGAAGACAGAAAGTGAAGAAAAAAGCAACATGGGTTTGTCCCATCCTCTTGGAACTGCAGCTCCATAGAACAGAGAGGAAGGGTCCTTCCTTCCAACTTTCCACTCTTGCTAGTTCCAGTAACTGTGGCTGTCACCTCTGCCACCCCCCAAAGGATTGCCTGGGGACTGGGGCACAAGAGAATTTAGAAATGGGGTAGGGGGAGTGATTTTCATACTCCCTTTAAGCATCAGGATTTCCTTTTCCCAGTCTCAGAGCTAGAGGATATCTCTGGGAATTTTTTTCTGTTTGTGCCGCAGTGCTCACTTCCAAGTTTATGGTTGTGTTGACTTGAGGTTGGGAGATATCAAAGGGAAAAAATGGTAAACTCAGCACCAATTTGGTTGTACTTCAAATTCAAGTTCTGTTTCCTGATCTACTTACTGCTGTTTACTTTTCAGAGTTTTCAAGTAGTTGCTCCATGCATTCTGTCCAGGTTTTAAAGTTGCATTTAATAAGACAGAAGGAGTAAAGCATGCTTACTGCATTTTGTACAGAACTGAAGTGATACCCTTTTATAAAGTTAAGCCCATGGAAATTTAAAATCCCGATTCTCTAGGAAAACCTATAGATGCAATAAAACTATCTGAAAAAGAAGACAAAGGAATTATGCATATGGGATTCAGGATGATGGTTTCCTCAGGTAAGGGGAGGCAGACGGATAGGTTGATGGACGTACCATACCATATGTTTGATTTAGGTTATGATCAAGATGCTTGCACTTATTTTGGATGGTGCTTTCCCAAGCATTTATAACCTCATGGAGAAAAAAAAAACTAAATAAATAAATACAAAATAGAGCTAGGCCACACATAGACCAAGAAAAACACTATTAGTAACCAAGAATCATGATCACTCCAATTTTGTCTACCTGAGATGCAAAGAGGGATCTAAAAGAGGAAAAGAAAAAGAAAGACAAATATTATTTTCCTTGCCATTGTAAATCAGGGCAGGCCAGGCTATGCTGTAGTAACCAATGAGCCCTGAAATGTCTGTGGCTCAACATAATGAAGGTCTGTTTCTTATACAAAGTCCAAGGCTAATGTCCCTGGCTGTGCAGTTCTTCTCTTAGCAATGACTTAGGGACCTAGGGTCCTTCCATCATATGGGCTCCACCATCTTGAAGCCCTTTGTGCCAAGCCACACATATGAAGAAAGCAAACATGAGTATAAAGAAAGAGAGGATATCTCTGGAGAGTTTAGGGATCAGGTCTGAAAGATGCATGCAGCACTTCTGTCCACAATTGACTGTGGCCCTGCCTAGATACAAAAGGGCAGGGAAATGTAGTCCTTCTGAGTACTTAAGAAGGAGTTAAAAATGTTTCTTGAAACGTAGCATTTTCTCAGTCATTAGAGATCTTTAGGGTAATGATATTCAATATTTGATTTTTAATTCATTACCTCTATTCTACTCTACTATAATCTCTCTCTAGTAGCTCGTATTCACTATACTACCACCCTACTCTAGTATATTATAATCGCCCTCTAATATCTGCTAAACACATATACATGCAAAAACACCACACAGACACACACTCACTCACTCACACAAACTGAATACAGGGATCTAGTTATTAGACATTATTCATAATATCTCTCTAGCCTCCTGTATGCTTTACTTAGAGTTGTTTTTCTCGGTGTGAAAATTAGTTCAGAATGTCATACTGGTATTTACATAATGCCAGCACATTCTTCAATTCTACTAGTCTTAGGTGTTTACAATTAAAATATTAATATTTTGCCCTGAAAGAGAAAATTTCATCAAGTTTATCTTTATTCGACAGAAACACAATAATTCACTTAGATCTCCAATAGGAAAAGGATAAACAGAGCAGAGGAATTCAAAGAACCAAGAGTCAAGGACTCTGCTGGAGAAAACAGTGTGCTAGAAAGTTTTGCTGTACTACTAACTCTATAGGTTACAGCTTCACACATATTAGTAATATCAAGACCTTAAAGAAAACCTACAAGCCAAATATAAAAGTGATGATTTTTGCCAAAGGTAACATAGAGAAAATAAGCAAATATTTGAGTGGCAAATAAGGGTAGTGATTGAGAGAGTATAGGGTTTCCAACTTTACCAATGTAGGATATTGCGCAAGCTATTAAAAGTCTCTGTGCCTTGGTTTCCTCATCTATAAAATGGCCATACCAATAATAGCTACTTTTTCTGAGGATTAATTGAATCAATACATATACAATGCAAATAACAAGTACTGAATAAATGCTAGCCATTATCATTTCACAGAAGAATTGATCAAAGCTTGGATTGACACTAAAAAGTCAAAGACATGATTATCTTAATTATCCAGTCCCTTTTGTATGTTAAATTATACAAAATTGTTTCAAAAAGACAAAAACATTTATTTCCTGAAAGCATCTTTTAAGATAAACAACCCCTGCCTTTTCATATCCATTTCAGAGGTAGACCACCATATTTTAATATAAAACATTTGGCTTTCTCAGTCCTGTACAGTGTGGATGTACCACAACTCATTCATCCATTCTACTGTTGATGAGCATGTGGGTAGTTTCTAGTTTGAGACTTTACTGAATATAGCTGCCATGAACTTTCTAATACATGTTTTGGGTGACATGTGTATGCATTTCTGTTGGGTACATACCTAGGAATGAAATTGCTGGCATCATAGGTTTATATTTAGATTTACAGGCACAGCCAAAAGTGTTCCAAGGTTGTTGAAGCAATATTTACTTCCACCATCAGTGTATGTGAGTTCCAGTTGCTCCAACTCCTTGTCTGCATTTTCTATTGTCCATCATTTCATTTTAAACATTCTGGTAAATGTGCCAGGATATTTCATTGTGGTTTTAATTTATATAATCTTTATCTCTGATGAAATCATTTACCTTTTCATACATTTATTTACCATTTGGATCTCCTCTTTAGTGAAGTATAGAAAATGGACTGTTTCAATTAGCATATATATGTTTCAGTATCATGTTCATTATTATTATCACTAGCTGGTCAGAAGCAGACTTGCCTACTGGACTTGCACTGAGCAAAGTTAGTTAGACTGGTCCTTCTGAGATGATCTATCAGTCATACCCATGAGCTTTAGTCAGACACATAGTTAGTCCTGACCAAACACAACACCAGCTTACTAAAAATAAAAAATTAAAAGTTTCTTACTTGAATGTCTGCTTCTCTGGTTCTCTTTAACTCTAGAGCTAGTGTAACAAAAATAAAAACAAAACACCAACAATAATGATGCTGGGCTCCGTTTAAACCTTTATAACATTCTCTGATTGTGAAGGAAAAGAAACAAAAACAAATTAAAGAACCTAAAATGAACAAAACACATATTTCAAACACATACTCTACCCTAGGCACTCTATTAAGTACACATGCTAGGAGGAGGTTATTCTATTAACTTCATGTTATCACAGGAGGACATTGAGACTCAGAGAAGGTAAGGGAAACGGATGTGGCTCAAGAGGTTCGGCGTCTGTCTACCATATGGAGAGACTGGGGTTCGATCCCCGGTACCTCCCGGTAAAAAAAAAAAAAAGAGAAGGTAAGGAAGTTTCTCAAGGCCATAAAGTGATAGGCCAGGATTCACATCAGATCTTATATATCAAATATCTTTATTATATCCTCTAATTATTTTATTTTTCTTTTTTATTGCATAATTTGTAGGTTTACAGAAAAATAATTCATAAAATAGAGTACCCAAATATCATCCTATTATTAACACTTTGCATTAGCGTGGTACATTTGTTGCCATTGATTGAAGAACATTTTTATAATTGTACTATTAACTATAGTCCATGGTTTACTTTGGGGTTCACTGTTTGTGTTGTACAGTCCTATGGATTTTGTAAACAATTTTCATTCTACTAATATATATACATTTAACCACATTCAAACATATAATTCAGTGCTGTTAATATGTTCACAATGTTGGACTACCATCACAACCATCCATTACCAAAACTCTTACACAATTCCAAATAGAAACTCTGTACAATTTAAGCATTAACTCCACATTATCTATACCCACCCCAACACTGAATAAATTATATTTTAGTTTCTGATTCTATGAGTTAGATTATTCTAATTATTTCATATCAGTGAAGTGATTCTGCATTTGTATTTTTGTCTGACTTATTTCATTCAACATGATGTCTTCAAGGTTTATCCATGTTGTCACATGTATCAGTACTTCATTCTTTTTATTGGCTGAAAATATTCCATTGTGTGCATATACCACATTTTGTTTCTCCATTTATTGGTTGATGGACACTTGACTTACTTCCATCTTTTGGCAATTGTGAATAATGTCGCTATGAACATCAGCATGCAAATATCTGTTCAAGTCTCTGTTTTCAATTTTTTGAGTATATACCTAGAAGTCAGATTGCTGGGTCATATGGTAATTCTATACATAACTTTCTAAGGAACCACAAAACTGTCTTCTATAGCAGCTGCACCACTGCACATTCCCACCAACAAGGAATGTGTTCCTATTTTTCCACATCCTTTACAACACTTGAAATTTCCTGGGTTTTTTTTGGTTTTTTTTTTTTTTTTTTTAATAGTAGCCATTCTAGTGGGTATGAAATAGTATCTCATTGTGGTTTTGGTTTGCATTTCCCTAATGGCTAATGATGTTGAGATCTTTTCATGTGTGTTTTGGCCACTTGTATATCCTCTGGAAAAATGTCTATTCAAGTCCTTTGCCCATTTTTAAATTTGGTTCTTTGTCTTCTTGCTTTGAGTTGTAGGATTTCTTTATATATTCTGGATATTAAACCCTTATTGGATATGTGGTCTCCAAACATTTTCTCCCATTTTGTAGGTGGTTGTTTTACTTTCACGATAAAGTTCTTTGATGCATAAAAGTTTTAAATTTATCTATTTTTTTCTTTTGTTGCTCATGCTTTTGGTGTAAAGTCTCAGAAACCATTGCCTAATACAAGGTTATGAAGATGCTCCCCAATGTTTTCTTCCAGGAATTTTATAGTTCTCATTCTTATATTGAGGAATTTGATCCATTTTGAGTTGATTTTTACATATGGCATGAGGTAGAGGTCCATCTTCATTTGTTTCCATATGGACATCTAGCTTTCTCACAGCACCATTTGTTAAAAAGACTATTCTTTCCCAGTTGAGTGGACTTGGCACACTTGTCAAAAACCAGTTGGCCATAAAGATGAGGGGTGATTTCTGAACTCTCAATTCAATTGCATTGGTCTCTTTGTGTGTTCTTGTGCCACTACCATGCTGTTTTGATTACTGTGGCTTTTAGTATGTTTTAAGATTAGGAAATATGAGTCCTCTGACTTCATTCTTCTCTTTCCAGAGGGCTTTGGCTTTTTTGGGCCCCTTATCCTTCCATGTAAATTTGGTAATTGGCTTTTCCATTTCTGCAAAGAAGGTTGTTGCGGGTTTGATTGGGATTGCATTGAATCTATAAATTGCTTTGGATAGAATTGACATCTTAACAATATTAGGTCTTCTAATCCATGAACATGGCATGTCCTTCCAAGTATTTAAGTCTCCTTTGATTTCTTTTAGCAATGTTTTCTACTTATTTGTGTTAAAGTCCTTTACATACTTAGTTAGATTTATTCCTAGATATTTGATTCTTTTAGTTGCTATTATAAATGGAATTTTTTCTTGATTTCTTCTTCAGATTGTCCATTACTAGTATATAGAAACACTACTGATTTTGGGGTGTTGATCTTGTACCCTGCCAATTTGCTGAATTCATACATTAGCACTAGTAGCTTTGTTGTGGATTTTTCAGGATTTTCTTTATTAAAAAATATGTTATCTGTGAATAGGGAAAGTTTTATTACTTCCTTTCCAGTTTGGATGTCTTTTTTTCTTTCATTTTCTTGCCTAATTGCTCTAGCTAGTACAATGTTGAATAACAGTGTGATAGTGGGTATCCTTGTTTTGTTCCTGATCTTAGTGGGAAAGCTTTTAATCTTTCACCACTGAGTAAGATGTTAGCTGTAGGTTTTTCATAGCTGTCTTGGGCTATTTTTGCTTTTTCTAATTACTTTTTTCTTTCTGTTCCTTGTCCTGACTCATTTCAATTGTCTTGTATTTGAGTTCACTGATTCTTTGTTCTGCCAGCTCCAGTCTGCCATTGAAACCTTCTGGAAATTTCCCATTTCAGTTATTGTGGTCTTCAACTCCAGTACTTTGTTTCCTTTTTAAAGTTTCTTTCTTTTTATTGAGATTCTCATATTGTTCATCCATTGTTTCCCTGCTATCCTTTGGTTCTTTCTCAGTATTTTCCTTCACCTCCTGAAGATTATTTTTTAAAATCTTTGTCTGGTATGTCCACACCTTTATCTTCTTTATTGATTTTTTTTTAAATTTTTATTTCTTTCTTTATTTTTATCCTCTTCCTTTGGATGGAATATTATTTCCTGTTTCTTTGTTTACCTTGTAACCTTTTATTGCACACTGTACATTTTAATATTTTAAGATGTTAACTCTGGCATTTAGTTCCTGAGCTGTCTGTTTCTTGAGTTTGTATCCAGCTAGTTATATGACAGAGTTTTTCTTGAGTGCTAGGAGCTAATAAAACCAAACAAGCCAATGCAAAAAACAGCTTTCATAGATTTTGCAATTTGGCTTTGTGTTGGTTGGTGCTTTCCTTCAGCATTTAGCCCACCTATCAGGAAGGTCAGTCCAAGGTCAATGCAAAGTGTGGAGTCCTCCCTGTCTTTCTGTGCCTTTGGGTCTTTGAAGCTGCATTTTCTTGATTCTGCACTTGCCAGTAAATGCAGCCCTTTAACTGCTTTTTTTTGTTTTCAGGAAGGATACTATCTTTAAGCCCTCCTCTGCTGCTTTTGCCTGATGTGGGTTGGAACAATGGCATCCCTCATAGTTGCGGTGTGTGTGTGTGTGTGTGTGTGTGCAATCTGAAGTAGCTGATCAAAAGCAGCGATCAGTAATCAGACCATGCACTTCCAGAGCTTGGTGAATTAGGTCATTATATCCCACTCTGGCACCAGCAAGCTGCACCAAGATCCAGAATTGTGCATCTTGTTGCTGCCTGCTGTGAGGCTGGGGAATACATGAGGATAGCTGCAGCGCACAGAGTGAAATTCATTGGTTTTTATCTCAGTTTATCAGCTCTTCCTTCTGCTCTTCCCTGGATGCTACAGTGTTCTACTAGACTCTGGAGTTTCCAAAGAGTTGATTCGGGGAGTTACTGCCTGTTTAATACCTGTTCTACTGGAAGGACTGAGTCCTGGAGCTTCGTGTTCTACCATCTTCTCACAATCCTCTCAAATTATGATTTAAAGAAAAGGCTTACTGTGCAAAGCTGCCAGTTGGCACTTGGTATTAATCCCTCGTTGCCAGGGAGGCTCATCCCCGGGAGTCATGTCCCACGTTGGGGGGAAGGTAATGCAATCATATGCTGAGTTTGGCTTAGAGAGAGGCCACATTTGAGCAACAAGGAGGCTCTCAGGTGGCAACCCTTAGGCACCCTACAACTGCAGGCTAAGTCTCATTTACAAGAGCAAAGACTCACAAGGGTAGTCATCAATAAAAAACAAAAACAAAACAAAAAAAATCAGTGGGTCATCCTATTTTGACAGGCACTGGAGGTGTGGGAGGTGGGCAACATGGGAATCCCAGTGGGTTCCGTGTAATATTTGGGTAATCTAAGCACCTCTTAAAATATATGTATATATATATATATAAACAACATTTTTGTAAGCAAATACACATATATGCATATATATTTATATATCATTTTGCAAATGTTTGTATGTATTGTGAGAATTTTGATTTTTACCCATAATAAAAACAAAAAAAAAAAAAAAAAGAAAAAAAGAAAAGGCTGACAGACAATATGACTGAGTCATGCCAGAAGAGAAGTCCTACCACTGCCTAGGTTTGTGAGCTTAAATAACTATGTCATTAGGCTGAGCAAGACTCAATTTCTTCTGTCTAAAGTAATTGATTATTCAAAGTTATCTCTAGAGCCCTCTCAGAAACTGATTCTATGACTTTAAACACTTTTGAGTTCTCCTACCAGGACCAATGCTACTTCCTTCCGGGTACAAGAAAATTGGCCTACTTGGATGTTGTTCTTTATTGCTGGTCTTCCCTCATTCTGTGATTTTTATTTTGCTTATTCCTCAAAGTCACTGAAATAACACCTTCTCTATGCAGTCTGGCCTGATTCTTTTAGGCTGAAATCAGATCTCTCTTACAGTCGTTTTTACATTGTATCTCGCGTGCATCGTTCATGCATCTCTCTCTCTGTCACTAGAAATAAGTTCCTAAGGACAGACACGGTGCCTTATTCATTCCTAGAGTCCCAATATCCATCATGCGTCCAACACATAGAATGTAATTCATAAATGATAGATAAATGGGTAAGTGAACAAATGTCACTATCTCTAGTTATACAGGTTGAATATTTGAAAGCCAGAGTTGGTTTCTGGGAACCAAGCAAGGGTGTGAGTACAGGCAAAGTTCCAGCCTCAGCCTGATCCCACTGGGGAGCACTGGAGTGTAAATTACGCTTCAGAATTTGGCCCAACTATAGTCAAAATAACCAGGGTTTAATCTTCCTACATCAGTCAGTCATTGACTATGGTGGAGGAGGGTCAGAAAATTCAGACACTTCCTCTCTCTTCAAGCCATACCAGCAGCTCAAGAGCAGGTTTTAAAGAGGATCTCGTTGCTGCCCTTTGGAAGCAAAGCACAGAGAAGGGGCTGATGACTATGGGGCTGGGCACACAGACATAGAACCTGAGAGGAGTCTGGTGTGAACTCTTTTCCTGTTCTCTTTCCATTTGAAAACTATTATATATCTAGTTAATTTAGGAGACACTGAAATTTGATTCCATATTTTATGCTCTGAAACATTAGCTCACACTGCTCTCTTCCTTCACCAAACTATTTTATATGCTTTAATTACCATGAAGTGCCCTGAATCATTTCAGAGGAAGCAGTCTTTCATATATTTACAGCAATACCATTTCATTAAATTTCCTAAACTCAGAAGAGTTTGAATTCTGTCCTACCTCCCCCAAATCACTCAATGCAGGAAATGTTATTCGCATTCTACCTACTTCAACCCTAATACCTGAAGGTATTTTTTTTTTAGGAGGTACTGGGGATTGAACCCAGGACCTCCTCATACATGGGAGGCAGGAGCTCAACCACTGAGCTACATCCACGGCCCCAGAAGCTATTTTTTTGAGTGTTCCATTTGAAGTAGACCATATTGCCACAGGACATGTATCCTTGACATCATGAAGCCTGGTATAAATACATACGAAAAGTAACAAGTGGTCTATTTCAGTAGAACCTAATGCAGAGATCAGAAATTCACCAAGAAAGAGGACTTTTAACTCCCAACCTTTGGTCAGATTTCAATGAAATATTAACTTTAAGAGAACAGGAAACTTGTTTAATCATATCCACAATGATATCCTCAGCACCTTAAATTGTGCCTGGCACGTAGTAGGTTTTTCAATGCACATTTCCTTCATCAATTACAATTTTTACATTTTACCCACCTGAAAAATTGTTCTGTGGTTTTATTTAAACTGGTTGTCAGCATGGAATGACTTCTGCATTCTCTCCTGGAAGTGGGTGAATTTCCATGGTGAGCAATTCCTCTATATACAGTTTGCAAATCATTTTGGGAACCTTCCAAATGAAAGGCACTGTATAAATATCCCCTCCCACCCGCAGCCAGCCGGCTTTCCACCGGGATGCATTTGCATCGCTTATGTACATAGTGTTTCATTTGGGGCATTGCTTTTATTTTTATGACCATAAAAGAAATATTCACAGTACGAACAATAATGTAAACTGCATTCAAGAAGATATATATTTGTATATTTTTATGATTCAAAACTTAGAAATCTGAAAGAAAAGCAGGCATGGCATTTTTTCTTCCCTGTTGCTGTTTGCTTTTTCCTAGCATCCTTTATTATTCCTGAACTTTAGGGTCGAATTTTGCTGAAATGCTCAAGCCTTTGTCCCTACCTCATTTGAGAATATGCGGTGGTGGGTTCAAATGAATGTTGCTGGCAAAAGGCCTGAGAATGAAAGAAGTGCTTGATTTTGCATTTATTCATGCCTATAATAATAGTTTGCTTTTTGTGGATGGAGGCCTCTTCCAGAAGAGAGAGAAAAGGAAGCAACCTCAGGTTTAAATACCTTCTAAGTAATTTAGCATGATAATGGGGCTTCTTACAGACGGAAAAGACTTTGAAGAGACATATCTTAGCCTCCCTAACAAAAGGGGGGGCCGATTTCATAGTGAATTTACTGAGGAGCTGGACTTTGAATTTATATCATACAGAAAATGTTTAATGAACTTTGAAACAAACTGCCAACAGAGTTCAACAAAAACCTTTATAAATAATGTATTTACCTACACATAATATCTGCATCCAAAAAGTGAACTGAATGGTAACTCCTTAATTTATACATTTCCATAATTAATTGAATTTAAGCAGAATGAAATACCCCACTCCAGACACATTTCCCAAATAGTCTAGCTTTAGGGTGAAAGGAGGAACTATTCTAAATATTCACAGTATTTTTATGTAATAAACTCTTGCTCACGTTAATGTGGAATGTCCCAAAATATGGAGAATTTAATGTAGGCTACCAACAGTTAAAGATGGACTCAATAAGAATTTGAGTTTGTCTTCTGTGCCTGCAATTCTGGTTCATAAATACCAAACTTGATATTTTCTCACTCTTACTTACTAAAACAATGGAAGTGATTTTGAAAACCTTAGCTATAGGATAGTAATGTTTGGAAATAGCTCGCTCAGGTTATTTGTGACTTATAAAGTAGATGTTAGTGTGTTCTCCATCTCCTCAGTCAGAATATGATTGTAGCTAAGCCCTAATTTCCTACTGTCAGTAATACCAACTTTATTTCATTAAAATGAATTTCTGATGTAAAATATCTTGACATCCTTCTTTTTTATTACCAGAAAATAAAATAGCAGTTTCTTCAATAGAGAAAATCCAGAAGCATGGGATTGCTCTGCAGCCAGTTTTTACTACAAACCCCATAATGCTTTGCTTTAGAGCCTACAATCCCCATACTGCTGTATCAAACTTACTGTTAACCACCCCATTGCTGGCAAAGCAAAAGAACATTTAAGAACTATAGAACATGCAGATTATGCTTGAGTGGTAAATTATTAATTTCTGCAGTACTTTTTTTGGTTCATTTTGCCTTTTCCTTCAGTAAAAATGTATATCTACAGATATGCACACTATTTTCTCATACTGAATACGATGTCACATATTCTCAAACATTTTGTCAAGGTATATATACTTCTAATGTCAAAGCCTTCTCTTACAACCATCATTGAATCGTGCAGCCCCACCCCCATGGAGGGAGGTCAGCTTTATTCAGATTTTAAAGTAAAATCACAATGCATTGCTTAATGCGCTAAACATCTGCAAATGAGAAATTGGTGAAGTAATTAAAATTCTTAATTAGATGCACCTTGCAGCTGCTGTTAGTCTTAATTGGCAATAATGCAGCTACATTTTGTTCTGACACATATTTTCAGAAGAGTTAGAGAACTGAAGGGAGGCAAGAGGAAAATGTTCCCACACAGTTCAAGACAGTTCGCACAAAGAGGATCCCATGGCAACAAACAGCGAGGCCCACAGTTGGCTCTGTAAGATCCAGGAATAGACGATGCTTCACCTCGAATTCAAACACTTCCCTTCCTGCATCTGAAGAGACAAGGTTTGAAACCATCTCTCGCAATGGGACTGAAATGGTCAAATGTTCACCTGTGTCTTTAAGACATTTTTCAAAGCTTCTGGATGCTCTCTGCAGCCCCTGTCAAGGTAAATAATTATAACCTGTGTTCCGTGTAGAGCACCAAACTGACTTTCAGAACCACTGAACATAGAAGACTTGATTTTTGTGCACTCTGGAGCTGGAGTGGACCTAGGCAAGCAGTCCATTTCAACCTGTTCTTTTACAGACATGGAAACGGAGGCCAAGAGAAATTAAAGTGATTCCCTCAGGTAATTACGGCTATTTAAGAGTAGAAATTAGACTAAAATGTAGGATTTGGGCCTACAGTCCAGGACTTTTATAACTTTGATTGAAGCAATGAAACTTGTTAATTGTGCCCCCTCCCAGGTCACTTGATGCCTAGTTCTTCCCGTAAATGGATCAGCTAACAGATAGTGACAGAAAGTATAGGAAATATGGATCACCCCCTTTAGGAGAGGGGAGAGTATAATTCCGCTTCACCTCTGATCCTCAGTTTACTCTGGATTGTAGCATGGGGGAAATGAGCACATAGGAGATTAATCTGAACGAATTACCTCTAGGGAAACCAGGTAAGATTTGCCTACACACTTCAAACCAGATCTTCCGTCAAGTAGGGTTGGAAAGTTCAATTTACTGCTCCTTCTTAAAAATACAGATTTGCCTCTCTTTCCGGTCTCCTAGACCTCATTCATTCTCTCCTGTGCCCTGATTTAGTTTCGCTTGTATTAGTTTAGCTCGCGCTTTGTCTCATGTTTGCAAGTATTTCTTTTATCTTCAATTTGTGTTTTACTCCTCGGATTAAATGACAATAACAGTTCTCAAGGGCCCAGGCTGCCTTCCCTGTTTGTTGTTCTGTTTTTAGTTTACCCCATTAACCCTTCCATTTGGAAAGCTTGTGGAATACATTGTACCGTGGGTTTCCTGGAATGGGGGCTACAGGTGGTGCAGGGGAGAGTTTGAAGTGTGTGAAGAGGGAGGGGTGGAAACTGGAAAAGTGTTTCTCTACCCTTTATTTGCCTGGCTCACCCCACTGCCAGAACCCAACCCCCGTGGTGTCAGGGTAAATGTTAACTCTTCCCTAGAATCTTGCTACTCCAAAGGTGGTCCATAAGCAGCCTAGTTATGGTCCATGGAGCAGCTTATTAAAAATGCAGACTCTCAGGCTGCACTCCAGACCTCCTGAAACAGAATGAGCGTTTTAACAAGCCACCCAGGTGCTCGTACTCACATTAAAGTTTGAGAAGCACTGCCTCACCTGTGCGTATGATGGTATTCCCAAGGTAAAAGGGCAAAGACGTGGAAAGCAGCAAATGTCCTACTTTATTTTTACCAGTCCCTACGTCTCCGTCTTTCACCACCACAACTCCATTTCAGAAACCTGCAGCGAACTATTAGGTAGTGAACTCTATTACACGGTGGATGCGAGGAGGCTCCACTTCAAGCCCCTCATCGCTCACTCCCCCCACCCACGCTCCCAGCGAGCCTTCCACAAACCCCCTCCTCCCAGGCTCAATTCACTTTGCTCCTCCCCAGACGGAAAGAGGGGCGGCAGGGAGGGTTAGTCCCCCAAAGCCTCGCAGTTTACATACCAATACCGACCAACGCACTTTGCAAAGCTGCCCTTTAGAAACCGTCCTCACCTAGCCACCTGGGGTTTGGAGCAGCCCGCGTTTCACTCCTCCCGCCCCACCCGCCTCCTTTTGAAATGCAGCTTAAAGTGATATAGAGAATGGCCGTGTGTGTGTGTGTGTTTGTGTAATATCGCGCGCAATAATAGATCTGCTCCCAAGAGAAGAGACGAAAAGGAGGTTATTCTGAGCGTGTCAGCCTAGGCATCGCTCTCTATACCTTTCTGCCTCCTAAAGAAATGGACCGTAATTTTAAAGGTGGCTAAGGCAAGGCTGGGTAAGCGTCCATACGGGCCGGTCCTTATCTGCCTTGAGGACAGATTCCCGTTATTCGAGGCCTCTCGGGGTCCTTTCCAAAAGATTCTCCGGTTACCCTCCTTCCTGTTCAGGCTTCTGAAAACTAAAACTCTCAAAGTGGTGGCTGTCTGTGGATTGGCTAGTACTAAAATATCCATTGGGTGGCAGTAACACTATCCTCTTTATGACTTGCAGCAAACCAGAGAAAGCATTCAATCAAATGAACCGATTTTGTAGAAACACTGGAATCATTTATGCATTGCAGTTTCTCTCTTTTTTTCCGCTCCTTCTTCCCTGGGATATTTTGAGTGGATTGGGGCTATTAATCAAGATCTCGTGCTATTCGTTCTCTGCTTGTCGTTTTCGCTCAGGATTAGCATCATTCAAGGAAAACGCAAAGCTGCTTTTTCCCCACTCTTATTTGAAAAATCATTTTTGGGGCTGCTGGCGAGAGCTAGGACCCAGGAGACATCCTTCCAAACAGCAGGGGTTGTGTGCTTTCACATAGCAGTACAGTACAAGGAAAGCCCCGTCGGATCTGTTATTGCGGGATACTTGTGAAATATACATAGGATTCTTTCTTATGGCTGCATCCCGGATCTGGAAATCTTACTTGGGGACCAGAAGGATTTGAAAGGCTACATGTATTCAGAAGATTTACAAGCAAGACTCTGATCCTTATCATAGGGCTCACGGACTTCCTCAGTTACCGACCTTTTTCCTTCCTTCCTTTTTTTTTTTTTGCTTTTAAATTTTCCCTCTTTTTCTGCTCGCTCTCCTCTCAGTCTCTCCCTTTCTATCTGCCTCTTCTTTTTCTCCGAGTCTTTTTTCCTTGCTCTGCACCTGGGTTGTATCTTCACCCAACAATCGGGCACTTTGAGAACTAACTGGAGACAGTCTTGGTAGGGAAGATCTATATGGAATTATCTGCTTTGATGGTGAACTTGGCATTTGTGAATGGGTATCTTGTTCACGATATTAATTGCTAGCAAAAACAAGAAAAAGAACACAGGAGTAAAACGTGGATTTTTCTGAATACGCATTGTGATGACCAGCAATTACCTTACCGACTGATACCCAGAGGAGAATCATTTGGAAGACTGTTGTGGGTAAGGTCATTTTATATATGCAAACCCATCAGTGGTGTGGGCAAACTTGGGCATTTGTAATGGGAATGGGTGACTTGGATGATTGCTGCATCGCATTAATGGCTGTGATGTGGCCGTTATTGGCACTGAGTGGAATAACTGCAGTTGGGTGTGTTGGTGTGTGTGCGTGTGCATGCGTGCGTGTGTGTCTGCCTGTGTTTAGAGTGTAATTGAAGATATATCAAAGCATCACTCTCCCCCCACCCCAAATTCTTTTGACATGGAAGAGTGTCTTGAATTAATTCTGGGTAGACACTCTTTGTTTGGATGCAATATTTGTGGCTTCTGTGTTCTGGAAGGGGTAGCGGCAGTGAAAGGAACACTTAGCGAGGAGTCCTATATAAAATGAAATGAGCTACTCTTTATTCATTCAAAGAAATATGTTTTCAACTCAGTGCAGCATTCTGCTGCATTTCACAGCCGCAATGGTACCCGGCACAACCTACTTGTCAAGTTCTTAAACTTTAAGGTGATAATCATTGTTAATTGTTCTCTAGGTAGTGATGATTGAAGATTATTAAGTACCCCAAGCTACTTTTTTAATCCACTGGATTATCATTCAGAGTGAGAAAGAAAGAAACGAAAAGAAAAGAAAAAGCTGAAAATATTGACTAAAATAGAGAAGAATAGTGCAATATTATCTTAAATATCACCATAGTGCTTTCTTTCTCAAGTTCAATTGCCCAACAATATAATTATTTACCCAATACCCTAAATAGCTGAAGCTGCGACCCACGTGCTGGGGAGTCCAAGGTCTGTAAGCAGGAACCATCCTTTTATTGCAATGCAGCCAGCTTGGGAAATGCAGGCAATTACACACTTCCCTTAACCTTAAGTTGGAGATGTGCCCTATCTGCTACATCTATTTTACCCTTTCGGTAAAAAAAAGTTAGAGACTAGAGCTCTGAGGATGCTTAAGCATATTCTGCCTGGGAAACAGGGTAAAAAAAAAAAAAATCAATACTGATGACGTGGTTCAGTGCACTGTACTGCAATGCTAAAGTCCCATATTCAGTACCTATGAGGAGAGAATGGAGCATTTACATGTGCTATAATTCTCACCTGGTAGATTGATCCGAAGTGGAGGGGAGAAGATATGTGGGTATGTAGGAAGATGGATGGAAGTCGTGCATAATCGGTGATTATGTAACTTCATTACATCAGCGAGCTTCAGTCAACGATAGTGAGATGAAATGACTGTATACAGAGAGGTTCCATCACCCTGTTAACTTTTGAAGGCTTGCAACACATAACAGAGGAGGAGGAGGGAAGACAGAGATTAGCTCCAAGGGTACTGTAAACCTTGATCTCTGGCGAATTTAGCATGAGTTTTTCGCTTAGTGAGTTTCTGAGCGACAGCAGATCATGTAAGCTTTAGGGTTGGACAGGAACACTTTTAGCCACACCCGCGGAGAGTCAAAAATGAGTCTGCAGTGTTTCACAAGTGCCCCATTGAGTAATTGGATGATTCCAGCCAAGGTCATAGTTCTGTACCTGTGATTGAAATGAGTGGCCCCAACTGAGTGGAAAGTTAAATTCATTGAGATGAAGACTGAACAGAATGACTATTGAGGGTTCACTTTTGCATTTTTCCAGGTAGAGCTTGATGCAGAGTTCAGTCCAGTGGTTCCCTCATAAAAATGATAATTGCTTCTACAGTGTGTCAGAAATGAGTGTTTTGTACCTTTATCTTTGCCATGACAACCTTTTTCAGGGCCATTTTAACTGTCTGGGAAAAGAAAAGTCGAAAGCTTCGCAGGTAATATCCTGTCAAATTAAGAAAATAAATGGCAATGAATTCATTATAAATAAAAATCCCAGAAATAAAGAGCAAACTGTTTTCAAGTTTTACTCATTGCATGGCTTAAAAGATGTGTTGCAGCCGCCTGCGACTTTTACCATGAGATGAGATAAATGCAATGTGCTGGCTGTAAAGAGGGGGGAATACTGCAGAATAAGATGTCATTTTCTCCGATGCTTCATTTGGAGCTTTGGTTTTTTGTTTTTGTTTTTTTAAAGAAGATACACCTCAGCCCCTTTTTGACCTTCTACTGGTTGAGGATCTAATTTTCCCTCAATAGATTATATATTCCCCTCAAATGCAACTCTGCTGAAATCTAACCCTGTTGAATTAAATCATCTTATCATCTAGTTGTGCTATTTCCTATTTCCTTTTATATTTATTTTACAAAGTGGGCTAAATGACTTTTCTATTGGGGAGATGATTCTTTCTGTTTTTCTTTTACTTCTCATTTTCCATTTTCTTTACAGTCCTATGGAGTCAGATGCAGGTTCTAGACACCCCCTAAGTAACTTTGAAAAGATTTGCTTATCCCCAAATCAGAAAGGTGGAATGGTGGACTGAGATTTTGAGCTTCAATATCTGAGGTGACTTTCTTATTTCAGGACATGCCCAAACATTGATATGTTGTGCTAGTGGATTTGGAGGTTTGGTGTTCATATTGTATAAGAAATGGTATGTGAAGTTAACTCCTGATTCCTTCCTTCAGGGGTCAGGGTAACACTACAGCTGCTTCCAGGCTGTTAGTCTCCAACTCTGTGCAGAAATATGGTCTGCCATTATCTTTCCTGTACCCCTTCTTTTAATATTTTGTACGACTTCCTCAGTTGTTCTGACTTAAGCCACACATATGTTACCAAACAGGGCATATTCTGGAGGTTTTATAAGCTCACTAGGGAATGGAATTAATACTAGAAAGGAAACGTAGTCAAAAAAAAAAAAAAGACACTGACCATGAAACATACATACACATGTAATTGTTAACCTTTTACTTGTTAACTGCATATATTCACATTTAGAAATGATAGTTTCAGTAATTTTAAAGGCACCTTGTAACCTGTTACTTTATTTACGAAGAGGATTATGTAACCGAGGCAGGTTATTGCATTTTTCTTAAGTATTCTACAAAGCGTTGCTTAATAGGAGAGCATTTTAAACACGAAGGCAGTGAATAATTTAAAATATATTGTCTATTCCTCTATTTTATTGCCATTTTGTCAGCCCAGGCCATGTAGTTAGATTGGAAAATATTTGAGGGAAAATAAATATCACTTATAAATGTGTAAGCTACTAATTTTGTTTCCTGACCAGTTGTCTCAACAAAGTCGGGAGATTTAGTTGATAAGTAATCACAGTAGTCCTAATATTA
Organism: Tolypeutes matacus; assembly: GCA_026826555.1. NCBI lineage: Eukaryota > Metazoa > Chordata > Mammalia > Cingulata > Chlamyphoridae > Tolypeutes > Tolypeutes matacus. The sequence goes on from JAKSZT010054121.1 coordinate 1,271,782, forward strand.
GAGAAGAATTCAGGTGGAATTTTTATGATGTTTGTGATGTATGTCAACAAGTCAGTGTTATTGCAGAAACGACCAATAGATAAATATTTTAAAGAACAACTGAACCTTGACAATTAATTTAAGGTTTATACATCAGAATCTTTTAGTGGGTTACACACTAAAGCGTTTGGGATATACTTTGTCTTACAACAGATATGATCTTTGGTGTTTGGCAAATCTGGTGTTTTTTTAAGCAGACTACTGTATCATTTGTTGCAACCAAAGCATCCAAGTGTTGATTATTAAGATTTAAAAGTAGCTGGTTTGCTGGTGATGCTCAAGTTATGAAGCCTAGTTATAATGGCACCATTTGGGCAGCTATTGATAAGACTGTGTCAGCATTTTTATTCTTAAATTCCAATCCTATTTCCATTACTTGTATCGGGAATCTCAAAGAAGAAGGAGTTCTGCTCTCTAAGGCATCAAGGTATTATGGGATTCTGGGCTGAGTCAGAGGGCCTGAGTTTTAATCAACCCCTGTCAGTTACTAGCCTTTTTTTTTTTTTTTTAAACCTCTGATACTTCATTTAACCTCCCCATGTTCCAGATAATCCTTTTAATGTAGAATACTTTCACGTTGCTCTAAAGAAATGAGATAATGTGTGTCTCAGTGCTTTACCGCCATGCTATGCCTTAGAAATATAAAGAATTATTATTAAGCATTCCCCTAAGTCTTATGAATTTAACAGTGCTTTTTTTTTTTCTCACACCCCTTATGGTAAATCTTTAGAGGCACTTTCTAGTATCAGTTACAGCTAGCTGGTAGGTTAGCATTGTTCAGTGATTAAGCAACACATACAAATTAAAAGCTCTGCTTGCTAACCTTTTCTCAGTTTCTTCAGTAGTACTTACATGGGAATATAGTTGTCTTAAGTAACAAAAAAAAAAATGAGTTGCTTTTGAGTACCATTGAAAGAGCAGTAACTAAGGGTTTTTGCATGCACAGTGTAGGTGTGTGTTTTAGGATGATTGCTTCTTTTTCCTTTTCTTAATGCCCCTGAATACGAGGAGTTGCTGTTTCTCTCACCAAGAGTATACAAACAAACATACACAATCACACTTGCTGCTACCACTTGAATTGGGTCAATTAAACAAAAAGCTCCTCTGGTCTATCACTTTATTAACAAATGCAAAATAGGTTTAGAGACTGAGCATAATAGAGGAAATAAGAATATAAAAATACCAGTTCTGTTGTGGAATTTGGTAGTTGCAATAATTACTAATGTACTTTAGGGGGAGGCAATCCCCCACATGTCACTACTAATACTGCATTTCTTTTTAATGCTCTTGTAGCTTACCATAAATATGTTTCCATATATGAGAAGGGGGTGGTTAGTGATATGACTGTCTGTATATGTCTTTAAGTGACTGGTTGGATAAGCAGGTTAAAAAGTAAGTTGTTGTATTTTGGTTAAGGTAGAATTGGAAAGTGGGTAATTAAACCTGTCAAAACTAAGTAAATATACATGGACTTCACATAAAGAACTTTCAGGCTAAAAAGCAACCTCCTCTTCCTACCTTCCCAGTGACTTGCTTTTTACTCTGAGGGTCCCCAGTGGGTTTTTGTTTTGTTTTGGGTGAGTTTGATCATGCATTTTAATCCAAATTCCTTGATGCCTATGAATTGCAAGCATTTTCTTGGCTTCTAATCTTCAAAGCGAATGCATATTCTATATGTCTAACAGAAATGCTTTAGATTTGCTCCAGCAGATTTACAAAGGAATATTATAGGAATGTAGACAGGCTTGTTTAAATGACAAATTCTGTTAATCACTATACAAATAGGCTTTTAATTTTCACCCAGAGAATGCCACCCCAGAGTATCTTACACTGCACATAGCATTCCATTACAGGCCAACCACATGGCTCATACCAGTGCTGTTCCCCCTGACCATTGGCTTACAATGAAAGATCCTTAGTTGGCATGTTTTCTCACTTCTCCTGTGTGGAAACAATATTCAGGTGCCAAAACTCTAAGACACCTAAGGCTTTTAGCTTCAGAGAAGAGATGGCTGGCCTGGTGTTGCTTTCATATCATGCAATCTGAAATTGCCAACCAGTAAACTGTGGATAAAGCAAAGGGAGGAAGCAAAACTCTTCAATATTTTACTTCTGAAAATATCCTTGGTCCTATTTTCATATTACATTAAAAGTGATCTTTTTCATGTCAAGCTATTAAAGATGCATGTTATAATTACGATGTCCATATACATATAAAATGTACAATAAATGGTGCTAAATGACTAAGCTATTTTGCTCCTACAAGAGACTACATGTCTGGGAATATAAATTTAAGAGTAAAATTATATTGTACTTTGTAATACTTTGTAAGTCAGGAAATTGTATGCGGGGTTTGGACTCATTGGAAAAATGAACTGACTGAATTGTGATCATATAATTATAGACTTTCAGTCTTTCAATATGTTAATTTTGTTTCTTGTACTCTATGTGAATTATAATTATAATAGGTCACTATATGAATAATTGTAAAATTATTCACTGTGGTTTCTCTTCTTACCACCTGATCAAAATGAGTTAATTGGTAAGTTCTTACCTATCAATGTTTGCCATGTAATGCAACCATGACTTAGTATAGTGAGTGTCATCATTTTCTGTTAGAAAGTTCCCTCTTTTGATTTCAAAAAAAAAAATTGGAAGGCCACTTAGTCATAGTTATACTATCAGCATTAGTTGATTTAAAAATGCATCATCATCATCATGATAAATTATTAATATATGCATTAGTCGGGATTCTCCAGAGAAAGAGAACTGACAGGAGAAATTTATGTAACTGTTAAGAGCTTTATTAGAGGAATTGGCTCACGAGATCCTGGGGATTGGCAAGTCTAAATTCCACAGGGCAGGCCACAAGTTGGGAACTCTGCTGAAGGCTTCAATGAATTCTCCATGAGAAGTTGGCTGGCTGAAGAAGAGAAAGAAATTCTTCTTTCTGACAGCTGAAACCATCATTTCTCCCATTAAGGCTTTCAGCGGATCGGATGAGACTTCTCTCATTGCTGAAGGCAATTTCCTTTGTTGATTGTAGATGTAATCCAGCCACAGATGCAATCAAATGACTTACGGTTTAAATTCAGGAAATACCCTCATAGTCTCAATCAGGTCAGGGCTTGCTCTATCAAACAACTGGACACCATAACCTAGCTAAGTTGACTTAGCTAAATGCAATATTCGTATGCAATGAATACTACTAAAGTAAATATATTATGAATATAATAACTAATGAATGAATTTGGATGTATATAGTCACAACAGGGTCTGCATATATTTGAAATACCTTGTTTATTATGTCTACATGGAAAGCTTAGGGTATATGTGGATTCTAGACACTTTGGAGTAACTCTTGTGGTCCTGGTACATAAAAGGCCCATATGTCTAGAGTCGAGGAGCCAAAATATGTGCACTGCATATGCACATGAATCATGTTTACCTTATGTATAAAATGAAAGACAGGTGTATATGGTGGTGGTGGTTGGATGAAAAGAGCTGGATTTTTGGATGAATGAACTTGTAATTCATAAATACCAAAGAATATGCATTTAAAGTTCCAATCTAGGTAAATTCCCATTCAAATTTCAGGAGCCAACTGTTACGGCTTCAAATCGTTTGCTATTATGAAACAATTGCTTTAAATTGTATACAAGCTGTAAATAAAATTATCTTAATAAATCATTTCCTTTATTCATAAAAAAAAAAAATGCACATTGTTTTTATTGCAGTCAACATGAAAATCAGTTATTACAGATATGGCCAGAGATGATTGAGGTAGCCTCTCATAAAAATCTAATGAAATTGAATACCAGCGTAGGAATAAAGGATGCCCAGTTCTGTCATTTTCGCTAACAGGAAATTGTGAACCAGAGAAATGAAATTACGCTTCCAAGGTCTCACGGCTCCTTGTCTCTCCTACGATGAATGATTCCTATTTCTTGATATGCTCCAAGCGCTCAGTCAGGTATTCTAGCTAACATAGCACTAAGTCTTGGCAGATGGCTTTTTTTTTTTTTTAGTAGTGCAGCATGAGGAAAAAAGTTACTCTCATCGAGGCTAACGTTAGTGCATCTAATCCTTCAGACTTTTACTTTATTGACTTCTCACTCATGTGACTCCCCCACATAGAATCTGTGGACTTTGTTTCTCCTTTCTGCGTGCTGTGCCTTTCCTGACCTCCTTTGTTTCTAATACAGGGAGAGCTGGGAAAATAGGCCACCTGTGGGACCTCCTTGCCTTTTCTGTACTGCCCTTTTCCCCATTAGTTTTGTATCTCCCCCCTGCAGAGCCACTCTTCTTTGGAGCCCCTCCTTTGGCCTGACTTTCCTGTCCCCACGTGGGCCATCCCCAGCATTTAAGACTGCCATCATGTCTCAGTATTTGCCCTGCAGCCTCCTTTGCTTCCAAAGGTGTCCACTACAGGAGCCTACCAAATATCTTTGGGCTACATTTGATCACACTTTGTAGAGACAGACTTTCCTATTTCATTTCTTCATCTACAGAGTCACGCTGCTTATCTAGACAATAATGAACCAAATTGGGAATAATGAAGCCAGTAATATTTTTATCAGGTTTACCAAGCTACCATCACATAGCTACTAAGTGAAGGAGATACAGTTGCAATCTAAGTTTTCTGCTTTCACTAAAAATATATTGCCTATGGACTGCACTACTACCATGTGTATACACGTATGGACACATAATTTTTGTCAAGTCATTTAACATATGGATAACTGTTAATATGCTAAAGGGAAAAGTTTGGAATCACAGGTTCCCCCCTTCGTATTATAACAATGGCATTTGGAGAAAACTTGCCATTAATTTTTTTTTTTTTTTGACTCAGAGAAATGTCATCTATGGGTGGCATTTCAGATGAAAAGTGTTGGAGTGACTTGTGGAGGACATATTTTTATTCGGGTTGGCTCTTGCAGTGGCCTCCAGTCTTCCTGGGTAGGCAGCTGCCTAGCGTACCTGTATGGAGGAATGCCTCTGACTGTGAACGTAGTCATGCTCCCAGCCTCTCCAACAACTTTACCTCAGAAGGGACACAGCCAGGGGAGGTAAACACAGCCATAAAAGTAGGAAGCAGAGTGACTTAAAATAGTCTCAGATATTCTGTGTAAACAAAGCTTCATGTGGCCAAGGGAGAAAATGTGAATGTGACAAATAACTCTAGAGGCTCTTAGCTCTTGATTTTTGAATATTCCTATTAAAGCCCCTGATAGTCTCACCATGACAGAATTCTCGAATGGTGCTCAAGAGGCAGCCAACTCCACGGTGTGCAGAGTACATGCGTTCCAGCCTTCTCCGGGGCATGTGGCCTCTGCTGCTTTCCTTCATTGGAGTTCTCCTACGGGACCCATCATAACACAGTCACAGGCAAGCCGCTGATGTCACTGAGTGAATGGTTTAGTGTAGCTCCAGGAGGCTAGTGCCTGTCTGTCTGTTATTTCCAGAGCCCAGCCTTGTACACAGCACATAGTAGGTGATCAGTAAATAATTGTTACATGAACAAATGCTTAAGCATTTAGTGACAGGAGATTCCTTTTAGATCAGGGTTCTCTAAAACCCAGTCTGCATTGTAAACTGAGACAAACAAACACCAAAACACCCTGCTAATTTGGGAAAGTAGAAATGGAAAATTGGGTAATGAAGGAGTGAGGATCAATAATAGGTAGCTGGTAACTTACAAATGGATGGAGAGAGAATAAATAGCCAACTTTGCTCCCTCCCTCCCTCCCACCCACCTTCCTTCCTTCCCTCTTCCTTCCCTCTTTCCTCCCTCCCTCCCACGTTCCCTCCCTCCCACTTTCCCTCCCATTTCCCTCCCTCTCTCCCACTTTCCCTCCCTCTCTCCCACTTTCCCTCCCTCTCACTCACTTTCCCTCCCTCTCACCCACTTTCCCTCCCTCTCTCCCACTTTCCCTCCCTCTCTCCCACCTTCCCTCCCTCCCACCTTCCCTCCCTCCCTCCCACCTTCCCTCCCTCCCACCTTGCCTCCCTCCCACTTTCCCTTCCTCCCTCCCACCTTCCTTCCTTCCTCCTCTAGTATGGATATCTGAGTGTCTTCAGCATGTAGGGTGCTATAAGAGGGACTGCAAGGGAAACAGAGGTGATTGCTATAGCAGGTATAGGCCCAAAGATGGTTGAGCCAGGGGGGTAATAAAACAAAATGATGTATAACTATAATTCAAGATAATCTACTATGTTTCTTTCTAAGAGATGTGCCCAAGTATGGTGCACGTTCAGGAAAGGGTCAGAGCACATGTACTCTTGAGTGATTATGGGCAATTTGCCAAAAAAGGTATGCTATAAATTGGACTTCAAAGGAGTTAACGTTAGTGTGGAGAAGACAGAACATTCCCAGTAGAGGGGAGATTAAGAAAAAGATATTGTAAGCAGGAGAAAATGACACATGGTTAGGGCAGAACCAATGTTCTAGTTTCTGCAGAGAATGAGGACTGTAATTCGGAATGTAGGCTGGAGCCCCAAGTCAGAAGCCCAAATCAGAGCCCCGGGTCAGAGCCCTGGGTCAGAGCCCGGCAGGCTGCAGTGGGTGGAATGGGATTTAGTGAATATAAGGAAAAACAGAACGTTATGACCTGCTTTCATTTATGCTTTAAGAAGAAGGGGAGAAAAATTGAGAGACTGTATCCCCAGGATACTTTTGATTCCAAGTTTTGTGAATTACCTGTCTTTATTCCAATTTTCATCATATTGAATCCCTGTCCTTAAGTAGCCATCATTGGCACTTTTCATTTTCTTTTTACTTTGCTCTTCTCTAAGACTAAAAACCACTATTACCAGCGCTAGATAAATGCAGAGGCCAGAGTTAAAACTTAGCTTTTAGACAAAATTGAAAAGCAGAAGGTAAAATTCTATGATGGGGCAGATCCATTCCAGCCATCGTTGTTTGGAAGTAGGAGAAAGTTACCACCCATCCTAGCGAAAATGCTACGGCTTGTGTGTAACTGCAGCATACACAGTGAGATTGTTTAAAGTTTATTTCTTGGGAAGCGGCTGTGGCTCAATCAGTAGGGCTCCCGTTTACCATATGGGAGGCCCCGGGTTCGGTTCCCGGGGCCTCTTGGTGAAGGCAAGCCCGCCCGCGCGGCGTGGTTAGCTGACCCAGCGAGCACAAGCAGCAAGGGGGGGATAAATGAATAAATAAATAAAATCTTTAAAAAAAAAAAAATAAATAAAAAAATAAAGTTTATTTCTTTACAGTGATGGAAACAGAAGCGTGACCCTAAAGTGGCAATTCGTTTGGGAGGAAGGGGAAGTTGGAGAAGGCAACTGGGGAGAAAAAAAGAAAGGTTTTATGTAATATAATACCAAAGTGAAAAAATAAATTCCAAAAAGATTTTATTTTATGATCATATGGAGGAAGATTATTGCTTCAGAGTAGAATATACCTTCAATAATAAGATAAGATTTATTCTTAGCAAGTGTGAACTCTTTTGTTAACTAACAATAGTAATAATTTTGAATTATAGATGTAAATCAGAAAATGAGCCTCCTAGTAATAAAAATACCCTCATTTTTGCTTAGTTTAAATTCTTTCCCTTATCAAATATTTTATCTACACTTCCAATACATGGAAGAAAAAGAAACCAACAAGATTCCCCCGCCCCCCATATTTCATCTGATCACTCCATATTGGAAGTTCTAGTAAGTTGGGAAATGGCCAAACATTGAAGATAAAATGAAAACGCCATTTACTTTGTGTAAATATATTATGTACACGATCATTAGGAATCAGCTAAAAGAACAAGTCAAGTAGTCCAGTGGTTGTCAAAACTCATTCACTTAGCCCTGAGGATTCTGATTCAGTGGTGAAGTAGCGCATAGGAATTTGTACCTTCAAAAACTTTTAAGTCAGTAGTAACACCAAGGTGAATCTTGGGAGGGCTTCAGGAGAGCCCTCTCAGTCTCTGTCAGTATCCCTTTCCATCCACTCCCCATACTTTATTATGGACGTGGGATGCTTACTCAGTACTCTCCAAGTGCTCCACCAACTTAGCTTCAAGTTCCAAGTTTGAAGCTCCTTCCAACCACAATGGCACAAGCTAAGCCATCTTATGCTGAAATTCTGGCAGTGCCAAATCTCACATGATTATTGTGCAGCAAGTGTGGCTTATGCTCACCCTTGGTAACCATTGACCTACCATCCTGTTAAATTAGCGGGCTTGCTCTTTCCAAAATACATTTTAGTCAACTCCTTCATGTGAGGACCTCTCTATCATAAGCATTGTGCTTAAAATGGGCTGAGGATGCTAAAGACAGTCCTTGCCTTCAAAAGCTCAAGGACTACTTGGAAAGAGACATGTTAGATTGGATTCCTTGGAAACAGACTCTGAGATGGAGAACTGCATGCAGCAAGTTTAACTGGCTTCTGAGGCAGAGGGAGAAGCTCAACTGCAATAAGTTTGCAACTGAGGCCTCAGCAGATCCTATGGGAAGTTCTGGAACTTTGTTAGTCCTTCAGAGTTGTCCCAAATTGAGTCAAGGGGCTGCATCTTTGTATTCCCACATCAGACAGTCAGTCACTGGCCGGGAGCTGCCTTGTGAGAGAGGTCATAACCTTGGGCAGCTGCAGTGTGGAACCTGTGTCAGCTCAGGATGGGTATGTAGGCCATGAAGAGGGAAACGGAAGGTATTTGGAAGTGCCAACAAAGCCATATTATTCCCTTGCCTCTTGACACATGCTGCCATAATATTTTTGGAAGTCACTTAGGAAATACTGTGAAATCTTAACCATTAGCTTAAAGGAGGTAAAGATAAATTCAATAATATTGAGTACAAGGTCTTGCTATATGTAGTTCTGTTTCAGAGAATGTGATTTCATGAGGAATATAGCTGAATCCATATTATAATTACTCTTGCTACAGGTTACCAGGCCACCAGTATCCAATCAGCTTCTCCTATGTGCCCTGGACTTCCAAAGGGGGAGAAGAGGGGGTGAAAATATATTCTTGGAGAGTTTACGTAGGGCTTGTTTTCCTTCTGTGGCTCATGTGCATGAGTCCAAGGATAAGTGGAGGAGACCGAGGTCACGGAAGGGGAAAGGAAATGGAGCAGAGTAGAGTGGGGCCAAGTTCTCTGAACCACCAGGGTTTAACTCCAGGGAGAATGAGATGGTGGTTTGAGTTGTATGGGACCAGACTATGGACAGATAATGAAAGCCAGCAGAAGGCTCAGCCTTGATGAACTAAGTAGTCGTGCAGTGAGTTGAAGGTAGATTTACTGCTACAGCCCAGCCAGGGAAAGCAGTGTTTCAATAGCATTAACCAATTTGTGATTTGGATTGGGACTGGGGACTAATTTTGACTATGATGATTTGGAAATCATAGAAATAATATATCCTGGAATTCAATTTTTATTGAAAGAAAGAGTTTCATATAATATTTTTACTTTCTACTATGTGGAAATAGTAATTTCCTTCTTTAATGCAAGGGAAGCACCATTACTTTAGATTTTAAAATGCTTTCTTCAGCCCTAGTGTGGTGATGGGGACACCTTCTATTTATTTTCCTGTAAAGATATTCAATCAAGTTGATTACATTGAGACCTAATTTTGCCAGTAAAATTTAAAAGTAGTGGCTGTGTCTAAGTGGGCAACCATTCATTATATCATAGAAGATTTGAATAGGAATGAACTCAGTACACGCCCTTGCAAATACATAAAATCTCTCTACTACAACTCAAATAATTATCCATTAACTGATGTTTACGTTAATAAACAACCTCTTCGACTATTTTTTCCCCTCACTTGAACTGACATTTGACTAGATGGTTAACTCAATTCAGTTCAACAAATACTCCCAGATTATCTGCCTACTCCATGCTCAATGCAAGCTGTAGCTAGAATGAGCAATTCACTCATTGCCAAAGCAATTAAGGATGCAGATTGCTAAGTATTTTAAAAGATTTGTCCTAAAAAAAAAAGTTACCACCACCACCACCACCAGGCTTGCTCAAAAACATTTGATCCATTCCTTCTCTACCCCTGGCGTGTCTTTTGGAATTAAAAACAAAAAGCGGGAGGGGGGGCGGGCGGGTGGATGTGGCTCAGATGGTTGGGCATCCATCTCCTATATGGAGGGAACTGGGTTCGATCCCCGGGACCTCCCAGTAAAAAAAAAAAAAAAAAAAAAAAAAAAACAGAAAAAGAAAAAAGTTTATGGCATTTTTTTTTAAAACCAAGAATTCAGTGACGATGGTACTCCTTTTCCATTATAATAATCCTCACATGTTTGCGGATGTATAGGTCTTATTTTTTTAAGCATAAATTATTAAGTTTATTGAGATTTCCACATCTCTGTGTAGTCACAGATTTTTTTTTTTCCATTAAGTATAACTTCACGGCTCCAGGCTCACATATTGTTTGTTTTTACTGATTGCATCACACTCTGTGCACAGCACACTTTTCCTTGTATCCTCATAGTCTTACGACAGGCAATTTTAGCCCCGTCACACAGTGTCACATCCCTTACAGCAAGTCAGTCCTGTTCTTTTAAATTTCCTGCCCAAGAGCAATGTAGGTGGTCTGGGAGATGAGGGACGACTGTTGGAACAGACAGGGCATTGGAAACTATTTAAACCTCATCTATATTTGCAAGTTAAAAAAATTGCTCTTTCCTGTTTTCCAAGGCTAAAATTAATTTTAATTTCTTAAGATTGTAATCAGAGAAGGTGTGGGTTATTACTCTAAGTATCTTCCTTGGACTCTCCCAATTTCCTTAAGTCAAAGATTCAAATCCTGATAGATGTAAACTCATCTTTTATTAGTTTTGGAACTTCTGCTAGCCCAATCTTACCAGTGTTAATGTTAGTTTTAATATGGCTATGGCTATGACTATGAATACAAAAGAATAAAAAGAACACATGTTATAAAAGCTCATCATGTAGCTTTAGTCCAGTTTTCAGAACCAGAAAGATATTGGGGAAACTGAGAGTTTGCTTTAACTTCACTAGAATCATTACTTCAGTCACAGATGTTAACTAGTCCTGGTTATAATAATTAAGCATTCCAAGAAAGAAGTAAAGCACCCAAAATGTGTATTTATATATAGGCAAATTTACTTTTTGAGACTCTCAAAAGGTAACTGGAAATTATTTTAAGGACTATCTCCTAGAAAACGTGTTTGTGTGATACTGGTTCTAATTTTGTTAGGAATATTGGAGTGTGGGTAAGGAAGGACAATTTGCAAAATACGTTATATTCTAACCCATCATCACCATTCCTGTCGTCGTCATCATCATTAAAAAACTGACCTTAATTAGGAAATTGTTTATTATACAACCATAAAAGAGATATATAGGCCAGGACACTGACCATTGTCTGGAATCCATTTAAACAAAAGACTGTATGACTTCTGGCAATACTGTGAGGGATATGGATTTCGCCTGTGACATCCTTCTGCCTTCAGTTTAAGGGACTCTCTACTTCTCTTGACCCCCAAGTGCTAATGAAATTCCTTTGATTTCTGAATGCTCAGAGTTCCCCACCATGGAGAAGACTGTTTTCCTAAGAGAATTGTATGCTCTCAAACCACCATATGTTCATGTCTTTTTCTCATCAAACTTACCATTTGATTGTTCACTTATACGAATGTAAGCCTGAGAGGGTGGGACCTCCTCTGTATGTCTCACCATGTATCGTTGGTGCCAGGAGAGTGCCTGGCTCGTAGTACCACTCACTAATAAGGAAGGGAGGGATGGAGGGAGAATTTCCTAAGATTTCCTAGTCTCAGCCAGATTATAGGAAAAAGGGGAGCTTGACTAAACAATATACTAAGCTGAGCTTCATAGCTATACAGTGTTTGCATTGTAAAGGTATTGTTTACAATGCAATGTTATTTGTGTAGGAAAGGTAGTGTTTATTCCATCCCTCAGGTCAGAGCACTAGTCCATCATGTGCTCTAAATGGCCAGGTCAGTTGATAAAATGTCTGGAATGCCAAACTGAGAGCTTAGAACCTTGTAGCCTAAGGTTTTGGTTACATCAATGTTGCAGAAAATAATGCTTTAGCGCCATTAATCTGACAATAATGTTTAAGGTGAGCAAAGGAGAAATAAACTGGGGCCTATAAAGTTTTTAAAATTATAAGGTTATAAAACTCCACATGTGTTTTAGCTTCTTAATTTTTCTCCCCATGGGTTTTTTCCCTACATGTAAGTGTCCATTAAAAGAAGCTTTTAAAAATCCATTGACTTTTCATTTTTACTGTCCTTCCTAGTATTAATATATCCTCTTGTAATTGTGGACCACATCACAGTGTACTAGAATTGACATATATATGGATCAAGGCAAGCATGAGTTCCAGTTTTGGCTTTAACATTTACTAGCTGTGTAACCTTAGTCAGGTTACTTAGTGCATCAGGGCTTTGGTTTCCAGATATCTAAAGAGAAATGAATGCCTACCTTGAGGATTATTGAAAAGAATAAAAATCGTATTTATAAAGCATAGGGACTGTGCCTTATAAATAGTCGCTACACAATGAATGGCAATCCTTATGATTGGGATTTTCGAACATATGCAATCTTTTAAAAATATGGCAGTTAAGAACCTTCCTTTTTTCTCACTAAACCCAATGGTCACTATTCTGTCCTCATATTACTTGACCTGTCAGCAGCATTTGCACAATGGATCATTCCTTCTCTTTGGTACTTTTTCTTCACTTGGCTCTCAGGATGCTATACACTCTTGGTTTAACTTCTACTTTCTACTTTCAGTTTCCTTTGCTGGCTCTTTCCTTCTCTCTACCTCATACCCGAATGCCCCAGGGTTGAGCCCTTGGTTGTCTTCTCAGTCTACTCTCACCCCTTTAGTGATTTTATCTACTTGCATGTCTATAAATACCATTTCTGCCATCATCTCCTAAATTTATATCTCCACCTTGGTCTCTCTCTCTTGAACTCCAAACACAGACATCCAGCTCCTTATTTGACATTGCCACCTACTTGACCATTTGTTACTTACCTTGTCCAAAGTTAAACTTCTATTCTCCCTCTCAAACCTACTCTACTCATAGTTTACCCCATCTCAGTTGATGTCAAATTAACCCTTTTAGTTTTTCAGGCCCCAAAAACTGTGGAATCATCCATAAATCCATCCATGCATCCATCCATCCATGCATCCATCCATTACTATTCTCCCTCTCTCACACACCATATCCTATCTGTCATAAAGCCATGCTGTTACTATCTTCACACATATCCAGAATTCAACCACTTCTCACCACCTCTACTGCTATCACCTTTGTTGGTGCCACCAGCACCTCTTTCCTAAATTATTGCATTAGCCTCCAGAATAACCCTCTGCCTCTGTTATTGCCCTCTTCAATCTGCTCTCAATATAGCAACTACAGTTGTCCTTTGGAAATGGAAGTCAAGTCATGTCACTCTACTACTCAAAGCTCTACAAAGGGTGCAAATTTTACTCAGAGTAAAAGCCAAATACTTATAATGGCCTAGAGATATTGGTTTGCATCATTTCTTTGATTTCATTTCCCCTACTCATCTAGCCTTTTCTTACTTCTTCATTTCTCTTCCACCTCAACTTGCTATTCTTTGAACATGATAGTAAATTGCTGCCTTGGGACATTTCCCTTGGCTATTGCCTTTACCTGGAGTGCTATTTCCCCAGAAATCTCATGGCTACCTTACTCACTGCCATCTGTTCTGGATTCCATGCCATCTTCTTCATGAAGCTCACCCTGACCGTTCCCATTTAAATTGCAAAACACCCACCTACGTGCTCCCCTCCTTACCCAGTTCTACTTTTTAATTCTTTTAGGTGCTTCCTACCTGCTAACATTTTTCATAAGTTACTCATTTATTATATTTATTGGTGATTGCTGGAGTTTTAATTCCATAAGAGCAAGGATCTTTGTCCATTTAGTTCACTGAGGTATCCAAAGCACAATCCTATTTTATTGGGATCATCCAGTAAAAGAAAATTATATCCAAATATTCAGCAATAGTTGACAGCACACATATGTCAGTGAAATAAATTGACACTGTTCTTTTTACTTTATACCAATTAAACTTCATAGAATTAAAAAACATTAGTGGCAATAAAACATTCTCTAATATGGGCAAGTTTTAATGTATCACAATAGGATGATTTGCAAGATTACTGAGAAATCCCTAGGAGCTAAGAGACCTGACTTTGACTATATTCCCACTATGCATTTTAATGAATAACCAATTTTCTTTCTTTTTTTTTTTTAGATTCCAATGACAGTTTGGATTGTTCACCATATTTAACATTTTTGGTTGTTTTCCACGCTTTATAAATAGAAAAAAAAATCAAAGTAATAATTGTAATGAGGTATTCTTGTGTGTATCACAATTGTAGGTTTTAGTGCATGGAATTCAATGGAAAATAAATGCTTTATGTTTCCATCTTTATTTGTGGAAACACTTAAAAATAGTTATAACTGGAAGCCTTTTGTAAGTCAAAACAAAAAGTATTGTTTCTTAATATTGAATAGATGTTCTCATTTTGTCTCTTGCCCAATCATTGGTTGCCCATTCTAATGAAATACATTCATTCTTCTATATTTCATTCATATGGCTCAGTCTTTTCCAGAACCTTTACAAATGTTTTACTGCACACCAAGCCTTGTGTAATTAAAGGAGATGACAGAATGTGCCCATAGTTAATTCTGTGGTTCTCTGAGTATAGCTGTAGACTCTACCATTAAGTCCGGGGTGAATGATAAGCTGATACATATGTTTTCTTCTTCCATGAAAAATATTTTTAAAATGTTGACTCTGGAATTCACTAAAGAGATAATTTGTGAATAAATATTTTGCCATTTTTGTTTAGTCTCTCACTCTCTTTGGTGTTCATCATACAAGTCTTATTTCCTTTCTCCAAGCTGGAAACGTTCAGATATCCACCTCTTATCACTAAAGTTTGTTATTTTTTCTGCCACCAGAGAAAGGGTGAGAAATGGACGAAAGAGGGGAAAAAAAGAAGAATGGCAAATGTCACATCATTGCCTGGCTGCTACATTAGTTCTAAATGTTGTAAGTTTTCTTCTAACTATTTTAGAAAGAACCACTTTTTCCCCCAGCATTTTTATTGCTGCTCATGCCTGCTTCACTTTGTTACTCCTCTGCTGGCTGTGGGTGGATGGAGTTTGACTCTTTCAGAATAGTTACTGGTGGGTGGGTTCAAGAATCTCTAGTGGGTTGAGAAAAAAGCCATGTTTATATAGAAAGTGATCCTTCTATTAAAATCCCAAGAGTGAGTAAGATTTAATAGCTATGTTCACCACGCACATAGCAGAGTCCATCTGTACAGAAATCAAAGGTAGCTAAAGAGAATTCCATGGGGACTTTGGACTCCTCTGCAGGGTTTGAGAGCACAGGTTCTCGTCTGCAAAATTTGGCTCTTACTTGGTTGAACAAGGTTTCTCTCCTGAGGGCAGGATGATGGGCCTGGATGCCTCCATTCTTTACAAGTACACAATGCTATGAATCTGTCAAGACATAGCACTGCTGCTGCAGCAGATCAGAGTACACAGCTTTAGGGCCTTGCGTGTATTGCTGACTCCAGATATAACATGTTTGCAGGTTGGCTTGTAAATCGTGAGTAGCGAAGGTAAGGTAATCACGTGATCTCCTTAGATGCCAAGTGAGTGCATTCTCTTCTGTGACTTAAAGCTCAGTTCTTTTATATATTGAAATATATATATATTCAATATAGAGCTGGTGGGGACCAGTGATGCTGTGCAAACATGGAAAGCACCATTAAATTTAGAGAACCCTTTCGGTACAGCCAGACCACTGGAAATTCCAGGCCTCCCAAAAGAGGGAAGATTTTAGCTTGTTGGTCTTGAAAGACCACTTCGTGTAACATGATACTTAGATTATAATAAATTCTAAATAGATAGATTCTCAGTTTCTGTCATTTCTGTACCTAGGGATGTGCCTTACCTTAATCTTTACCATTTACGTCAATCTTCAAATATTGAATAGTCATTGCTCTTCATGACCCACTTTGTGAAAACATTGCTACTGTCAAGACATGAGATTTGGGTAGCTACAAAATAGGTATAGCTGAATCATAACGTTTGTAAGCAGAGTCCTAGTAGTCAAATTACATATATTGTTTTGTAAGTATCTTTCAAAAAGGCTACATACTAGGGCAACTAAAGGTCTAAATGATTTGAGATAGAAAGCCCATTTTATAAGAACATTTTACTTTGATTTTATTGGCAAGTTTTGAGACCAGAATTTAAAATGCCCAAAAATGGACATAATTTGGATGTGCATTTTAATGAAGTAAGTAGAGAAAATGCTAAATGATTTGGAAAAAAAGATTTTTAGCACGATGTAACTTCTATACGTGGTGATTTTTCCTGTTCTTTAAAACCGAAATAAATTTATATGTAACGGACAGTACTGAATTTGGACTGACATTAAGATGTGACTGTTTTAAAGATGTGACATATTTTAATTTGAAATTTTGAATCTAATATAAAATGCAAATTGCAATAGTCCTTAATGTAGAAAGAGGGAAAAATGTAGTGATTGAGTTTGGGGAAATTGTAACTTGGGCAGCTTTAGCCAGCTGCAATGATGAACAAGGCTTCCTTTATCATTGCTTCAAGAAAAGCTATTGAGTGGCTAGGACAAAGTAGCTGCTTGAATACGGGAATAGCCGATATCCCTTTGAGAGGCTTATTTGATTATACATTTTCCCTTTATCCTCTTGTTTCTTTCTAACTCTCCAAGTTCCACAAAAAGTCCCCTAGATCACTGTTGTTTTTATCCTTGGTGTTTTGACCCAGAGGTGATACTATTGACAACTACTATTATCTATGTAAAATAATCTCTGTTAATCTTTATCAATCTGATCCTGTTGTTCCTTTGCTTAAAAACCTCCTACAAGTCCTTGGTGCTCACAGGATTAATTGTAAAAATGTTAAATGACTTCTTTTCAGCTTCATTTTTCACTCTGGCCAAAGGTACCTCTAAGCATGCATGTTCTTTTGCAATTCTGGACACACACACACACACACACACACACGCCTGCACACCTCTCCAGTGTATGCCTCCCATGAATTTCTGCCCAGGAAACTCTTACTCATCCTTCAATACCCATCTCAAATGTCACTTCCTCTGTTAAGTCTTCCCTGACTTCTCTGGTAGAGTATACTATCCAATACCCCTCCAGTTGCACCTCCCCATCAGAGTACATATTTCTGCTAACGCACTTATTTTACTCTAATTATTTAGTTCAACTCTCTCTTTTCCCTGTTAGAATGGAAGCTTCATGAGCCTCGAGATGCTATCTTGTTCATCTCTGAAAAAATTAGGCCAGAGTACAGTACCTGGTATAATAGGTCCCAGTGAATCATTGCTAATTGATTGACTGAATGAATGGATCTTCACTTGTGGATTTTGCACAACCTACAGTTGTGTGTGCCAACTCAATGTGCAGAGTTGGAAGCTGTTTGCAGCTCTGCCAGTCACTTTTATGGTCTGCCAGCACATTCTTGGTTGTTGTACATTCCCCACTGATAGGATATTTCCCAACAGTACTTGGCTTGATTACAGTGTTCAAAATTGTTTTTTCAACATGCCTTTTTTTTTTTTTTTTTTTTTTTGCATACTCAACTTCATTCTCTCACTTCCCGTACAGCATGCTGCTGGGGCATCCTGTTGTTACCCATTCCCCTCGTGTGCCTTGCCCATTCGAGTTACTCTGTGACGAGAAAGGCTGGGAGACTGGCCAGTTTCCAGCATCTTATTGCTGGTGATCCTGTATTACTGTAGACGTTTGAGTGGTGAACCTGGGCATGCTGCCACAGCTAGCCGCGAAGGTGAATACATTCCAGTGCCAATAAGAACTAAGGCATGGAAGTAAATCCATGCAGAATTGACTTTGTCAGTGCTTTCTAGTAAAGGAGGAGATTATACATGCAAGTGCATTGGTAGCAGTGGGCAGTATTTTGTTACTTGTAGTTCTAGATGAAAGAACACCAATATTCTTCACCTTAATTGCTGTTTTAGCAAGAAGCTGATGTTAATGGAAAATACGGTACAACTGTTGGATTTGTTGCTGTGCTCAGCTGAGGGGTGGAGAATTGAATGGTCTACAGCCCTATAGGTCAGTGCTTCTCAAACTTGAATTGCATTTGGACCACCAGGGGATTTTGATCCAGTGGGTCTGGGTGGGTGAAGCCGAGTTTCTGCATTTCTACCAAGCTCCCAAGTGACACCATGATGTCCATATTGTTGGTCTGATTCCCTCACATTGAGTAGCAAGGATGTAGAGAAGGAGTGAACTCTTCAGAAAGCAAAAAAAAAAAAAATCCAAGGAATATAAAACATAGTGATTTTGGTGGTGAATGAAAATTGTGGTTAATAGAATAAATATAAGAATGTTCTTCTTTTAGACAAAGAAGATATTATAGCAATTCTGAGGGACAACAATAGGGGGTATGGGATTTTCCCTTTTGTTTTTGTTTGTTTGTTTGTTTTAGTTAGGCCAGTAAAAAGAATTTATTTGGGAAATGGGGGAAAGAACAGAGCTTGCTGAGAAATGGGAAAGAAAGATGGAAATACACACCAAGACTTGGTGCAGGTGCCTCTAGGCAGAGAGAGCAGGGATTTTCCCTTTTGGAGTAATGAAAACATTCCAAAATTGACTGAGGTGATGACAGCACAACTCTGGGATTAAAATGAGAGCCACTGAGTGTGCACATTGAATGGCTTATACAAAACATGGGGCTGTATAACACAGATAATCCAGTGGTTGGAAGAAGGACAAATGAGAGGACGTTCTCTCATGAACTATACCAAATATATAAAACTAATAATCAGGTGGATTGGGGGAAAATACACCAAGTGTAAGTTATGGGCTCTAGTTAGCAGTAATACTCTGATGATGCTCTTACATAGTTCGTAACAAATGTTTCACAACAGTGCAAAGTGTTGGTGGTGGGGTGATGTACAGGAACCCTGTATGATGATATGCACATTTGTTTTGTAAGGTCACAACTTTTACTATACACTTATTGTTTATGTTTGTTCATATATGAGTGGTATACTTCAATAAAATTTACTTTAAAAAGAACAAGCCGGCTAATGGGCATACCCTGTATATCTTGGGTGCCTCAACAATGCCACAGGACAAAAGAGCATGCCTAACATGAAATAAATCGGTTCCCCCATCACCACTTCTTGTTAATGCAGATTGTTACTGATTGTGGAAGTATTCATATCTGAGTTAGTGTTCTCCTTTAAGTAGGGCTCATTTAAGTTCTTTGTGGAGAAGGGAAAATGTTGGTCTCCCCACCAAATCTTTGATTAACAAAATTTAGTACATTAAAATACCAAAAAAAAAAAAAAAAAATCACTCTCTTTGAGGTTTGAACTTCTTAGCAGCGGAGGAAGTGAAGTTTAGTTGCCAATGGCTTAGGGGTATGATGCATTTCCATCAAGTCTTTTTTTTTTTCATGCAACCCTGGCAGAGCAGTAGTAGCGATATTGTTTATTGAGTTCTTGCTATATGTGGGATGCAGTGTATTAGGTGTTGGAGGTACAAAGAGGCATGAAACATAATCTCTTCCCTAAGGAAGTTTATAATTTAATCCATTAAAGGATTAGTTCTTTGAGGGCAAGGGTGTTTCTTATTTGTCTTTGTTCCCCAAAGTACACACTTAGTCACTGTTTTTTAATTAAAATGTTGCTAAGACACTAACATAAAGAAAATACATTATATTTTAAAGCTAAATCATGACACAGATTTCAACATGGCTAGTAGAGTTACAAGTGACAATTGCATGCCACCTCCAGTCTGTGAATCACAGCACCCTCATCCTGCTTTCAACGCAAAATGTGGCCTTGTGCTAAAAGTGGTATTAACGTTAGCAATACTCTGCTTGTTAAACCACAAAGGGCATTCCAGAGTTTTAATTCCGTTTCTATGTATAAAATTATAATAGGCTTTGGATAGTCACTAAATTTGGCCTTGAAGCCAAACTCCTCATAGGAGAGAGGAGAAAGGGGAACAGAGAAGTGTGTAACATGAGGTAGACTGTGGTAAGGGCCAGGAAAGAGAAACAGTGTAGAGGTTGGTAAACAGTAGCCTGGTGGCCCAAATCTGGCCCACTACCTGTTTTTGTAAATAAAGTTTTATTGGAAACCCAGCCATGCTCATCCTTTGGGTACTGTCTATCACTGCTTCCATGCTCCAACGGCAGAGCTGAAGAGTTGCAATGGAGGCTGTTTGACTCACAAAGCCTAAAATCTGCCCCTGTAAGAAAAAGTTTCCTGACCTCTTAGAGTCTAATAAGAGTAGGCTCACTTCTAATATTTGTGGGGTGTAGGGCAAGAGATCAAAAAGTGACCTTCTAGCATTCCTAGCTCTCTCCTGCACTGCAAGGTCCGTAACGTACATCCCACTCATGTCCAAGTTTCATCCATCTTCCCCACAACCTGGCCTCACATACACCTGTACTTGACCTAACTGCAAGTGTAGGGGTGCACACACAGGCACTGTGGGGTCAGCCCTCAGGAAGTCAACCCGGGGAAGAGGACTTAGTTGTTGGTCTAGGACCTGTTGGGCAGGAAATTTTAAGTTTGGGAGCACCAGACGGTGTCTGGAAGGAGGGGCACAAGGGCTTTGGGCATGTGCATCTCCTTGGTTCCCCCAGACTCCTTGCCCTGTGGGCAGGGGCATGGCAGGATCAGGGCTAGAGTGGGGTCTTCTAGATGAGAGGCAGGGAGGAGCCTCTCTGCCTTAATCTACGGGTGATACTGCTAAGGAGTCCCATTTAAATTGAAAGCTGGGCAAGGGGAATAGTAGGAGACCTGGGCTTTGATGGTTGTGGCACTTTTTGTACATCAATGGTGAAGAGAGGTATTCCAAGGAGATATGAGAAAGCTCCAAGGATTAGTAGGGAATGGCTGGAGAATTTGGAGACATTTTGCCTATGAAAATACATACTATCTTGTTTTTAGCTTCTTAGCAATCCCTTGTGGTCAGTGTGGAAATTTTCTCTACAAAGGGGGAGAAATTGAACCACATATTAGTTAAAATCAGAATCAGGAAACCTGAATGCTTATTTGAATGCCAATACCATCAACTACACTTTGGGCAAATCACCTAACATTTCAACCTGTGTGTTTGGACGATCTGGTTGTTCTAGTCTAGATTCCTGATTCTTAACTGTGTGGAGGACGTCACAGTTAACCATAGGAATTTGCTGTGTGCTTTAGATGTGTTGGGGTAGGAGTTGGGAGAGAAGGGAAAGAAGAACCAGCTGCAAGTTGCAAACCAGGGCTCTGTCTAGATAACGACTCTGGTTGCTTTTGTTTTAAGATTAGACTTAAGCAAAGTGACATAGTTAATTAGTGGCAGAGTGGGAATTAGAAAATAGTCCCCATGACCTTGGACCCTGTGTTGCTTGCCCTCTACACCAGGTACTATAATCGGCAGCATGACACCAGATATGTTCCAAAAATCTATTTTACCAGTGGGAAATAGATGTATTAGACCAGTGGTTTTCAAACGTTGATGAAAATAATAAGCCCCTGGTGAGCTATATAAAATGCAGACCCCTCAGCCAAATGACAGTGACTCTAATTCTGAGAGTCTGTGTGGGGTATGAGAATCTGCATTTAAAAAGCACCAGCGGAAATTTGGGTAAAGGTGGTCCTTGGGACTCACTTTGAAAAGCAGTGGATTAGAATGTGATTTCTTTCCTTTTGGATGATAGCCCTGCTGAAGTACCTCTAGTATGTGAAAGACCTGAGATAATTTGTCCAGGGGTCGCGACTGCCTTGTGCTAACCCACCCACAGTCTCTTGCTATGGACTTGTCTATGGAGTGCCCAAATATGAGATTGGAGCTGGAGAATCACCTCTGGCCACAGAACAAAAGGCAGTTTTCTGACCTTCTCTGATTTTATTATTGCCATACGCTAACTCGCTGAGCTAACCAGCCATTTCTGCTGGAACTCACCATGGAGACAGATTAATTTTAACTCTGAGAGAACATGGGCTTTTCAACACAAGTTAAATATAGGCTGGCACAGAACATTACAGAAGTATTAGGTCCTCAGAAATTTTCTTTAGCTCCCAAACTTTGAGCTGGTACTAACATATGCTCCTCAGGCTCTATCCTGTTCGTTTTCACCTTTTCCTCTTCCCTCTGACCACTGAACTAGAGAAGGCAGGAATTCGCTTGCAGGAAATAAAGAGGTCATCTATGAGCAACTCTCCTAAAAGATCACATTGAAAGTTAATGGAAAGAATAGGCCATATATCTTAGCGTCTTATATAGACCCTAAGCTTTTGTACCTGTTGTTTATGTTTTCTGGGATAAAAATACTTATCTTAAAGAAATAGCAAATAAATTGTGAAATCAATTTCCACAAAACTAATGCTCTGAGATTTGACTGAGGGAAAAAATTTGGACATAAATATTCTGCATAGTTCCTTCTGTAATCATTTTTATTTTTCCTGGAACTAAAGAGAATATGCACACATACAAACAACTTCTCCTTTTAGCAAAGATGTCCTTAAGATGTACACAATTTAAATGTTGATGAAACCTTTTCAAATAGAGTAGTTAAAATGATACTTTATTCTTACGTTGTAAGACAGCTAGTTGGCATTAATAATTTTTTGCACTTATTAGAATACGGATTTTTTTTTTAAAAAAGGGTAAAGATTTGCAATAGTGAAATAGTGCCATATAAAAGTGGGTTCGACAACAGCATTGGGGAAATAGAAATGTAAAATGCTAGTGGCAATGAGCCACATATGACCCATATGGCAATCTGCATTAGTGTTTCAAAAATACTAATTAATTAGTATTAAATTACTAATACTAATAAACCTGAGGTAAGATAGAAATGTATAGCCTTTGGAATATTGGGCTCCTTAAGCAACATTACGATACCTCAGTAGTTCAGGGTGAGGCCTGGAGGCCATTGCTTGAGTTTACATCCCAGCTCTGTGACCTTGAGCACCTTACAGAAACTTGTCTGTTTTCTCACCTAAAAAATGAGGGAAACTACTCATAGGGTTGATATGAAGATTAAAAGAGAGCATGCATAACCATGCTTAAAGCTAGGATTTATGAAATAGTATGGGGATGAAGGGGAGGAAGTCAGCATTGGTGTACTGTTTTGGGCTGAGGAGAAGACAGGTTGGTGGTCCGTGGCCAATTCCAACCATATAGTGTGTAGGTAATCCTAACAATAGTTCGATCGGTTTTATTACTGAATAGTATTTCATTGTATGGATATACCACAGCTTTTCAATCCATTCACCTGTTGGTGGGCATTTGAGTTGTTTAGGGTTTTTTTGGCTATTACAAATAAGCTACTATGAACATTTGAAAGCTAAAGAGAATGTGGAAAATGTTAATATTTGGTGGATTTAGGTGGTGAGTAGGTAGGTTCATTGTATTATCCTTGCAACTTTCCTGTATATTTAGAATTTTTTCAAAATAAAAAATTATTTAAAAAAGGTCATACATGTAAAGGCCTTAGTACGGTATAGTGTACAGTAAGTGGTTAATAAATGTTAGGTATTAGCAATATTTTAACCATAGTTTCCTAATTTTCTAAGAACTAGTTGTTAAAGGCTGTATTCCTTTAATTGAATGATCATATTTCCATTGTGCATATGCATTCATTTGCTAAAGTTAATTAATAAAAAATAAGTGTTACTGCATTTTTGAAAGCCCTATAAATAATAAACATGCTTCCAAGTTCTCAACAGAATGATAAAAGTCATCAACAGGCCCTTGCCCTGCTGAGTTTCCCTGTGAAGCCAACAGCTTAGCCATTCTCTCAAAGGCCACAGAAGCTTGAAGGTCAAAGACACTGTCGGTGTAGGGGTCACCTCCACAGTTAACTCTTAAATGAGCCACCTAGATGTATGACTAGGTCCTTTTCTGTGAGGTATGAGACATCTTCTACGTTTGAAATCTTGGCAGTATGATAAAGGTAATAATCACAGCCAGTAATCATACCCAGATCTGCTAAATTAAAGGCAGAAAGGAGAGTTACACAAACATCAACTCTTAGTCCAAGAAACTTGACTGGGAGGCCTCAGCCAGGTCCCTTCTTCCACTAGCCTTCAAACTGGATTGCACCTAAAATAGTTCAAAAGTTTAAATTATTACTACTACTATTATTATTATTAATTCTGAGTTCAAGGTCATATTTATTAATCAGTGGTCTTTTATTGGTTTAAATATTTCTGCAAATGGAACTCCTGAGTATATATTTTTTCCCAATCCCTTGATTTTACTCTTTGAGGAAAAAAAAAAAAAGTATTCTCAGGGGATTTGGCAGATTCACAAATGGAGATGGTTAATATCAGCATGTCGGATGGAAACAAATCAGAAGCACCACCGACTCTCAGAGAGATTACATTCATGGTTTTCTTAGTGTCTGTTAAGCCTATCATTTTGTCTAAAATGAAATTAAAAGGGTCTGATCAGATGCCCACCTCACAGCCTCTATTGGTTACCACCTCGATTTTCTTGTAGGTGTTAACAAATTGATGATTTCTTCCTGGATCTTTTCCGGATCAAAGCAACCTGCCTGATTTGTCATTTCCTAGAATTTCCATTCAAAATCCTCATGTTTTCTATTTGTAGTAAAGACATTTTTCTATTTGTCGTTGAGCATTTTTCATAGCCCCTCAATCATTCATCACTTTAAAACAACATCTCACTTTAATTGGAATGGATTTCAATACAAATTAATTTATACCAGGGGTTCTTAACAGGGGTCAATGAGCTTGAATTTAAATTAAAAACAAACATTATTCTTTTGGGGATGTGTTGGTGCAGGTATGATATGTTTATTAAATAATACACGGTATAGTGTGGGCTTAGTAAGGGGTCCGTGGTTTTCACCTGACTGGCAAAGGGGTCCATGGGACAAAAAAGGTTAAGAACCCCTGATTTGTACAATTGCAGTAAGAAGAAGAGATTTGTAACTAGATCCACAATGGAAGACTATTAATGAAAATGCATAGAAAGTGAAAGAATATATAACCACATTGATCATGGGGAAGTACTCATTAATTGTGAAACTTTACATTTTCTTTTCTTTGCTCGGATTAAAATTGGCATTGCTTTCCTCCCAGGTGATGTCAAGAGATGCTTCAAAAAGCTTTAAAACTTTCAGTAATTTAAAAATTACCGAGGGAATTAAAAACAAAAAATAAGACTAAGAACTTTGAAGGAGAAGGCAGTGGAAAAGAAAACTGAGAATAGGAGCAAAAGGAAAAACAGAAGGGGACTGGACAAAAAGGTAACATCCTCACGTGGTACAGTGGCTGATTCATCTGTAGTCTCCTTTCATAAAATCTTATGTGGATTTGGAAGTACATCCCAAACTACCAACTTGTCACCCCTCTCCCACCCCTAATACTAGGTCATAAACTCCTTTATGGCAAGAGACATCTGTTATCTGTAGTTACCTCCTAAATTCTGTTTATAAAAGGAATATATGATGATTCTGCTAATATTTTTATTCTTGAACTATTTCAGCTCTGCCATATATTATGAATATGTACTTATCTTTAAAATGAGAATAACAATAGTACTGACATCAAAGACTTGCTTTGAGAATTAAAAGTTAATCTAAGTAAAATGTCTAGGATAGAGGTTAGCACATAGAAAGTATTCAATAAAGGGTAGTTGTCATCGTTGATAGAGCTCGTTCAATGGCATCAGACATGGGCTCACTGTCAAATTGAACCTAGGAAATATAAATGACTATATATGCAGGGCCTTTTCTTTGTTTTAAAATAGTTATAGAAATGAGCTAATATTTTGAAATTTCATATGCTCATAGATTCAAGGAATTTGCATGGGAAAGAGGGGTGAAATTATCTTTCTGTTCTGCTCTTGAAATTTTGCAAAGCATTTAAACAGCAGTTTCAAAAACAGGCAAGTGGGTTATCCTCAGGTTTATCACTTCTCTATACCCATCCCTGTATCACTAGCCTTTTTTTTATCCCATTCAATCATCCAGTCGACTTGGGAGGCTACTTAAATGATGTTAGATTAAAAAGTGTTTTATGTCAGCCTCCCATGTCTTTGAAATCTCCAGTTTTCTGAAATTTACAGGGATAGGTGAGCACTTCATGCCAATACTCCAGGAATAGATATCTTTTTCCCCCCACACCTGTCTCTTCTAGTATATGATTCTATTTATCTCTTTGAGACATTTCAGTGGCATAGTTTCTGCAAACATGATTTTATCGGGACTTTTCTTTATGCCTGAGACTTGAAAGTGAATTTCTTTGGGGGTAGTTACATCTTACTTGTTCAAGGTGTGAAACATATAACAGTATCTGATTTTTCCCATGCTATACTGATACACAATGATTCTAAATTGAAGTAATACAGTACTGTTGCCTCCAACCTTTCTCCTGAATAGTAGATGGATGAGAATTGAATATTTGGGTTAGGTGAATATACACCACGCATGGCTTACTAAAGTAACCCTATTTTCAATGTATTATAGTGCAATCATATCTATTTTAACAATAAAAGCTCTTAGGAGACTCACAGTATAGGGAAGTTATCTTTATAGGAGTGACTCTTATTGCAGGACTCCAGCATGACTTCATTTTAATTGAACTTTGTGGTTATTTGGATAAAACGGTTTTCTAATTTGATTGGACCGAATGAATATTTGATCAAAGGCAAATTTCATTTTCAGCAGTATTTTGCAAAATTACCAGGGAAACTTAATTGTAAGATTATTTTCATAAACCCTTTTTTTTTATTTCATGTTCTGCTATTCTAAAGTTAATTTTTCAATTTTTTATTAACAGAGTATTTGGAAGCCAGATTCTGTTTTAAGCCACTAAAAGGCCCTGTGGGTGGCCTCCAATGGGGGGAACCTCCCTGTTTCTGAGGATAGTTTGAGATAATGTGGGTGGCGAAGGGGAGAGGACTTACAGTGTGTGGAGTCACAGACTCAGCAAGAATATAACCCTGCTGGCTGCACCTTCTTTTCCCCATAGGGTATCCCAGCAAAGCAAGAAGGGGTGAAGTGGCTGAGAAGGGCCAGTGCCAGTGGTATGTACTCCAGAATCTCCCCAAAGAAGTCTGCAGGTCCATATGTAGCTCTTGTTCTACACTTCAGAGACTCAATAGTCAATTTTACTCACTAAGATAAAGATTTCATTTATCTGATTTTAACAGATGCAATAAAAGTTATTTTAATTAATCTTTACCATATGGCTCTTTTATCCTTTATATAATTTCATGCATTTTAAATTTTATTTTCAAAAACGGTGGTGATAAATAGAGAACATGATGTAAAATGTCAACTCTCCTCCCTTTTGAAGAGGCTAAAGTATAAAGGTAGTCAGTTCGTCCATCTGTAAAATTGTTCAACTGAGTTCTGCCACATAAATACCAATAGCTGGGAAGCGGCTGTGGCTCAATCAGTAGGGCTCCCGTTTACCATATGGGAGGCTTCGGGTTCGGTTCCCGGGGCCTCCTGGTGAAGGCAAGCCCGCCCGCACGGCGTGGTTGGCTGACCCAGCGAGCACAAGCAGCAAGGGGGGGATAAATGAATAAATAAATAAAATCTTTAAAAAATAAAAAAAAAATAAAAAAATAAATACCAATAGCTGAGAGTGTCATGTAGTATTTACAGAATAATTCTGACTGTATAATATTGCTTCTCTTCATATGATTTATGCATAATTTACAATAAGACTACCATGTTGAGGTAAATAGAGTTTAACATTTTTGAATTGTTCTTTGTAGTAGTTACCTGGGTTTCCAAGTTAACTTAGTCTTTATTTACTAACTGTGTCTCCATCATCTAAGTTTCTTTTCACATTTTAGTAGATGATATAATCTAGTCCTGCATTTATATACCAATGCATGTTCCTTGGAAGATTAGTTTTATGAGATGTTTGGGGAAAAATGAAAAAGGGTCTTTGATAAAATGACTTTGGAAAATGCTGCATTTTTATCTCCTACTTAGATATTTGCAATGGGCATAAACATAATTAAAGGTTCTGAGAACTCCTGCATTTGAAAAGAAAACCAGTGAAGAGTTTATAATGCAGTGTTTCCTTGATGTATTTGACCATGGGTCACTCTTTGTCCATAATGCCTCATGATATCCCACTGAATTTGAAAAATGCTTACTTAGGTATCCAACATGATTGTATAAACTCAAATTTGCCTATATATTTCTACTGAAATGAATCTAAGTATGTAAATTAAGGTTTGCACTAAATATTGTTTTCTTTTTTTTTTTTTTTTTTTACCGGGAGGTCCCGGGGATAGAACCCGGGTCCCTCCATATGGGAGACGGATGCCCAACCAGTTGAGCCACATCCAACCCCTCTATGTTTTCTTAAATATCACTTCACTTGCCATTCCATGCCACCCTCTCACTTGGGAGCACATCTCATTATCATCCCCACCACCACCACCTTAGCATTACCAGACAGCCTTTGTCTCTGGAATCCTGGCTTCTTTCCAAAGAACAGGCCCACATCTCCAGTTTTCTTCACTTGTGCCTCACCTCAGGCCCCTCATTTCAAAGTTGATCTTTTTCTCTTCTGAGGAGATGGTGAAGAGGAGCTGGAACATGATGAGCTCCGTGGATTTCAAGTCCATTGGAATTACTGCTTTTCTGAGCCACGTTGTCTTTCCCTTCAAACCTACATTCTATTTCTCTTACCCTAGGCTTTGATGGCTCGTCTAGCCCAAATCTTGAATTATGCATTTCCCCTTTCCTTTTGTTCAGAGAAGTCTTAGTCCTCCAATGTTCCAAGTAGGTGAGAGGGAAGCTATCCATTCCATCGTTCTAATCTAAAGCAGAGGCTAAGCACAGCAAAATAAAAGTTAAATGTCCATATTGGGAAAGACTGAAAATATTCAGACCATTATATAATTAAGAAGGCATCACCTTCTTTTACCTTTTGCTTTTATATGATTTTATCCTGGGCCCTGCCTCTCTCTCTCATATCAGCTCATATAACTCTTGTGCTTGTCTATTACAGTCTACCACACAAACCTTTTATCTGCTTTTGCTCTACTTGTACCGTGTCTGCATTATCCCTGATCTTCATTCACACTGAAGCTTCATTGAAATACAAGGTCTCAGATTAAATGACACCTCCTTGTAGAGGTTTCCCTAAGTATCAGACTAAAGTATCCACCTAGTCCCTCAAATGTAACACCATTCTCTCTTAATTCTCTGCATAGCACCTATTATTATTTGATATTTTATTTTGTTTATTTATCTTTTATCCCAACAAGAATGGAAGTCCCATGAGAGCTGGGACATCATCTATCTTGTTCTCCATGGTTTCTCCAGTACCTAACAGAATGACAGGAAAATAGTATAGATCCCACAGATATTTGCTGAATGAATGAATGAATGAATATTTGACTTTCCAAATTTCCTTGTTTTCTTGGTTATTTCTTGAACTTTTTTTTTTTTTTTTTTTTTTTTACTGAAAGCTTCAGCCAACCTTGATTTGCCTTTTTCTGAATTGTTTTGACCTTTTCCCTCTGATCATTCTCATGCCCTGCTGTATAATGGCATACTTCTCTCTTTCCTACCTCTAATTCTATAATGCTTCTGAGACTCTGTGTTAATTTTTCATGTCTCTTTCTATATTTTACTACCTTGGAGACAGCAATCTTTCCTAGACTTAAAAGTACTACTTCTATAGTAACATCCTTTCTATATCTTTTTTTATGACACCTATAGCTTAATCTGATCACTCACTTCTCTGCTTTGCAGTTGCAGTGTTTTGCAAAAACTGCCAGCTAAACATTTACTTGTTTTCTTATTGTTCATCGTGTATTACTATTATATCCTTAAATACACATAAGGGCGTCTTCAGGGTAGGAGCCATGCCATACCCTCCTTTTATTTATTTATTTATTTATTTATTTTTTAATGGCACTAAGCTCATTTATTGAATTTGCATATTTCAAATGCTCAATAAATACATGCATGTCCATAGGTAGACAATGTATACTGAAAAACACAGCATCAGAATTAATGAAGGAGTCACTTATGTTATTTACTCATATTACTAGAATTAGGGGGGACGAGGAAGGTGGCAGATCCTCATACATTACCTCGTTATTTTAATGTGCTTTCTTTTGACAGGGTTGCTTCCTATTATTGTTTTTTTTTTTTAACCAATTAAGAGATTTACATATATATCTTTATAAAAGTACTATAAGAATACTAAGCAAAATTGAGACAATAAAGAGAAACAAAAATTACAAAATAGGGGTAAATTGTCTTAAATATTTTTCTGCATTTAATGCTCTGAAATTAGGATGTGTTACTTTGATGATCTACCAAAAAAACCATAATCTTCCTAACATTTTGCATATATTTTTCTGTTCTGGCCTTTTTTACAGCTCTAAAGTCATTTAAAATTATTGTTACCTAAGAAATTCATGTTTGTGGTAACAAATTCAAACAATACCAAACTGTACCAAATGAACAAAATGAAATGATGTTCCTTGGTTATATTAAATGTATAACACATTTAATTCCTCTAATCTACCAAGGTTTTATTAATGAATTGTGTTTTTTTAAAAAACACTAATAGAATCCAACAACAACGAAATACATTTCCCACTAAACGTTTATCTATGTTAAGAAATTCATTTATGCTTTTTATTAATCATCAGAAAAGGAATCCCATCAGCAAAAGTGGGTTATAGCTCTATCACAAAGTTTATAAAAAGAGACATACAATCTTTAAATTTTGGGGGACATTTTCAGTGAATTAATTGGGGGGGGGAGTAAAATGCTAGATACTATGTTATCAAGTGAATTGCTTCTATTCACAGTTGTGTTCTGTGAATTAATTCACCAACAAAACTCAATCGCTATGCAAAGACTTTTAAATAATAAAATCCCATTTGTGGTTGAAGATCAAATTAAAGAAAACTATGGGATATTAATTTATTTTTTCACATTTAACTTTCGACTTTGTCTCTCAGTTTCTTAAATATTAAATAGTTAAGTCAAGTTTTGAAAAAGCCTATCACTTTAATGTACAAAGATGTACTATCTCCCCAAAGCCAATATCTAGTGTGTAGTGTAGTGAGCTTATATATTATCATGGAGCATTAAGTACTCATGCCTAGGAAAAAATGGGATAAAAATGTTTTTTTTTTACTCCATGAAAAATGATAGAAAAACTAGTCATATATATCAGCTTATGTGTGTGTGTGTATGTGCATGTGTGTGTATTACCCTTTTGGATTTTGGGTTGTGGCCCTTATGCTAAACTTCTCCCCTGGGTTTCCTTATATGGGTCATGTCATAAAAATATCCATTTCAGGGCTAGTCAGGTCAGAATCTCTGTGAAAGCCGGTAGACTGTCTCTGCCTCCTTTGAATCTTTTGTCCTTATCAAATTATGATCTTTTTATTCGTGCTTCTTGTGCAGCTCAAGGAGAGAATTGTTATATTTGGATAAAGTTATAGATTGCATTGTATCAGCTACCAAACATGGGGAATTTGTCACAGTATTACATAATGGCCTAGCACTAGTTGGAAGTGGTTTTCAGTGAATCGATTCATAATTTTTACTCAGTGTGTCTCTTGCAGTAAGACAGACAGCAAGCATCAGGCTGGAAGCTAAAGCCTTCTCAAACAGTAGTGATATTTAAAATGTGGCTTTATTGTCTTCATACATTGCACCTTGCTGGTAGAAATGAGAATGAGTGAAAATGGGAAATTGGATTATTGGTTAAAGAACAGCTTTTTACCCTTTCCTTCATCTCTTTTTATCACAGAACTTGAAAAGTCTGGCTTTGGGGGCATATTCCCTTGTGTCTAAATGACATAGCAAGATGGCAATTGCCAAGTCCTTTGTTCAGATAATTCTGGAACAAATATCTATTTCATTGTCGTCAATCATTTACCAGTTGCTGGAATTATTTTACATATCCTTTAAGTTAAGTGGTACAAAACAAAACAAAACAAAACAAAACAAAAACAACCCACAAAAAACTTTGGGATTGCATTTTAGAAATTCTTCAGTGGCGGACATTTGATACTTCTTTCATTTATTGCTGTGATGTCCTGTTACCACAGAGCCACAGGCTTAAGCAGTTTCCCTCAACTTTGTAGGGGAAAAGTCATTTGAACCTCTTCTAGTCTCAAGGAAGAGTTTAGAAAATCGGATCAAAATTTTCAAGTGTGAACATCTCCGTGCTCCTCCTCCTTGCGTCTCTCCATCCTCAATGTTGTTCTCCTTGCGTGTTTTTTTAGCTAGTTGTGAATATTTTAGAGTGGGATTAAAGATCAAATGGTTCTCCGTCTTTTCTCTTCTAGTACCATACCTGAGACAAATGGGCAAAACTGACCCTGTAAACAACATGCACTATGGCAGGCTGGATTTCCAACTCTGCGTTTTATTTAACAAGCGGTGAAGACTCTCCCAAAATATACAGTGTCTCTTTATTTCCTCCAGCATAACCTTTGTCCTCTTTGTGTGTTTTCAGAACCTGCTGCAATTTGGCCAAACCTTCCTTAGACAAACTGTAAGTGGGACATGCTGACCCTTAAGTGATATCAATCCTCAGAACTCTCTCTCAACACCTCCCTATCCCACTACCCACAACTACCCTCCACACACACACACACACACACACATACACACCAACCAAGCTCAATTCATCTGCTGTGTCCTCTGGTTATACCCTTTTCTACCTATAGCCCATTTCTGTTCCCATCTTACCTAACCCTTTGTCAGCCTCCACATCAGGCCTCAAATCCTTTAGCCTCAACTGCATGGAACTTTTATCTATTTGCCCCTCAGTAATCTCTCCTTTATCTGAACTCTGAAACAGGTAATCGATAACAGAGCACAGAGTACTAAACTGTACGTTTGCCTTTATTATTTGTTTAGCTGTTTTGTATATGTTGGTTTTTCCTGCCTAATTCCTAGCCCCAGTGAATGTAACCAGTGTTTAGTTAGTATGTAGGTAAATACTGCTAGTATTTAAAGATTGATTTGTGCACATTTCACGTTTTCAAGCCTTTCTTTAGAATAATTAATTGCATCGCCATGAATGAAGTAAACTTCCTCAACCTGGCTGTGGAACATTGCATAGTATTTAGTTGGGCCATAAATAAATGGCCTGGATTACAGAGTGAGCTCGCCAGGAAGTCCTACTTTTAAAGGTGAGCAAGAAGCAGAGTGTCTACAAGGTAACCTGTTACTTGGATGATATCTCTGAGAATATGATATTAATGATGAAAAACAGTGGCCGGAGGAAAGACTTTTCCCTTCTCAATTGCAGCACTGCAACTAAGTGACTCCTGCTAGATCAAATAGACTATTTTGGGGATTCCTGCTCACCCATCTCCTCTGTGTTTTCAGAGCTGCTGTAGAGCTGTTAGAACAGTGAACTGATGCTTTTTGACTTGCCAAACAGTTGGAGCTTTCTATTTAAATAGTTATCCCTTAGAAGAGCTATATTAGGGAGCTCAAAGGAAAGGATTGAAGGGCCCACACAGAGTAGAGAGGCAGCAGATCAGCCACCTATTGGGCCCTTGTTCCTTGGAATGCTTCAAACTACATATTTGTAAGGCAGCCTGCCTCTCTGCTCACCAAACTGTATGCTCCTCACCTGCCCTTTTGTTTTTCGCAAACACACAGGGAGGGCGGCTCTCAGCTGCTTTCTAGGTTGTCTCTCTTTGGTTCCAGGTAAATGATACCACACAGCCGGGTGGGCAGAGACCCAGGCATCCTGCTGGCACCTGGGGGGTGTGGGCACAGGAAGAGATTCTTTAGGGATGAGGAGACCGAAGATCCAGACTTACTATGTGGTCATTTCCCAAGGGAGAAATATGTAAAACACTGGCAGACTAAGGAAGTCACCAGAATGTCTGTTTTTCACCAGGCATCTATAACAGATGCTTTCTTATGCCTTTCTTCAAAGAGTTCATTCACATTCCAGTTAGTCATGCTACCGGGTTTATCATTTTGACAATAAGGGCTTCAAATTTAGTTTATTTCGTTAAGATCACAACTCTATCAGGTAGAGAAATTGGGATTATTTCCCTAGCTTTTGAGCACATGAGAACTTTATTACATCCACAGAGAATGCTTTATGCTCTACCCTTGCTGCTATAATTTATTTTTCTTGTACCCAAGCCATTGGGAAACAGACCTACACCAAAGAAGATACAGGAAATATGAGTTAGTTAGGAGACTCATTATCCTGCCAGATAAAGGTCTCTTTCTAAATCTCATTGAAACTTGGCATTCAGAAATAGGCCAGAAAATGGTCCTAGCTATCCACACTGATAGCTCTTTCTGTATTACAGTTAAGCATCTCCTAGGAGGCAGCTAGTTCTGTGGTGGGCTGGCGTAGCTCGTACCGCTTCAATTTCTTTATTTTTATTATATGTGAACTCTAATAAACTATTTTAAACATAAAGAAAAGAGAAAAAAATAGGACAAAACCATCTCAACATCCAGATTGAACAGGTGTTAGTGTGTTGTCAAATCTCCTCCAGCTTTCCCTCTCCTTTTTAAAGCAAATGCATGTTAAAGACAAAGCTAATTCTTCTCTTTTCGCCCCCTCCCTTTGCAACTCTGTTTCGTATATAATTATTGAAAATAGGGTTTATAATCCTGTCAGGAGCTCACTTCTCTTTAACTCCAACTACCGTATCCTGACTTTCTTAGGTAATCTGCAAGGGGGGCAGTTCGGAAAAGTAGCACATTAATAGGTGTCAAACGTCAAACCTCCGCCTCATCTGGTATCACTGGTATGCAAATACTTCTCTCTTGGGAAGGATACCTGGGGTTACCTATTCAAGAGGCCAGGAATCTCTAGCGTAACTGTTCAAAGTGGGGTGAAGGCCACTTTTTTGTACTATCTGGAACTATATACAACTGTCATTCAGACCTCCGCCTTGTATTCTGAGCTGCCCTGATCAGTGATGATCATTCATTTTACTCCATACCTTTTCTTTTTTAGCACCCTGCCATTAATAACTTCACTGACTCTTCTGATCTCTTGGTTTGTGGATCTACGGAGTATTTTGATAAAATAAAGTAAGGTAGATTAAGAACAGGCTTAAGCTCACACTTTCGGCTATTCCTATTTTGAAACGGATGTTATATTCTCCCACTCCCCAGGATACACCATGTTCTCTAAGCTTTGTGTCTTCCCAAATCAAAATATCGAACAAAGGTGAAGAAGTGGAAGTTGGCAGCTGTGTGGTTTGCGTATCGAATTGTTCCCACATCAAAAGCTTTGTGAACTGTGCATCTTAAACAGTTCTCAATTCATGACTTCCTTTCACCAAATGGAGAAAGCAGGCAGAGCGGGTGAGGCAAATGTTAAAGAAAATGGCATTGACTGTTCAATCTAGTGTTAAAAATTAAAAAAAAAATTCAACTAAGGTAGGTTTAGGACTTATAATCTTAAGAGTTAAAAAGACCAGTTTTAAAGGACAAAATGGGAGGGTAGGGAGTAAATCCGCGATGACAAGGTTACCTAGATCTTCTTTGCTATTTAGTAATGGAGCTCTTCTGACGGATAGCGATTTAAACAGAAAGCTCTCGCTGCTTAGGAAGCTAAAACAGTAAGACACTGCTTTAACAGCTTTACAGAATCTGCCATTCTCATCCCGACTATGGTGCTAAGAAGTGAGCAGTAATCTCCGGGGTGGGAGCGTGGCCCGCAGTCACCGCCTATGTGCAGTCTGTGCTTTATTCACTTTCAGTTTCCATTTTCCTTAATCAATATTTACCAGGTGACAATCACAGCCTCAGTGGTTTCTATTTTCTTCCAAGTCTCTGTTGCTTTCAATCATTTCCCTGCCTCTAGTAATTTCAATGCTGACTCCTTTTTTTTTTTTTTTTCATGAAGAGCCACATTGATTGTGCCTAATTTCTAGGATCAGTTGCAAATGGGAAAAATTGGGATTTCTTATTGAATTTTGATGTTCAAAAATCCTCCAGCACGCTCCTACTTTATTGTATAGCATCGTTTCTTTGCTGCTCATTTAGGCAACACTCTTTCAGACAACTGTAATTTATAGGTTACCCACTGCTGCATAACAAACCAGCACAAAAACCTAGTGGATAAAACAATAAGCTCACCAGCCCAGGCAGTTCGGGTTCAGGTTAGGCTAAACTGATCACTGTGGGGCCTGATCATGTGTCTCTGGTCAGCTACTGGTTGGCTGGGGGTTGGTCGATCTAGAATGGTTTCCCTCATGTATTTGGGAGTTGGCTGGCTGTCAGCTGGGTCAGATGGCTCTCAATCCAGCAGGCTGCCCCAGGCTTGTTGTGCCGATGGTTGCAAGGTCCTGAGAGAGTAGAAACGAGCATGCAAGATCTTTTGAGACCAAGGCACAGAACTGGCAGATTGTGACTTCTGCTGCAATCTGTTGGCCAAAATCAATCACAAAGACCAGCCCGGATTCAAGGGGTGGGGAAATCAACTCTGCCTTTTCAGTGAGAAAAGCTGCAAGATCACCTTGCAAAGGGCGTGAATACAGGAAGGGTGGAGAATTGCGGGTGTTTTTTTTTTGTGTGTGTGTGTGTGTGTGTGTGTTTGCAATCTACTACATATACTTAAGCATCTCCCATGATATAGCTGTCTCAAGTAATTTTCTTCCTGGGAGCAGCTGTTGAGATGTACTGGGAATATTGATCCATCATACTTATGAAGGAAATTGCAACACATAAAGGATTATTTAGGCATCATAGGTATTCGTGAAAAAAAAAAAAAATGCTGAAGCCTTAATCAGATGAGCCCAAGTTCTTAAGTAAAGCATTTTTCCTGTCTCAAGAATCAACTGTAGTTTTGTTTTCATGAGATTAAAGCAATTCCAAGTCAAGTACATAAAACATCACTGCAATATAATGATTTTTTTAGTCTGTGGCACATGTGGACAAAGAAAGACACCTTGATGTAGAGCAAAGATCATGCATAGTCCTCTGAATTACATAGCTGTGCAAACATATCATTACGGTTGATGAGTTTGTTTTTTAAATAAACTTTAATTAAGTTACCCTTTAGCCTTGTAGTATCTTGTATTACCTGGTCTAAAAAAACCTTTAGCCTTTCCTTTTAAATCTTTTCTCTGCATCATTAAAGATTTTTGGAGGTCTTTGCTAGCCAGTTTTATCACTGATGCCATTTTATCCTAGAAAGGAGATCAGCAAAATAAACGTGAGTATTAAATAATTCTTATTCTCATTTTGCACAATCAAAATGCTTTACATGAGATTACTATATAGCAAGCACATTATATTTGAGAGAGAAGGCGATTTTGCCAATTCTGGCAATTTTGCCAGAATTCTTTCATAAAACAAATTTAGTGAGTGTGTGCCATGAACACATGGCTTATTATACACTGAACAGTACAATGCACAGGAGAGAAGTAGAGTCAATACTAGAGATAAGAGAAACGCATGCAAAGAGAATGCGCCCTGTTTCTTGACTTTGCTTTACATAGAAATATAAAGTTTTATGGCTTGAAGGGACTTAGAGATTTCCTAGTCTAGTTCTGCTTGAAACCTCCAATGATGGGAAACTCATTGTATCCAAAGAAGCCAAATCCATTTCTAAGTGGCTTATTGAGTTGTCATCACGGTAGGTTGTTTTTTTGTTTCTTTGTTTGTTTGTTTTTAATCAATTTTATTGAAACATATTAATAAAGCATACAGTTCATCCAAAGCGTACAATTAATGGTATTTGGTATAATCACATAGTTGTGTGTTCAACACTTCAATCATTATTAGAGCATTTTTGTAATTTCAATAATAATAGTAAAAAACAAACAAACAAGAAAATTCCTCACCTCTCAATCTTTCTATGCTTTGCCCAGTGTACAGAGCTGCCGTTTCTGGCTTTTCTCTCCTCGCGGGAGGTTGTTGAGCAAAGGCTGAGGGACTAAAGCCCACCCTCCTATGTCCCACAGTTCTCATCTTTGTGAAAGTCATGGTCTTTTTTTTTTTTTTTTAAATTAATTTATTTTTTATTGTGGGTAAAAATCAAAATTTTCACAATATCTACCACTATTTGTAAAATGATATATAAATATATATGCATATATGTGCATTTGCTTACAAAAATGTTATTTATATATATATAAATATATTTTAAGAGGTGCTTAGATTACCGAAAATATTACACGGAACCCCCTGGGATTCCCATGTTGCCCACCTCCCACACCTCCCACCACATCCCACACAAACATCTCCCACAAGTGTGGCCCACCACCCTCAAGGGACTTACACATCCTGGGGCCTTGCCACCAAGCATAGACCACAGTTCACACCGTAGACCACACTCTCTCCCACACAGTTCTGAGTGGTGTGTGCTGATTTAAAATGGCCTACATCCGTTGCCACAACGGCACTCAGGACAACCTCCAAATCCCAAAGAAG
Organism: Tolypeutes matacus; assembly: GCA_026826555.1. NCBI lineage: Eukaryota > Metazoa > Chordata > Mammalia > Cingulata > Chlamyphoridae > Tolypeutes > Tolypeutes matacus. The sequence continues at coordinate 1,310,277 of JAKSZT010054121.1, forward strand.
CCCCTGTATTTCAACTGCTCGTCCCCTCCCTGCCCCAATCAGGAAAAGTATGATATGTGCTAAAGCACACACTCACAAACACACACAACTCATCCTGGGGACACAGAGTAAGGTGAATTTATTATCTTGTTTTATGGCCTGAACTTGCTGATTATTCCAGTTGGTGGGATGGTGGAGGGGGAGGAGCTAAAGATGAGAGACACCATCAACTGAAATTGGTAATGCCTAATAATCAGGGTTACTGGGAGCACACCAGGATACTCTGTGAACCCACATTCATTTTCTGAGATCATAGTCCACCCCTGGCCCATTACAGAAACACCCCCTGGACCTCAAATGAGCCACCACCAAGATGCCCTTTAACTATAGACACAGAAGGATAAAGAGGGGCTTTAAATTGGCCAAAGTACTTCCTTTGCCATCATCCTAGCCAACTCCTGGCAGGTTTGCCCAGCATGGCGAAGTGTTGTTTTAACATTGCACATAAACCTTATTCTCCTCAGCAAATTGGCACATGTTTTCAGTTACCGGATCTGTCGAAAATTGATAGAACTCAGTTTGTTAATTTTACAGAAATTACTGTCATGGCAGGAAGCCTTACCAAGGAAGTTTTTAAAAACAATGACAATACTAGAAACTGGAGGAAAAAACTCATCAAAATATAATTCCAGGCATATTCTTCTATCTTCCCTTGCATTGCTGATTTGGAGTAAGTGATAGATCTGTTATTTTGTCTCATTTGTCCTCTTCTCTCTAATCTTGACTCTTATTTGTGTTTCCAATTTATTTAGCTTTCTTTCCAGATAGTATCTATGTCCTTGCCCCAACCCTAATTCATCCCACTCCCTTTATCATTTTCTTACTGGAGTAGATTTACAACAATTCATTCAGGGCACTTATGATCAGTTTCTTCCTAGGACTTATTTGATCATCTTCAAGAAGAAGATAATCATCAGAATCCTTAGAGCTGGCCTAATAAAACAAAAATAATTATGTAATCACAACCTGTGATAAGTGCTGAAGGGGAAAGGGTACTACAAGAGCATTTGTGTAACACGTTACAAAATCGCGGCACAGAGCTTGATAGGGTTCCATTTCCCTGTTCCTAACTTAGCCTTCTTTTCCCATTCTCCATCCTTTTCCAAGCCAGTTTCCCATTCATTCATGGCAACTGATCGATTCTAGGATCTCTAAGGGAGATCAAAATAATTCCTGATTGTTGTAGTTCATAATAGGCTGGAAGTAAAGGATTTCGTATCTATGTTGGGGCTTTATAACATCATTTATTAATGAAGGAAATTCCTAATCGAGCTGTATATAGAAATAGTATGTGGGGATCAGAGGTGAGTCTGTGAATTCATTCATTCACAAATGCTTGTAAAATGCCAGCTCTTTACTAATGGTGAAGGGCCAAACATATTCCCTCTTCTCATAGAGCTTACAGTCAAGTGGACAAGATAGGTGGTTTCTTAGCCTGAGTTGCCCCATAAGCAGGACTGAGCTAAGGGTTTTGATGCAGGTTTATTTGGGCAACAGGCGCCCAAGGATCAGGAGTAGGGGATGGGCAAGAGTGAGAGAAACAGAAGGAAGGAAGGGTGCATCGTTGAGTTGGCCACAGCTATCCATCCGGGACTGAATCCCATCGGGGGCCTCCACAGAAGCCATAGAGAATGTACCTTGGGCTCGTCCGCCACATATATCCACTAGCTCTGTCCCCCACGGATCACAAGCAACGCCTTTACCCATGCCTTGTTCTCTTCCTCCCACCTCCACTTTCTGGCATGGATCAGCCAGTTCCTGCAACCGTCCTACTAAGTGGTGGCAGAGAAAGCAATAAACAGTGCATCTGAGGAGAGGCACTCGCAGGCTATACCTGCAAGCAGCTGGTTGCTCCATCAACAGCTAGAGTAACAAGGTGAGCAGAGAAGATATGAGAAAGGATTCAAGCAGTGTCTGGCACAGAGTAAAGAAATCAATCAAACAAATAAATACATAATTGCAAACGGTGACAAGTCCGGAAGGGTAAAGGGTGCCACCAAAGCGTATGTACAACATATTCCAAATGTGGACACACACCACCTGTTTGCAGTGCTACTAAAGCGAAAGATTTTGAAGATGAAAACCAATTCTTCATTTTACTATTTAACTATCCTGCTCCTGGGAAGATATTAAATACATAAAACCTTGAGGCTTTTTGCTAAAGTAGATGATTTTCTAAAAATAAGAACGATTACCAAAGAATTTTAGACAAGGGACTTCTGACTGTCCTAGGTCTATTACCTCCCAAAATTACTATACTGGAGGCCTCATTGGGAGGCATAAATACTAGTGTGTTTTTTCAGTTAAGTGGCAAGACAAACAGTATAGGGTACAGAGCAAGAGCACGTGCTTGGAAGCCTCCAATTTAATATTGGCACCGCTTGTGAATTTAATCTCTCTGTGTCTTGGTTTCTTTATTTGTGAAATGGGAATCACGTTATTACTTATCTGCAAAGGGTGGAGGTGATGATTAAGTAAGGAAGCCAATATAAAGCTTTTTGAACAATGTCTGGCACTTGGTAAGACTCAATTAATTATTAGCATGTGTTACTGTTTTTTAATGAAAACCACTCTGTAGGGTTTTTTGACCTCAGGGACCCCTTTACAACTCTTTAAAATTATTGAGAACTCCAAAGAACTTCTGTTTATGTGGGTTACATCTATCAATATTTACTGTTTGGGACATTAAAAATGATAAATTTTAAAAATATTTATTCATTTGAAAATACCATAAATAACTCCCTTTACACAATTTTATGAAAATTGACTACATTTTCAAAGCAAAATCTACTTAGTGAAGTGTGGCATTGTTTTCTAATTTTGCAAGTCTCTTTAATGCCTGGTTTAATAGAAGCAGCTGGATTCTCATATTTGTGTCTATAATCAATTTGTTGTAACATCATATGGCGTATAACCTCTTGAAAACTGTACTGTACAGTTGTGAGAGAACGAGAGTAAAAAAGAAAACATGGTATTATTATTATGAAAATAGTATTAACCTTGCAGATCCTCTGAAATCTCTTGAGGACCACCAAGAGTCTCTGGACCACACTGTGAGAACCACTGTCCCCCAAATTAATAAGGTTCATCATTTTGGCAATCTACTTTTTAATGGTTCCCCAACTCTTTTTCTGCTGAATACCACATCTTGGTTTCTTTGTACTGATCATTTTAATAGTACATATTGACTGTTTTTCCATTTCTAGAGGAACATCAAACCATGGCAATTAGATGAGTTTCACTTGCAAGTTAAATTTAATAGCATTTTCCACTTTATACTTCTTCGTTGTCCACAACAAGGATGAACCTGAACTATTTGTGTAAAAATTGGGTGGGCAGTCCTTTGATGGACTGGTTCAAATCATGTGTTTTCTTGAATAGCCTTGATAGGTCTCAGTTGCTGCTGAAGAAATTCAGCCTATGAATATTATACTATCTTTTAAATGAGCTTCATCCTAATGTTCAAAAGGTTGGATGCCAACTGTAATTTATTTTTTATTTTTTATTTTTATTTTACCTGGAGGTCCCGGGGATTGAACCCAGGTCCCTCCATATGGCAGATGAACGCCCAGCCATTTGAGCCACATCCGCCCCCCAATTGTAATTTAAGACTACTGCATTAAGAACTTATCCTCCACTCATGTAAAACAGACCATTCATTTACTCTTTTGAAGGTTGTAATTTAATTTTTAATGAACAGCTTGAGCCAAGTTTTAATAGCTGGTGAAAAGTCCCAACATTTCATTGGTTTTACTGAAAATACTAAATATTTAAAGATCAAATTTATTAGGGAATTTTAGTTACAGGTTTTTTCTTTCTATATAGTGACATGTTAATTCCTCAAGGACAAAAATAACTCATATTTACTGTGTTTTATTTTCCCCAACTCCTACCAGGTTGGATTGCATGGAGTTGGTGCTCAATAAATTATTTTGGAATTCAACTTAAAAGAATATATATATATATATAATTTTATGGAAAATGTTCTACCATCATCTCAATCTTTATTATTCTTGGTCCTTCTGTTGTCCTATTTTTCTCTCACCTTTATCCTTTCCCTTTTTCCCTCTCATCACTTTGAACTCAGATTTTCTCTTGTCACTTTCTTTTCATCTTAATTGATTTATGTTCCCAATTTTTAATTATTTTTATTGTATTGTGGCTTTTTTACCTAATTGTATTCAGATGTTTTCAAATAACTGTTAGGAGACAATTCTTCATGTGCTTCTATGTTTCTGCATGTCTTGTGAGAAGAGGCGCTGACTCCCTTTTTCCAAACTATCTCCCGACTATCTTGGAAGATAAGAATAGTGTCTCAGTTTGGAGCAAAGAGCAGATATCCTTTTTGGCCATTATAAAATAATTGAGTGCCCTAAGATCAAGCTCCTCTCCTGTGATGCACCTCACTGCATGTATAGCTATCATCTGGCCCTCTTCATGGGAATTGGGACTCGGGGAACTGGCATAAAATATGGATACCGTGCCTACCATTTTTGCTTTGACTAATTAACCATTCTTTGTCTCTGACCCAGGATTCTCATATCTTCCATCAGCACCCATGACATTGTGGCAGGCTAGCTTGTTAGCTTGCAAGTAGGATAAACCTTCATGGTTCTTGACAATGATTTTGGATGCACGTTTTTGTTATACATAAACGTGGGTTGGAATCTACCAGTAAATCATATGGTTCACTTTAACCCAGGAGTTCTCAATCAGCAAGGGGTCCATGGAAAGATTTCAGGGGGTCCATGAGCTTGAACTGAAAACTCAACATTATTCTTGTGGGGACGTTAAATTATGGTGTGGGTGTGATATATTTATGAAATAATACACAGTACAGTGTGAACTTAGTAAAGGGTCTGTGGCTTTCACCTGACTGGCAAAGGGGTCTGTGGAACTAAAAAAGGTTAAGAACCCCTGCTCTAACCCCATAGCCATTTCATGCTTGTGTGTGTGTGTCTATTTGTGTGTGCACCCTGGAAGGCATAGCCATCACTCTTCTTTCTCTTAAATTATGATTGTTCTTGTTTTTCCTATCATGCAGGAAAATTTCCGTCACAGGTACAGTATTTTCTTATTGTCATCCTTCAAGAATCCTTTACTCTCCTCTCATTGCCAGATTGCATTATAAGGTTTGGAAGATGCCTTAAAAATAAAATAGAAAGTCTGTTATTTTTTAACATATATAGTATAATCAATGTATCCATATTCCTCCCAAATCTACAAAAGCATTAGCATGGCCATTCTTGCCCACCAAGTGATGCTCACCAGCCAGAGTTTGAATGTCAACTTCGCTTTCCTCTGTCAACGCGTTACCGCCATTTCTTTCTAAATTTACTTTCTCTACAAGACTTTTGTGAGTAATCCCAGTTTACTATAGTCATTAAGTACTTACCGTTTGATCAGTTCCATTAGTTACTCATATTTATTGAGTGCCTACTCTGTATTCCAGCCCTGGTGAGCAAACCAGCACAGACCCTGCCTACCAGCACAGCCGTGAGTATCTTGTAAATCATGTTAGCCTCGAGATGCTCTGTATTCGTTTGGATTTGAAGATATATCACTTTTGACATTTTTGTACATTGCCTCCCTGGTTGCATTGTAAATTCTTCTAAGGCAGGCAGCTGTGTCTTTTTTTCCTCAACTAACAATAGTCTGAACATATAAAGGGCTTTTCTCTTTCCTCAAGCAATGAAAGTAGGCAGGAGTAGGCATCCAGCAATGTAATGAGTCCATCGGGAACTCAGGAGTCCTCTGACTTTCTGCTCCACTATGATTCGTGTGTGGCTTTGGATCTTGTGATTGTAAGGTGGCCAAACCACCTCTGGGCGTCACAGCCATGTTCAAGGCAGGAATAAGGGATAAGGGAGAGGGCAAAGGGGAATTGTCAGAGGTCAAAACAAAATACTTTCCACCTGAGCCTTATCAACTTTAAACAGCTTTCCCAAAAGTGCTATATAACAATATTTGATCAGAACCAGGTCAATAACCGCCCGTAGCTGCAAGGAAGTCCGAGAAGGTGAATACATTGGGCTGAGCCGATGCCATTAAAGGAAATTGGAGTTTTGTTCTTAAGAAGGGGACAAAAGATATTGGTTAGAAATTAGCAGCGTTTGCCATACTGAGATACTCAACAGTAGGCTAGGAATACTTGAAGCCACAGAATAAATACAAAGCATCTACTTAGACCTTCCAATTTACCAGAAGATTTGAAGAAAATATATACCCTAAAACAAGCATGGATACTTACTCTACTCTAAACATGGGGTAGAATACTGATAGGGTATGGATGTTTAAGGTTAAAAATAGGAGACATAAAAAAGTCTAGGGGGGGACGGATGTGGCTCAAATGGTTGGGCGTCCGTTTCCCATATGGAGGGACTCAGGTTCGATCCCCGGGACCTCCCGATTAAAAAAAAAAAAAAAAAAAAAAAAAAGTCTAGGGGAGTGGATATAGCTCAGTGGTTGAGCGCCTGCTTCCCATGTACGAGGTCCTGAGTTCAATTCCTGGTACCTCCTGAAAAAAAAAGCCATAAAAAAGTCTCATCTACTATGCTCCCCCTCTTTCCTTGTTCCACAGCCATACTGGTCTCTTTTTTTTCCCTATTCTTGTGATAGCCCTTTTCACTCTCTGATTCCTCTGCCAGAAATGTTTTTCCCCTAAATATTAACATAGATTGGCAGAACTCAATTTTAAACTTTAAAAGAAGGTCCTCAGAGAGACCTTTCCTGCCCAACAGCTATAAAATGGCCTTCCATCACTCTCTGAACCATTATCCTCTAAAATTTTTAGTTTAGTATTTTTTTTTTTTAAGATTTTATTTATTTATTCATTTATCACCCCCCTGCTGCCCGTGCTCGCCGGGTCAGCCAACCACGCCGTGCGGGCGGGCCCGCCCCCACCAGGAGGCCCCGGGAACCGAACCCGGGGCCTCCCATATGGCAAACGGGAGCCCCACTGACTGAGCCACAGCCGCCTCCCTTTAGTTTAGTATTAAACTAAAATCTAGTTTAGTTTATCAAACACTCTCCACTCCCAAGAAAGTGTAAGCTCCACCAAAACAACTGAGGTTTGGTGCTGGTTGCCTCAGAAAGGGCTGATGGAGTACAAAGGTATGCCTGGAGGATGTTACATAGGGCACAAGCGGTGTCAACACCACGTTAGATCTTCAGTGGGAAATTTATAGCATGCTTGAAATTTAATATCTTGAATGTTTCTTTTTCCTTAGAACATCAAATCTAAGAATATCAAGTCAATAAGATATTAGATATTTTCAGAAAAAAAGCTACAAAGACTCTTCTGATTAAAAATCAACATAGAATTTGTTGAAAGAAACATTGGGTTTATTTCCTATTTTGGCTACGCAAATGTATTTTTGAACTCTTTTCAAGAATGTCAGATGATGAACAGTAGACAATTAAGATCATGGGTGTTTAGCTTGTGAAAACATTTTGATCAATGATTACTTTTGTAAAGCACAATCCGTAGCCTCTGTCTTCTCACCACACACCATTATTTCAGTGATCATCTCCCAAATCATATTTTTAAAAAAATGTACATTAAGACCATGTAAATTCCAGGAAAATATTTAGCCTAGGAGTTAATAGACAAGGTTCTTCTTGTATATACCTCAGAATAGTTTTCAAAACACAACTGTAAGATACTCCTATGTAAGTAGGGTATAAAATAACCCACCTCATGGCGGGGGAGAGGTTTCCATGTCAGCAATTTAATAATTCTTAATCAGTTAATTTTTCAAAATTCTTCCAGGGGAAATAGAATGTTTGGAGGAAAGAAGTTTTTACATCCTTTCACCCTTCATGACAGATTTTTTGGTGTATTTTGGGAAATTATATGCCAAGTCCAGAATTTGGGATCTGAAATAGGCTACAGAAGAAGATATGGATTAGTAGAGTTGGAATAAATCCTCTTGAGTCAGGGAATGGAGTAGTATAAGAACAGTGATCAAGTGCAATGAAAAAGAGTCCACCATCAACGTAATTCAAAATTGCCCTGGCTTCCCAAGTTACTTAAATGTTTCACTGCTCAAGTGAAATAACTGCCCTGTTATATCTCTATCTTCCCACATTACTTATTTCCTTGTTAGGTTCCCCGTAAGTCTATTGATTGCAAATTCACTGCCGAGGGAATAGATCTGCTAATGGACTTAATCCAAACACTTTGGACAAGACAAATATATGCCCAATGTTGTATTTGTGTTCTCAATTTCATTTCGGACCTATTGGATAATTAATACAGGGTAGGAAAATGACATTCCTGTGGAAGCCAACTGAAAACACTAATATATTTATATTATACGTTTAAGCATAGGACTAACCTGGGTATAGGCATATCATGCAGAAACCTAATATTTCATGGGACAGTTCCTCAGAGAAAATCCATGTGGTCTCAAATTCATGGGCAGGACTTAGAAAGTATTTCCATGAGTTACACTCACTAAAAAATGTGTTTATTTTATAGGCGTCTTTCAGCAACAGTGTGATTAAATCAACATTTTTTTTAGCTGGTATTAGCGCAGGGCAGGTGGAAAGAGCCTGGTTTTGGTGATCATATATAGACCGGCTTGAATATGATCTCTCATTACTGGCTTTGTGACCATAGACAAGTTACTTAAACATCTGGACCCTCGGATTCTTCCTTTGTAAAGTGAGGCCTTTCCTTAAGAACAGGAGTATGAGGCTTTGAAAGATAACATAAAACACTTTAACACATTGCCTGGTGTGTAAAAAGTGCTCATTATATATTAATTTTCTGTCCTCCTGGGAGCAACGGGTGATTTAGGGTTTGTAATTCAGTTGAGAAGAAATTTTAGAATTGTATGAAATGCAGCGTTATTTATATATTCATTCATTAGTCCCTTCATTATTACTGAGTGTGTTATTTGCATTATATAAGTGTAGTCATGGTATATATAATTTGAATTGAACTGGAAACAATATTCCTTTCACCAACGTTGCTTCCAAGTCAATTACCTGACCTGCAGCTAAGTTAGAAGCAATAGCATTTCTAGTAACTTTGAACTTTCTAAAGAAGTAACCCCTTTACTCTATGTTAATTTCCAAATAATCTGATCAACAGTTGAATTGACTCAGGACTGCTTAGTCACATTTATTCCTTAAGACAAAATAATTGTATCCGTCAGAGGTCAGGCCCAATTCAAGTTCTCTGTCTTAGGTTGGACCTTCTCAGAAGCAGATCCTAAACCAAAGTTTGCAGTTCAAGTGATTTTATTAAGGAAGTGCTTCCAGGAAATGCCAGTGAGGAAGCAGGAGAAGCAGAACAGGAAAGGGAAAGAAGTCAAGCAAGGGTTCAATTTCAGATGACTTTCCAGACTTGGCCTGATCCTACAGTGAGCTCTGGAGCATAACTTGTACCTCTGAGTTTGTCCTGTCTCAAGGTATAGGAACTGTCCTTTCGTAACCCAGGACCAGTCAGTTATTAGCTATAGGTTGCCCCAAGGAACGTAAACTCTCAGGAACTGCTGGTTCTAAATTAGGGCAAGACAGTGCCAGTACCCAAGGACAAGCCTCAGAAAACGATTGCAGCAGTGTGAGCCCTTATCCCAAAGCAAGTGCAAGTATGGGATGGTGCATAGCGCTGGTAAAGGAGGTGAAGGGGATTGGGGTAGATCACTAATTGTGTCAACTACACTCTTCATGGCACCCTGCATTTTCTGAATCAGGAGCATATAGGAGCATCCAAGCATTATTAATCCCCAGTAATGTTCATTGTTTTAATAAATGGGTGGTGCCCAGATATTGTAGGACTTGGCTGAATTGAATGTCGCATAGTATGAATAGACTATTTCATCTTACCTTAAGTGTTTCTCATCACAATGCACATATAAATAATAACAATTTTTATTTTTATAGTAGCTTCATGCATTAAACATGTAGGATGCGCCAAGCTATGTACTAGGCAGTTTATATACCTTACTGTCTTATCAAACCTCACAAGCCTCATTTTAGTTATGAGGAAACCGAGCCTCAGAAAACTTTTTAAAAGATCCTCTAGCTAGTAAATGGCTAAGCTAGAACTGGAGTCCTGGTGTAAACCTGACACCTTTGCTCCTTCAAAGAAGCAAAATTTTGCCCTTTAACGGAAGTAATGGAATCTGTGAGATGGTCGGAAGCAACCTGTATTAGTTATCCATTGCTGCATAACAAATTTTCCCAAAACTTAAACCAACAAGCATTTTACCCATCAGTATTCATCTATGGGTCAGAGATTTAGGAGCCACTTAGCTAGTTGGTTCTGGCTTGGTGTCTCTCATAATGTGGCTGACAAGTTGTTGGTAGGGTGACAGCCACCTGAAGGCTTGACTGAAGCAGAGGATCTGTTACCAATGTGGCTTACTTGCATCACCGGAAGATGAGTGCTGGCTATTGGTGGGAGGCCTTCGATTCTTGCCACATGGACCTCTCCATAGGGCTGCTTGAGTGTCCTCACGAAATGACAGTGTGTTTCCCACAGAGTGAGTGGTTCAACAGAGGGCAGGGTAGAAGTCACTGTGTCTTTTGTGACTTAGCTTTGTAAGTCACACACCATCACACACCTGCAATACCCCCTTGGTTACAAGATCTACCCTATTCAATGTGTGAGGAGACCATACAAGGTGATGAATACTAGGAAGTAAGGATTGCTGGGAACATTCTTGGAGGCTGCCTATCACACCACCATTTCTTTCTTGTTTAACCTAGCTGTGGCATTCCTGCTGTCTCCCCAAATTCCCAAAGGGAATTAATTAAAAGTAACAATAAGTTAAAAAAAAAATCTTCATCGCGCTGGTAAAAATGTAGATGTTACTGAATATTTAGAAAGCTCAATAAAAGGATTTATATCACATACCGCTCAATCAAAACCAAATTAAAATTTCCTTTACATCTGCCTGCTTTTCTTTCCCAAAGTCCCTCTCTTCAGTTGCAGGCTGTCTCGTTTCTCTTTATCTCTGTCCCACATAGTCTCTAAAATCTCTTCTGTCTTGCCAAATAATTAAGCTCTGGTGCTGAGCTTACAGACACACTCAGCAAAACAGAATCCAAGCTCATTTTCTTTAGGATGCAAGAATCTCAGCCCTACCATGGAAAGTGAAGGTCAAAATGGCTTATTGCTATTTACTCAACAAAAAAGGCCCATTTGCTGGGGTGGAAAGAAAAGGGCAAATACATTCTCCTGTTCAGAAATAAGATTTTCCTCCTAATTGTTTTCCACGTAGCATGCTCTTATGGTTTCCCAGTCCAGGTGAACAGTAATCCTTGAGTTTCTTGCTGATTAGCAGCTTTACCTATTTGAAGACATAGCTCTGTTTTCACCATTGAGTTTGTAGTGTCCTTTCATATCACAGAGCGCTTATTCATCTAGCCAATGTACTTTCTGGTTTAGAAATACTATCATGAGCTCTGTTTTTCAGTTCACTTGATTTTGGATGGTAGATGAAATCTTTACCCCTAAAGAACACAAGCAGTTAGGAGTGGATGCTATTTAAGGGCTCTAGCTTTGGCGTGCTCATTAATGCACACTCCATCCGGGGCCCTGCCCTCAGCAGAGATGGTTAACATGTTTGTTAACTGACTTTTATTGACTGAGGCTCCCCGGATGAGGGAAACACGGATTGCAGAGACTTGCCAGCCTGCCTGAGCCCTACTAATGACCTCGACTTGACTTTGATGCTCATCTCAATTATCTTAAACAGAAAGAACTCTGGTCAATTCCAAGGGAGATCATCATTGAAGTCTTGCTAAGTTCAAGGCATAATATACGTTTGTGGGCATTAAAAAATAGCTCTCAGTGAAGTCTTTGTTCTATAGTTGCTCATGCTTTATTTGGAGGAGACCAGCAAGTTATGACTATAGAATGGTGCCACCGATTTTGAGGGGATAGTTTGATTAAGCATATTTTGTGCTGCTTCATTTTCATACTCATCCATAAAATATGAAGTCTATTGGTTGTTAGTGATTAAAGGTTGAAAACAAGAAGGGGCCATTCTGAGCTTAAAATTGGAAGGGAAATTATGAATAAAGTTGGGAGGCAGAGAGGGGAGACTTTATTCCAAGGAGATTGCCAAAATAAGTCTGGATGTAACAGAGGGAGAGGTAAAAGGGAAGGCTGGAAAAGGAGGTTCCTCTGGAGTGTGGGGGGGTATTGAGTAGGAGGTCAAACTTTGGATTTTCTGCTGTAGGCAGCAAGGAGCCATTGGTGACCTTTTAGCTAAAGAGATATATAATAAAAATATTGCTTTTGGGGAGGTTAACCCCAGTCACCATGTGTAAGATATAGTAATGCAAGGAGAAACTGGAAGCAGGAAGAATAACTTGGAAAAATCTCAGAAACTTGGATTGAGAGAGATGAGTTGAGCCCATGAATATTCCAATGCAAATTAATGTTCTATTTTTCTCTTTGCAGTTCTTAACTTGGGACTTTATGCAATATGCTTTTCAAAATATGATAATGAGATTGATTTGTAGAATCACTGACTCCTACCTCACTGGTGTTTGTAAGGCTCATTCCGATATTTAATTAACTGTCTTTGTAAAGGCTGTAAAACTTTGAAACTCTGAAAATGACCTAAGTGAATGCATGTCATCTGTCTTAGTTTGCTAAATGCTGCCCAAGCAATATACCAGAAATGTATTGGCTTTTATAATGGGACTTTATTAGGTTCAAAGCTTACAGTTCTGAGGCTATGAAAGTGTCCAAATCAGGACATCATCAAGAGATGCTGCCTCACCAAGCTGCAGCTGTGGGCGATCAGGCACAGGTCGGCAGCATCTAAAGATGCCTTCTCTCACAGCTACAGCTGTGGGAGATCAAGCACATGGCAGGGTACAATGCTGGTCTATTCGTCTCTCCCCTCACCTCCGGGCCTGGTTTCTTCAGCCTCGAGCTGCTCCGTGGGCCTACCCTCTTGGGGAAGGGAGGGCTCTTTCCCTGCCTCTGTGCTTTGCTGATTCCAGGCAGCCTTCTTTCAGTGTCTCTGCCACTCTTTTCCTGTGTGTCTGCTGCTATTCGTCCTCCCTTTATAAAGGACTCCAGCAAGAGGGCCAAGACCCACCCTGGGTCCCACAGTTCAAAGTCCCCCAAATGAAGCCATCCAATCCAAAGGGTCCCACCCTCACAGGAATGGATTAGCCCTACAGACAGGATTTTCTGGGATCCACCCAGCTTCAAACAGTCACATCATCTGTGAGTGTATTATGCTTGAAATTACTATAAAAATGATTTTTTTAAAAAATTTTGCTCAGACACCACTAATATGAGTAAGAATCCTGCGTGTCAGTTACTTCTAGATATGTTAATACACTTGTATCATTTCACCACTAATATGTTGTTCCCGTGTTAATAATTTCAAATGATGGCACAATAACAGCACAAGACTTGCCCTCCCTAAAACAAATCCAGTTGAGGATTTTCAATACAGTGTTGTATTTTTTACCTTTCTAAAGAGCAGGGCAGTGGGGCGATTCTGAACATGTGCTTGCTGCATGTGATAAATTGGTGATTTTCTTCTCTGTGGGACAGAAATAAGTTAGATGGATATAAAGAGCAAATCCTACAAGTAATACTTTTAGAGTACTTCTTATTAGCAATTTCAACTTGTCTCTAGCACTATATGTATTCCCAACTGTTACTCCTTTCATTCCATAATTTTTATTCTCAGATCTTTCCATTTCATATCCCAAAAACATTTGCTCAAACATAAAAATAACATTTAGCTGCCTTTGCATGGCCCTTGTGAATTCCTCTCTCAATTCTCATTTCCCTTAGTTCCCCAGTAGCCTTGAAAAACACCCAAGGTAGGTGAATTCTAAACTGAATGCCTGGGACATCTTCACAGTAGCTTAATTCCAAATACCTATTTGATAGTTCCAATTGATATACTAGGTCCTTCAAATTTAACACCTCTAAAAAGGAATTCTTATTTATCTCTCCACTCTCAGACTTGATTCTCTCCCATCATCTTCACGTAATACATGGCACTAACATCATCCTGGTTCCCAGGTTAAAAATGATGATAATTTAAAAAATATCAATAAATAAGAATCTGGATATCATTCTTGATTATAGTTATTTCCTAAACGTCTACATCTTGTAAGTATAGAAGTTTCCAGAAAGTTCTAACTCCAAAAGATATCCCACTCTAGTCTTTCTTTCCTTTCCCACTGCCCCTACCTTAGTTTGCCCCATCTCTCTCTAGCACTCCTTCTGGAGTCTCCTTACTGCTCTCTGTTCTCCCTCTTGTCTGTTCTTTGATCCATTCTTTACAAAGCAGTGACTGTGGATTATCCAAAAGAGCACCAGTAAAACCTGTTGATCATGTGAATTTAAGTTTCTTGGTCCAGTTGCAGTAAGAGAGAACATAACTTGATAGTCTTAGTAGAATCACAAAATTGGGAAATTAGGATAGGGTATTTATTGTGTTTTAGGGCTTGGACTGGATGATTTTAAGGTAGTCAGGGACTGGTTGAGATTGGACCGGATTTATTACATAATAGCTTTGAATCGGTGAGTACGGTGAGACAGGGGTCTTGAAGTGAGTCTTGATAAGTACATTGCTGAGTTAGTTCACAGTCATCTTTTAGGAACAGTTGTTTCTTGGGCCAAGCATTTTTTTTTGCTGGAATAAGTTTTGTTTAAACATAGAGGTGGAAGAATAAGCCTGAAAACAGGGAGAGGAAATTACATTGGTTCCATAAGTATTTAAAAACTTAGAACAGGGTCCCCATATCCCTGCTTTAAATCCTCCAAAAGTAAAATCCAAACTCAGATTTTAAGGTCATAGATAAGTTGTCCCTGCCTAGTTGCTGAATTCAATTCATACCACTCTTCTCCTTACTCCCCATGTTCCAGCCACACTGTCCTTTCTCCTCCAATAAACCAAGCTCATTCCTGCAGTTGCTGGTTCCCACTGCCTGAAATGAGACTTTCTTTCCTCCTATCATTCAAGTCTCCCTCAAATATCATCTTCTCAGAGGTGATTTCTCAGAGAAGACTCCCTAGACTACCCTTCTCAATCAGCTCATGACTCCCATATCAATTCATTTCCATAGTTCATGACTCTCATACCTCGATAGCCAGATAGCCTGGGTTCAAATCTTTCCTCTGCTATTTACTGATTGTAGGACCCTGGCCATGTTACTTTGACTTTCTGTGCCTTGGTTTCTCCATCTGTTAAAAAAAAAAAAAAAAAGGGCTATGAAGATACTTATGACATAGGGTGTATGTGAGTCATTATGAGTTCAGCTTTGTTGCATGCTGGCTCCCTGAATATCACCAAAACAACCTACTGATAACGGTAAAGGAGAACACCACATCTATGGAGCTTTGGTCATGTCCCTGAGGGTTGGAAGGCGAGTTTGGAATTTATTAAGAATTGGAAGTTTGGTTTACCATGGGTCTTTCAATGAAGGGACTTTATTAGGATCGGGTAAGAATGAGGATATAACAGTTCAGAATGGGTGGAAACAGCAAGGGGAGGATTTAGAGAGAGCGTTTCAACGACTCATAGGGTACAAACTGCCTGTTGATTCTTCCTGTTGAAGAAGTGATGGGTCTTTTGGGAAGTTTCCATAATGATCAATCAAGCCATTTGCCTTGGCAAGAGACTTCCCCAAAAGAAAAGGAATGATAATGAAGATGGTGGAGTAGCAAAGTCACGTTATTGTGGGTTGCTAGGGTAGGTAGTTTCAGCCCTTAATGTCCAAGCTGAATTTGGAGGTAGATGATTTTGATTCTCACTCAGCATGGAAAGCAGATGGGACAGTGCCTGGCACATATAATAAGAGCTTAAGAAAGGTGAGTTTTATCATCCATTTATTATCTTCATGTAAGTCACAAGGATTGGCATTCATCTGTATCCCCAGGTCCTAGGACAGTCCCTGGCACAAAGTAGGTGCTCAACAAATAATTGTAGAATAGATGAATTTTCTTTATTTACCTGTTTATGTTCTGTCACTCTTACTAGGATATAAACTCCATGAGGACAGGAAATATATCTATTTTGTTCACTGCTGTGTCCCAAGGGTCTGGAACAGTACACACAATACATTTTTGATGACTAAATTAGTAAGCTCATCTTTGTAAAACAAGCTCCCAGTTTCTTTGGGCCTCCACTGAAAGATGTGGATCCAGAGAAAGAACACAAAACAAAGAACAAAGGAACAATAAAACCAGTTCCATTTGAAAATACAATCGGGAAAAGCTGGTTAAATAAAATTAAATAAGGTTCTTTCTTTAAGACTTATCAGATCCTTTAATCTGCTAATGGGCATTGTAAATTACTAATGGGGGGAATAGAAGGTACACTTTTTCATCAAAGAAACTTTTTCTTTTTTCCTTTTTGGTCTGGGAACATTTTATTTGCATGTCTGGAACCATAACACTAGTGTTCTTTGGTATGTACTTTGGGAAAAGCTGTATTAAGCAGTTTAATCCCCAATGTCAGAGATGCCATCATAGGAAGCAGGAGAGGACTGGCTAGCAGTGATCTGGTATTGAGTCACTCCTGGATGGTGGGAGAGGCACAGATGGGGGCAGTACCATCCTGATAGGGTTGAGGCTCCTCTGGAGCCTGAGCAGAAATGCCAGCACTTAGATGTGAGGGAAAATCTGGTTTAATGTCTTCCTAGTTGGTGAAAACTTGGCACAATAGCCGAGTCAGGTGGCTGTCCTCTCAATCACAAGTCCTCTGTGTGTCTCAGACATGTAGAGATATATATAAGATAAGAGTTTTCCAGGGTCACAAAATAGCCGCTAGATAGCCAAGCATTTTGTTATTCCTCTAACCATTTGGCCATCATGCAGATCTTCAACTTGTGTTTTGGGTTTTACTTCCAAAAAGTTGTGCTCTTATGTGGTTGGGAAGTGAAAACCAGGACAGAAGACAGTAGATCAAGATCTACTGCCTGTCCACTTATAACGACTTGTGAGATTTAGCCCAGTTATTTCAGCTTCATGAGCCTCAGATTCTTCAGGAGGAAATTGAATGGCTTGGATGATATTCATGGATTCTGAATTGTGCTCTGAGGAACTTCAGTCTCATCCCTGGAGCAGGGCAGGTAGGTAGTCCTCTGGGAGCCATAACTAGGCCCAGCCCCTGCCCATACCCTTCAGTCAATGCAATCTGGCTTTTATTTGCCCTATCTGTATAACTTTATTGGAAGAGAGGACTCTGCTACTAAAAAGGTAATGTGAAAACCACTGTACTAGACCAGTGATTGGCAAACTACAGCCCTTGGGTCAAATCTGGCCCATTTCTTGTTTATGTATGGCTTGTAAGCTAAGAATGGTTTTAAACGGTTAAAACATTTAAAAAATTATATGAGGCTCCCATTAGAATGTCTATAAATAAAGTTGTATTGGAACACAGCCACGCCCATTCATTTATGTATTGTCTATGACCGCTTTCCTTCTTCAACAGCAGAACTGAGTAGTTGCGGCAGTGACTGCACGGATCACAAAGCCTGCAATGATTACTATCTAGTCCTTTACAGAAAAAAAGTTTGCTGACCCTTGTACTAGGTGACCACTAAGATCCCTTTCTCCTGCCACCATTTTGCGATTTTTGCTCATCTTTGTGGAGCCGTATTGACCAGCTGTACAAAGATCCTGCTCAAAGCAAAGTAAACCAAGCCAGGACTCTTTCACTGTAGAAAATGATTTGGTTACAAAGATCCTTCCCATTTGAAAACATATACCACCTAACTAATCCAAGTCTTGTCACCTGCCCTTGCCTTCGTTCCAAATGTTACTTGGCATTTTTTGTATTCTGTTATGTTGAATAATTCTTCATTGTGTTCTAACTGGGTAACATAAAATAGCATGGCCCCCCTCCACTGTGAGTATTTTGGCAGGACAGAGTTATAGGTTGTAAGGAAGTTTGAGATGCCATCTAAGCTTTCCTACTCCCTGTGGACAGAATTGCACTTAACGTACCCTGGAACGGTTTTCGTTTACTACAGTCTTTAAAATCCCCAGAAAAGAACATTTCCAAACACTCATTTTGTAGTGCATCAGCTTCAAGTGATTTGTAGCTTGGGTGCCTGTGTCTGACCAAAAGGATATTTAGAGTTTTTCCATTTTAAGGCTTTAAAATAGTTTATTAATGGGGCGGTACTTCCAGCTATTTAGACCTTGATTTTTATCCTAGCTCAGGGTCTTAAATCTGGGGAACCAGAGCTTCTTAGATATGGGAACTTCTGAGGCAGCGAATAAAGAACGGGGCCTGGGAGGCTGCTATGTTGTTGTATGCTCTCTTTTCCCTCCATACTTCTCTCAACAGGCGCAGGACACCCTTTCTTCCAGATTTCTATAGCAAATGGAAAGAATTTTCTACTCAACCTCTTTGCAAGCAACTTTAGATGAGAGGAGGATCTAATCGAATGCTTTATACTGGAAAGCAACCAAGCCTTTCTGTGCAACTCACTTCCACATACAATCGATAATAAATTAGCATTTTATTTATGCTGTATAATGCAGTTCTTTTCAGAAGTCTGATCTGGAAGCCAACTACTGTTTGTGTTCTCCAAAGTGGTTTTTGATGGAGTGCTAATTATGTTCCACCTCAAGTGCAATGCTGGTGTGTATGTGTGTGTGTGTGTGTGTCACAATTGCCTTATTACAGAAGGAAGGTCTAGCTAATGGGTCTCTGAAGATAACTTCATACTATCTTCTGGGGGCAAGTAAATATGAAAATGCATTTTGACCAAGGAAATGATACCATTTACTGTCGATAACAAGGTTATGCTTAACTCTGACATGGGTTACTTTCAGAAGAGAATTTTAAAAAAAACATCAATTTGAACCAAAATAAAATATACATCAACTCACGGCACTGGCTGAACCTGAGGTTCAGTAGTTTATATGGAGAACTATATTTTAAAGTAAAACTTGAGTGGATATTTGTTCCAGGTAGAACACTAGCTTATTAATCCTGAGTATATTAGTACATCAAATTTAAAGAGAACGATAACTACAAAGCTGGAGTCCTGTACCAGTTATTTATTACCAAAATTTTCTCTCTCTTCTCTCTCAGGCTTGATGTCTGTTTTGGGACGGGATGGGGCAGGGTGTGTGTATCTTTTTTTTTTTTTTTAACTGTAACTTGTTCTAGCAGTCTATATTCTGGGGTACTTCCTGAATATTAGTTACTTGTTACTGAGGACATAATTTTGTGCTAATCTTTTTGACTTATGCCAACCTAATGGTATCCCATGAGTTTTTGCCCTTGTGCATTAGCTCAGCTCAGGGTAGCTTGATTCATATACTATTCTCAAGGCATAATAAAGATCGGGGCATACTTGACCCCACAGTCTTTGCCTTAAAGCTTCATATGGGTCAGGCTGTCCTTAGCAAGTGTCATTTTCACCATCCAAGTTCCTGCAGCTGATACACCAGACTTTATATATATATAATACATACATCACATGCTGTGCTCCGGCATTTGCTAGAGGAGCAACAAAATGTCTAGGAACAGCTTTCTGCATGACTTGGGATTTCAGAAGTGTTCAAAATGTAAAGAGGGTGACAATGGCGATCCCTCGAGTATCCTACATCCACTTCTGAGCACACCTTTACGCCTGGTACTTTGCTGGGCATTAAGGGAAGAACTGCCTTTTAACATCACGTAGCATCTCGGGAATGGCATCTTCATAATTAGAACATTAAATCCAAGCCCCTTTGCCAGGCAGCTGAAGTGTTAACCCATTTAATGGCCAGATCTCTTACCAGGTCTTTCACCGGTACTCATAGGAGCCTGCATTTGGGTGGCATTTTATAATGGACAGATCACTTTTCTATCCACCATCTAATTAAAGGTTCATTGTGTGTGGCCCAAAGTATGTGATCAGTAAACATTGTTGAATTGTTGAATGCTGAAGTGCATCCTCCTAGGTGTTAAGCAGGAGATACACTATTATCCCTGTTGACGGATTAGAAAAGTGACAAGAGGTTGACTAGTTGAAGGTCACTTGGCTAGTAAGGGGCAAAGGCAGGAGTAAAGAGTTCCTTTTCTAGGTAGTTAAAATGGAAAATTCTCTCCCTCCCTCCCTCCCTCCCTCCCTTTCTCACCCTCCTTCCCTCCCTCCCTCTCTCGCTTGTGCATGCACTGTGCTTTCTGTGTTTTCTTTAAAAACTGTTGTAGCAGTCTATATTTTGGCATAGTTCCTGAATAAAAGAAACTCAAGGCCCTTTAAAAAATAATAGTTATCTGTTGTTGAGGCCTTAATTTTGTGCACTTCACTGTACTAAAAGCTTTAAATTTATTAGCCTATTTATTTTTAGCAATACATCTACAAGGTAGGTGTTATTATCCCCATTTATAAAACACTACATAAAAATAAAAACCCTCCATTGACTTTTCTTATAGCCACTTAAAACTTATAGGACAGATTAACTGTTTAGTCTTAAATACATGTATAAATCACATCATATATATATATATGTTTTTTGACTCATAGATAGCAATACACTTGGATATGAAAGTGTACTAGATACAAAAAGCTCTTTGGGGTATTTGGGGGAGGAGGACAGTTCTGAACGAAACTTGATTTAATTTTTGCTGAGATTATGTCAGCAATCTCTGATCTTGGCATTATGTCTGGTCCATAGATGGAAAGGGAATGTCAAGCACAGGGAAGGAAAGTGTTAACTTTGTTCAGAACTACTATATACCTGACACTACTGAACTTGGTGCTTGATACATTTAAGATTCACATGTACTGGTGAGATCCTTTTGAAAAAATTCTCCAATTAACAATGAAGCAACTGAGGTTCATAAAAATTAAGAATTCTGCCCAAGTACCTCGATTTGCTCCAGAAGAAAATACAAGCAAACCTATAACAATGGCTGAATCTGACTCTGACTTGCGGGGGGCGTGTCTTGGGACCATGTAGAATAGGGCGCTCTTTCTCCTGGGACCTGGGGAAGGGGTAGAGTAAGGGGTGGGGGGGGGGGTTGAGATTGAAAATCAGGTCTGTTTGGGGCCAAATTTAGTTTTCCTTTACATCACAGAGCTGCCTCCAAAGAAATTAAACTCATGACCTTGGTCTACATGAAATGGAGCCAGATAAATTAACCTGACATACACTCTTATATAAGAAATCCTTGAAAAGGAAGAGCTAATTAAACTAGGGAATCATAGTTCCTATAAGAAAAATTCAGGTGGTAAAAATACCAGTGAGATACATTGGTGCACCATATTTGAATAAAATCAACATTATAAAGAAAAAGTCCCAAAATGGTAAAAACTTGATCCTAGAATAATGTCATCCTCAAAGCATTTTAAGTTCTGAAATAAATAAGGCCTTCTGATGTCCCCACCAGCAAAATTAAGATCAAGCGATCACTTCCTAATCAGTAGTGAAAGTAGTAAGTAATTTAAAAAAATATATTTCTCTTAGTTACAACATATATTATAATCGAAGGTTTGAAGATAGAATTTCTAACGGAAGTGGGCAGTACCAATAGATCAACCAAAGGCTGACAATGTCCATGTTTCATCTTTAACAAGAGTTGTTGGTCGAAGGGTTCAAGTGCTCAGTAAGCCCCCCTGAGTGAAAGAAGTAACCAAAGAGACCTTAAACGGTCTCCTTAGCAGCAAAGTCAGATGCATGTTTTCTATTTGAAAGAAAAAAGAAATTTTAAAATTCAGTGAGTTTCATTGGCATGACTGTTTCCTGAAGTCCAGTGCCTGCTGAAGATTTCTTTAAAAATCAAAACAAAACAAAGGTAACCGAAAAGCAATTTGGAAATACAGAGCATTTGAGGATGAAGGCCAGGCTTAAGCCTAGAAGAGATTAACAATAGATCACCTAAAAAGTTCCTTATGTCTTTTTAAAAAAGACACATGGCAAAGAAAAAGCTATGATGTGGAAGTTGGGTTTTGTTAAAGCTCTGCCGAAAAAAAAAATAATTAGAAAGTTAGAAAAGCAAATTGTGGGAGAAGATGTCAAGCTAGTTAATAATCCAATTGTCTCTAATGTCAAGCATTTTCTACCTTCTGATTCAGACTCTTACTTTTGCTTTATCTTTCCCCCTTTGTCAATCTCATCCTTCAGCATCCAACTCAGAGGTTGCCTACCCAGGCAAGACCTTCTCATAACCAGTTCTTTTGAGTGCACTGCACCATTTTGTTGCCTCTAACCCTGCTACAGTACCTATTGAGTCTGACTTACATTTCACTTGGAGGTTGGCTCTCTCCTTCTAACTTCTGGAGGACAGGAAGCAGACACCGTTCACTTCTTCCACTTTTGTATTCTCAGTGCCTACTCCAAAGGTTCAGCCCTCTGCCATCTTCTAGCTTCATCTTATACCCCTAGTCCCTCTTGGAATTCCAGCCCCACCAGCTTTCTTTCTGTTCCCATCCTTGTCACACTCAATCCCATCCTTGTCACACAGGGCCTTGATCCTTTGCTTGGGCTTCTCTTAATTCTTCTCTTTGCCTAATTAGTTCCTCCTTGTCCTTCAAATTCCATCGCAGAGAATCCTTTGATGACCTCCCCAACTAGGTCAAATCCCCTTACATCATGGTGTGTAGCATATCTAGCAGTTGACAAAACTGAATTTTAAATTTGTTTATTAAGATCTCCCACCTCGACCAAATTCCATGAGGATAGATACTCTGTCCACATTTTGCTTAGCAGTATTCCCCTAGCACATTATATAGGGGCTTTGCATACAGTAGATACTCAACAGATATTTTTAAATAAAGTGATAATATGGGATGTGTATTATTTGTTCAGTTGAATCCTGTATCACTACTGAAGGAGGAAGTTAATTATCAGCGGTTTATAATACAGGATGTTTGCTCAATTTTTCTTCACTGCAACAAAGATAGATACTGAAAGTTCAACTTTTGCCATTATTTTTCTGTTTTGTCTGGCTCCAGTGAAATTCAGATCCAGTGATAAGGGCCTATGTTAGTTCTTCCCCCAAATACTTTAGGGACAATTGAGTGAATAGACAGAAAAGAAGGGAGAAGGAAAAGAAACTGAGGAGAAGGGAAAGAGATTCCTGCTATAAACCTTTTAACTATCCTGCCAAAATGAATTTCGATGGTAATTTGATTAAAGAAGTGTTAAACAGACATTTTAATATTTGATATTCACATTTCAAAGACTTTTAAAAAAAATTAAGTGGTCAAGTGCTTGTAATTATGGGCGGGCTGACCCTAGTATGGACATAAAAAAGCTGAGAAACCTGGTTTGATGGATCAGGGCAGCTGAAAATGTCAGTTACAATTTTGATGTGCACCGAAAATGCCACCGGCTAAAGTGACGCTCCTGTTACCCTGTCCTTGCTTGTGATAGAGCATGCAAGTAAGAGGAGAGCAAAGCACCTAAGCGAGCTAAGAAAGTGTAGTTCAAGGACATGAGTCAACTTGGGCTAGAAGATGAAGGATGGTGTTCACAGGAGTTTTCACGTGGGTGAGAGGCTGACTGGAGATTTGATAATTTCTAAGGAAGAGAATGTCATGTAAATGTAGCTGTTGTAACAAACCAAGGACAGATCAAAATCGAAAGTAAATTTATCACTTGCAAGCAGATCTCGTTCGAAGGCACCATGCAACTTGCTTGCTTGCTTAGTCGTAATCTGCCCATATGAGCCATGCACACTACCCATTTAAAGGTGGAGGACACAGTCTTGAAAATCCATAGGCCTGAGAGCTGGTGTTCTGCAGGTGGATACGTTTATTGAGAGGGCTCGGGAGCCAGGGCTGACACAGCGCTTAGTGGAGGATCCACGGCGGGCCGTGCTGGTCACAGGGCTGCAGTGAGAGTGGCAGCAAGTTTCTTCACAGCACAGCGTGGCCGTTGAAGCCAGGGGGCAGGATGACTGGGTGTCAGTCTGCTTCAGCCTGATGCTCACCGGATCAGTGTCTGCACTGGGTTTTGAAAAGAAGTGCCCGTCTAGCTGGCATCAAGCCAGTCCGTATCATTTCTTCGCACAAATATCTGGTTATCACTTATTACCAAAACATGTTTTTCTTAATTCGTTTACATTCTAATTGTGGTCAACATGTTTACAACGTTTAAGCAAAACGTTTGCCTAAGTTTTTGTTATAGCCCAAAACAGTGTGGTTTAACTCATCCATCGTAGTTCTGTCTCTTGCAAGGCTGTGAGTTCCTTGAAGGATAAAAAGTGTTGTTTTGCATTTTTGTATCTCCAGCACCAAGCAAAGGGTCTGATACTTAGTAGCAGCTCCAGAAACCTTTGTTGAATGAATGAATTCCTATGTCTCCCAAATTTGTCCTACCCTTCCCAACTAGTGTTAAGCATATTTTTAAAAATCTGTGCTTACTTGTCTTAAATTATGACTCCGTGGAGATATTTTAAGGCATTAGCAAAGGATTTAACCATTTACAAAAAAAAAAAAAAAAAAAAAAAAAAAAAAAAAAAAA